>JAHTLZ010000327.1:21078576-21133652 GCA_023846285.1 Phrynocephalus versicolor
CCTGTGCAGTGCACAGCGTGTAGCGAGAGCTCTCCAGCACACTCAATTGCTTGCAACATCTTTGACATCATCGCTCAAGTGCTGAGGAAAAAAAAAAACGGTGGTGGCAGTGCTTCGCAAGGGACATTCCAGCCACATTTATCAACATTTTCATGGGAAAAATAATGGATTGTTAAGAGTTGACACTATTGTTTAGCCACCTACTTCATACAAATGCAAAAGTGGATGCTTTGCACTCAAATGTATGAAAATACTCCTATGCACACGGAGAAACACAACAGGACAGCATTTGTTGAATCTGATAGTTTTTAATAAAGCATACAACATTTTCCAGCGGTAATATTTCTTCATATAAGACTACAGTAACCAGAATGAAACAGTAATACTCCAGATGGACTCTGAACAGCACAGCAAGTCAGAGAGGTATTTCCAAACAAGTTCTGACTCTATATCAAGAGGTCGGAACAAAATCACTGATTCCAGAAACCCTTAACTCACCATTGCACAGTTGTAGGTAGAAGAAAACAGCAAATGAACCAGCTGCTGGATTGATTCATCTGCTCTTCTCGAGCTACCAGTTCAGTCAAGGCAGTCTGAGCTGCTTTTTCGGACAATTGTCTTTATTATCAGCATTATATATATCTGCAACAGCATTTTCTTCTTCTGTTCATAATTCTATCTCTGCCCTAAGTATTCAGTGATGATTGCTATCTGCATTTCCTATAAAAAGCAATCCCTTTACAAAACCATTAAGATATTTCCCATCTCATGTCATCACAGCTGACAAGTTTTACTCGAATGGTCAAAATATTCCTGGATAAATGAAAAGACAAAAGACAGAAGCCAAAATAGAAATAACGTCTGGGGAGGGAGCCACCAACCAAATAAACAATGTTTTTGTGACGTAGCCTTTGTGTGGAATCAGAACAGATAGGTACAGATTTAAGAATGGATATATAACAAGAGAAAGTTACGCCATGCAAAAATACGTATGAGGAAATGGGTCCAAACCCCCTAAATGGCTCCAGAGGAAACCTTGCTTTTAAAACCTTTAAAAACAAAAGATGAGGGACAAAACCCAGCAGGGCAGTTCTTTGGTGTGAGCTGAACTTATGTAGCCCTATTGATTACTCCAGTGTGATTCCAAGCGATGAAGTTCAACACCGATCGCTGTGATGCTATAAGCCAGCATCACAGGCACAACCGGAATCGTGCCCCGGAGGGCAATGAGGCAGGAAAAAAAATGGAAAGGATGTGGAGAGACTGTCAAGGGAGAGAACCAGAAGTCCAATTCTGAAAACATGGGGCAATACACATTCTGAAGAGGCAGGCTGTCCCTCCCTTGCCATCATCATCAGCAACTATTAAAGTGGAAATGAGCACCAACCACACACTCTTCTCTCTGGGGGTTTAACCCCTTCCATCTCCTGACCCACCAACCTTGCTAGGCACAGCATTTATGGCACCCAAGCCATAGAATTCCAAAAGGCTCCCCGGAATCACAGTGAAATATTTAAAAAATCGTTCCCCCTTTTTGTCCTGGTGGGTTTGAACCCACAAACCTCACTGTGCTGCTTTGCCTGCTACAACTAGGGTGGAGGCAGGATCTGGCCAAGAGAACTTCCCAAATGCAACACGCCCATCTTGGGCCAAGTTTGAAGTGCAAACCTAATAAGACTTCCACTACATGACACACACCCCCTTTTGGTGTGTGTGTGTGTGTGTGTGTGTGTGTGTGTGTGTGTGTGGTCACTCAACAGCTTTTTGCTGCCCTCACAGGAAAGAGGATGGATGCCCACCAACGGACCAGGCTACAATCTGCAATTTTTTTTGCCAGGATACTGCTCTTGGGAATACTGCACTAGCCACCCCGCCACCACCTGGTTACATCCCAATTAAAGGATGGTTAATTGAAACAGCCCTTGTTGATCAGTCTCTGCCCAGCCCAGGAGGACTTTCCCGGGTGCTACCAAAGTCCTACAAAGGACTTACCACCATCAGGTAGCAATTTGTTGCCTAAACAAAACCCCTACCATGGAGGAGCTGGATCTGAATTAAAATTTAATTCTGCTCTCCTAAAACCATCAACCTTTATAATACAAAAGGAGAGTGGAGGTGTGGAGAGAGAAACTCAAGTTTTTACTCGATCAATACTGCAGAGCAAAATAATAATTGAAAAAGCAAACCTTACACTGTATTTCAGTTTTTAATATATATCACTCTTAATTCTGTGCTTAGTTGCAAATCTTACACCTGTCTTTTCCGGCAACAAACGGATTGGTCCAGGAATGAAGGGACAAGACAAGAAGATGCAAAAAAACTTGCTCAGCAAACCCTCTTCCCCAGAGGCTGTGCGTGACGCATTTAGAGACGAAAGAAGCCACTCAAAGAGTGACATGAGGAAGGCAGGAGCTTCTCTGAGCTTACAAATACAAGACAGTAATTAATACAAATCCTATTAACATGCAACCATTCAGTATTTACTGTATTTAACTTTGTGGAGTGGTGTCTGATTTTTGTAACAGTTAAAAGCACCCCCAGTGGAAATGCCATGACTGATTAATAACTGATTGTAACGGTGCCATTATCTCCTTCTACAGTACATGAATAAGACCAAGGGGAAGCTATTTGTCATGAGTTTTAACAAAAAGAAGAAGAAGAAACCCTTGACTTCTGCAGCAACCCTGTGAAGCCTGCTCTTTGTGCTGGATGTGCAAACTATGATCACAAAGACTTCATTCACAACTGAGCTACACAGTGGGCTCTCAATAATTGAGTGAAGACTGTATTTATCTCAGAATTCTACCTTGCAGCTGTAACACTACAAGGATAGATTATATTGCATTATCTCAAACAGGAAAGTTGCAAAACAAAAACAGACAAACAAAACCCGCCACCCTGCCCCAATCTCACATAATCCAAGTAAATCTTCAAATCTGTGGTGCCCAGAACATTTCAGGGAAATGTACTACAGCTCCTCGAAGATGTTTTCTTGATTTAACTAATGATCTTTGGGAAAAAAATCTTTAGAAACTCAGCAGATAAACAGTCGACCAGCTTAAGTCAAGACAGGACACTGCTGTGATGCAGACTCCCATCTCCTGCTTGAGAGTCAGCTGGGGTGGAAAGGTTTGCATGGGCACACACCTTCAGGAATCTCACCTTCCATTCACATCCAACAGATAAAACAATTAGACAATAGCACATTCCTTTGTTTGTTCTTACGAGCCATTAACACAAACATACACCAGCACCTGCTTGAGAGAGGAGGTAGGTGAGACCTTGCTGAGTGCTTTCTGATGCTGGTCCATATTTTTTATTATTATTATCAATATAGTCCAAAACTGCACCAGCCAACACAGCTTTATTTTGCAAGAAAGGGGCTCCTAGAACTCACACATTCTAGGAAACCCTGAGCTTTTGACCCTCAGACGGAGTGATAGGTAAGGCCCTTTTGTAAATGCCCAGGGACAGCAGCAGGCAGCTGATGGGCTTTGAGGCAGCTCAAGTAATTCATGAAAGGTGCATATTGACATGGGCATGACTGCTCTTACCAAACATGAAGCGAGTTCATGATTCCCCCGGCCCAGATCTGTTTTGCTGCCAAGGTCCACGATCCTCGCTTTTTAATCCACGAGAGAACGGGGTTTCCCGCATCCCTTGTTTTGGATTCTATAACATCGTGGATCACAAGACACTTGTGATCATGGGACCATATCAAAGCACCCTCCACGTATGGTTACTTCTGATTGAGGGCCAAAGCAGGACATATGGACTCAAACATCATGTCCCCCCCCCAAAAAAAATCAACAATGGTTAGACCCTTGAAATTCAACAGAATTCATTGACCAGTCTGCCCCAGACCACCCCCAACCCCACCCCAAATGAAAGATCAGCACTGACCAAGAGCAAAGTGCTACTGAGTTTGTTTGCAAGTACTATCAGGAGAAGTCAGGACTTCTTTTCAAAATCTAGGGACTTTGAAACAGGCCCTTCCCAAGAAGCTGTAATCACCATGACCGGTTCAGTCTCCTTGACAACCATCATGGTAGTATAATAACACAAGGCCACATTTTCAGGAAAAGACAAACAGGATCAATGACTTTGAAATATCCAAAGCAGAGACCCTCCAGAACACCCTTTCTTCCACTGATGAGGGACACAGCCGTGGGTTCCCCTAAGCAAACCCCATTAAATCCAATGCAGGTTGGCCAAGGGCGCCCAGTGCTATTCTACGCCCCTCCACTCATCTGCCATGAAGTTTGCACGGAACTTCTCTGTGGATGGTGATCTGTGGCACCCACAAACATCTCCCACCATCCTTTGTGCAGGGCAGCTTTTGACCGTGAATCATCTCACCCTTCAGATACTTTTTCAAGAACGTGAGGGGAAAATACCAGCATTAAGGGAATTCGACTAGACAGGAGAGTTTCTTGACATCCAGAGTCCAGGCACATCTACCGGACACGAACACGATTGCTCCATCCCATAAAAAGGCACAATGGAACCAAGCTGACTGCAGGGAGTCAGTTTGCTATAAACGTCTATCCCTTCAGAAGGATTTCTCTCACAACGCACACTGGTCTCCCGTCACGAGTTTTGCGACGCACCAGCTTCTTGGATTGTTAGTTCAGATTGTCCATTTATGGGCTGTCGTTTAACTCCTGGGAACGGGTTGGCTGTGGATCAAAGTAGAAATTCAGCGCTTGAGGGCTCCCCGAGCATTGCTGAGGTCAGCAGGATTCCGATAACACAACCACACCACGACCCTGTTTCTCATGGCAGGGAATATAAGACAAATAATAATAATAACAACAACAATAAAAGAGGACAAACCCCAACAGAAAACCCAAAGCTTTTTGCTCCAGACACAATCCATAAAGGTCAGCTTAACATAATCAACTTCAAACATATGAGAAAAACAACCGCAGCCGAAGTGTTCTTAATTAGCTTGTGGTGTACAGAAGTTTCACGAGTAAATCCTGGACTCCCCCTGCATGTTCCTGAATGGGGTAGCAGGGACTACCTTGTTTTTTGCCCCACTTGATAGTAGCACGGCCAGTGGCCCCACGTCACACTTGGGGTGTGTACATTCGGCACCAGTTCTGAAAGGGGAGCGAACACCTGTGGCCTTCCAGATCTTATAGTAAATGAACAGATGTTGCTTCACAAGCATAACGGGCCAGAGGGGGCCTGAAACCTTGCTTCCCCCACATTTTGTTTGGGGCATCATAGAGGGGACAGATGAATGACCCCAACTTTAGAGTCGTAACTTTCACCCCTGTTTTTGTTTTTGTTCATGTGAAGAATCACTCACTGGGGAAAATAAATAATTTTAGCAATCATGGTAAGAATGGGGACAAGCCTTTCAGAAAGAAAATTTGCCTGCTCAGGGCACAGACGCAAAGGATTGACAGGGAAACCCTGTTCACACAGAGGGTCCCAACGCCTGGGTGGACATAACATGCCCAGAATGGGTCAACACATGCCTTATAGCAAGCAGGTGTTTTTTTAATAAAAATGTGCCAGTGTAATGGGCAGTTTGCCCCAGAAGGTTTTCTTTGCTGATCGGTTCTGGGCATAGACCTGCTTCTTTAGCAAAAGAATGTGTTTATTTACCCATTTTTTATTTTGCCAATTATGCTTGCTAAAGTGGAGCTCTCTCCTGGGAAATGTCAGAAGCTCTTTCGTGCCACTTGGGTCCCTAGGCTGCCTGCATTTCCATCACCCAAAGGTTGTGACTTGGCAGAAGAGCCTTCCTGCAAAATCCCAAGCCCTCGGCTTCAGGTAACTGTGCATAGGCCCGCGGGCTAAATTCATTAGACGGCTGTTACTCCAAACCTTCAGCACCTAAAATAGGGCTGAGAGCAGGGAGAAGGTCATTTCAGCTTAAAACAAAAACAAAGGCAATCTCTCTCTCTCTCTCACACACACACACACACACACTCACACACACACACACTCACACACACACACACTCACACACACACACACACACACTGCAGAACCAAAATCAGAGGGCCATTTTTGCACCTTTTAAGCTGGCCAAGGTACCCCCCAATAGTATAGACTGCAGAACCATTAGGAACTCCTGTTTCAAGTCAGCATTGGAATACGATTTATCAGCATCAGCCCGGAAAAAATATACTTAATCCACTTTCCCTCTTTTAAAAAAGTTTAACTGTTCTTCCATCTGGGTCTCACATTTCCCTCCAGGAATGATATTCTCTTGACG
Source organism: Phrynocephalus versicolor (assembly GCA_023846285.1). Lineage (NCBI taxonomy): Eukaryota > Metazoa > Chordata > Lepidosauria > Squamata > Agamidae > Phrynocephalus > Phrynocephalus versicolor. The sequence goes on from JAHTLZ010000327.1 coordinate 21,084,812, forward strand.
GTAGTGGATGCTAACCTTCAGAGGTACATAATTCTATTCAATATATATTCACCTTATGATTCCTGGCTGAAACAAGTAACCTCCCCCCTCCACCCCACCAGCCCCAACAGTGGGGACAGAGAGGATCCAGTCAGGGAAAAATACATGAGCTAAGAGACAAATGGGGGGGGGGGGAATACAATCTTCCATCACCCCGGCAGACTAAGAGGAGCCTGGGAAGGTTCACAGCAAGAGGGATTTTTAGACGTTTGGTCTAGCAAATATTTGCACAGAGAGAGAGTGCAATCTTTCTCCAAGCCAGGGGTTCCATCGATTTAGGGCTTCTTTTTCCCCATTTTGGAAGGAAAAGGCGCAGAGGCAAAGGGGTCGGGACCGGGCAATTCTTTAGTCCGGGAAGACAGGGAGGCCACGGAAACAGACCCAGCTATGGGCTGCGTGTTGGTCTGGGAGACCACTTTGTAAGCGGCGATGGGTTGGGCGTCGCCACGCTGGCCGCCCCCCGACTGGTAGTGGCGGGAGTACTTTGCTAGCGCCTGTGGACGGAAGAGATGGCTGGCCCTTGCACCCCCCAGGACGGGGTCCCGAGGGAGACCCTGGAGGATGTCATTGGCCATGCTCCCTGGCTCTTTGGAAGGAGGGGCCCGGGGCCCTTCAGTTGCTTTTCCAGAGCCAGGGGGGACACCGGCTGGAGGAGCCCCCCACAAAGACGCCAAGTATTGGCCCTGAGGGTTGGGTGCTGCCGCCGTGCCCAGGGTCGGGAACGCAGGCTGAAACCCATAAGGGGCGCCTCCTGGTCCGGCCAGTGTTTCTGGAGCCCCGGGATGTGACCTCAACTCTTCCTGGCTTTTCTTTCTCGTGAAGGGGGCCCGAAGGAAGACATCACCCTCATCTGGCAGCTTGGCCAACCCAGGGCTGCTCCTGGAGGCAAAGGGGGCTTTGGTGAAAATATCCAGATCGTCGTGGGGGGCTCTGGAGCTCCCGAAAGGAGCGACGGCGAAGACGTCCCTCTCGGTGGATGCCGCTCCCGGCTGCTCTTGCGAGGAGGCGTGGAGAAGCACCTGGCCGGCTCCAGCCTGGGGGGGTGGCTGTCCTTCCGGGGCTCCTTGGGAAAGGCTCTCTCGTTCCATTTGTTGGGGCTGAGTCTTGCAAGCCTCCTCTTCCTCCTCCGAGTCCATCAGCAGAGGTCTGGAGCCGCTGCAGTCCAAGGGGTCTCCTTCATGGTCCGTTCCTTCCCCTTCGCTGCTGTGGAAAGAGTTGTTCCCGGAAGAGCCGCCCACGGTGAAGTAGTCGGGTTCCCCTCCATCCTGGTTTGTGCCCTCCGGCCTCTGCGGGGGCTTCTGGCTGTTCAGCAGGAAGCAACCGGGAGCAGCTCTGCCTTGCCCGGGTTCAGCAGCCACCACAAAATAAACGGTCGGCTCCGCCTGAAGACCTACAAAGGGCAAAGCAAAGATTTGTGATGCCTCAGGAGTCAGATTCTTTTTTTTTTAATATCACCCCCCTCCCCAGCCCACAGCACAGCCAAACCACAGGTGCATGATGATGAACAAAACCAGCAGCGCACATGGAAGGAGAAATATCTTCAAAACCAAATATAGATAAATATATATATAGAGAGAGATGCATATATATTTTTATATATGCCAAGATGGAACCACGTTAAGTTACAGCACACATATGCTGTTCCTCACATTTCAGGACTCCACAAAACGTGTGTTAGGAAAGGATGGAAGATGTCACAAATACACCGACACTCAAGCCTCTTTCAAGCCTCGGTGGAAGAACCAAAGGGAGAGAAGACGATGACCAAGGAAATCTCGCCAACAGAAAGCGCCGGGGGGGGGATCCCCTGAGGGACCAGCCATCTTAGTTCTCAGGTTTTAGGTTATGATTTATGAGATGACATTTTGGTTGTTCTTCTTCTCTTTTATGACTGATGATCTGCTAGTCTATATTGCTTGGATTTCTTATTGAGTGTAAAATGCCCTGGTGCTAATAAGGCAGAATGCAAGTACTGGGTATGAAATCAATAAACAAGCAAATGAAGAAGACAAGTTTCTAACCCTCATGACTTCGGAGTGGGGAGGAAAGAAAAGCAGTGTGGTTCGGGGGTGGGGGGTGGGGTGGATGCAGGCCATAGAGGGGCATCCCTACACTTTTCTGGCCGCTCACCATTGGGTGCTCTTGTCCTTGCTGTACCCAAGGGTCTACGATTCCCAGTTGTGCTCTCTCATACCATGCATCACCATCATCATCACCATCATCATCAACAACAACAACAACAACAACAACAACAACAACAACAACCATAAAATGTGTGTGGGGGGGAGAGACAGGAATCAAGTCGCAGAAGCAAAATAAAATGCAGGAAAAATTGATTTAGGGTGGAAAAAAATTGGAAACAGATACTTCCAACCTGCGTCGAATTCTCTCACAAGTTCTAGACATTAACTGAAACGTGCCCAAGTCACAAGTGGTAGCTTTGGGAAACCATGTTTGCTGAAAGGGGGTCTCTGTGAAAGGCTGTTAACCAGCCTGCTCTCGTGTCTGAGGACTTCCTGATGGAGACCCCGTTTTGCTGCCCAGTCACAGGGGTGGCTAATTCCCATTTGGGTCTGTCTTCGCTTGTCAGTTTGCTCCAAGGGAAATGGCTGTGAATTAAGGGTGTGGGGGGCACTTTTGTTGACACCCCGTCTTGATCGGTGCAAGGAACCGGGGACTGGATGAGGAGGGGAACCCAGCGTCGAACCCACAGCGTTCACTGCTGCAACCTCAACGGGCAGTCCCTCGTCCACTCCAAGCCACTGGTCATTTCCTTTTTGGACAGCCCTGGCGTCAGTGGCCTGGTTATCGTTCCTCCTGGGTCACGAAAAACTTTCCCTTCCAGGCCACCTCACCATGGCAGCCAAGTCTTTTCTGCTTTTGTTGTTAGGGGAGGGAAGGGACTGGATGATGGATCACACAGACACTAATCAGCACACAAGATCGCTTACCTTCCAGGAAAGAGGAGCCAGTTAATCGTGGCATTGGGTTTGTGTTAGAAAGAGGACAGGAAAAATGGCACACGTGAAAAACTAAACCACGAGGGTAGACCTCTTAGGGAAGGGCAAGGAGAAATGACTTGGGAGGGAACAGGAGAATCTCAACAGTTTGAATACACCAAGGGCTCCTGTACGTTTTAGGATTCCAGTCCAGAATGGGAACACAATCTAACTGCAGAGCTGGGAAGGGCACCCAGGATCACAGAGTCCAGCCCCTGTCGTGGAGGAACAAGGGGGGCTTGAAGTCCCAATCTCTGGTGCCACAGCCAGGGAGGGGACTAAATCCTAGAGCAACCCAGCAGTTCCTTGCTCAGCCCAGGTTAGTTCCCCCTCATCCGAGAAGAGATCACCTTGGCAAAAATGGTGCCCGCCTGTGGGTTTGTTTCTTTGTTTTAAAGCATGGGCGTTGGCTCTCTAAGGGATAGGACTCCCCGTGCAGGTTTTTTGAGGGCTCTACGCCACCGCGTCCCATGATCAAAGACAGAACTCCAGAGATTAAAAAAAAATCAGTTCTTTATTGAAAGGCCAATGGCTTGGATGCATTACACTGTAAATACATGGCTGCTGGAGAGAAGAGAAGGACAGGTTCATAGCATATGCATACAGAAGGAGGGTCTGTATTATTTCTTTTCCTTCCTGAAGTCAATATAAGTACTTTCTGGCAAGTTTATTTCCCACCACCCCACCCATCCATGTATTTCCCGGATACCTAGGACTGTCAGAACGACAAACAGGTGGATCCTCAATCAAGTCAAACACATTCAAGGCAAAAACATTGAAACGAAAGCCGTCCTACTTTGGGTGCATCATAAGCCAAGATGCTCTGGAAAAGAACAAAATGCTGGGCAAAGTATTAGGCCAAGAGGAAGACCAAGGACGAGACGGAATGACTCTCTAAAGGAAGCCACAGGCTTGAATGTGCATGAGCTGCACAGCTGGGCAGTTGAGGACAGTTTGCTGTGAGTCGGAGGCAATTTGAAGACACATAACAGAGACAGTTTCCTTGAGTTCTAACGGGACAATGAACTGGCAGCCCTACAAAGCAAGCACCTCCAGAGGTCTAGGGGCAGATTCTGAAGCATGGCCACCTCCTTCCCTTTCCTCACGTCCGATCCAAACCCTCGGATCACTTTTATTTACACTGCTTTATACTGACATGGCACCCCCAAAATCCTTAAGCCAGGCATATCCAAACTTTGGCCCTCCTGATGTTTTGGGCCACAACTCCCAGAATTCCAAGCCTGTATATTTCCAGTGGCAAAGGACTGTGGGAGTTGTGGTCCAAAACATCTGGAGGGCTGAAGTTTGGACATGCCTGCCTTAAGCACACACTCAAAACTGCTTTCCCTCCCTTTGTGGACAGCACGGCCCTGCACACAGACAGCAAAATATCCAATCCCAATAATAAGCACTCTGCAGATTTAGTGTCATTGTGGAATATTTTCAGCAACAAAAGCCTTCCATCTCGTTCTCTCTATAAATGCTACTATGAGATTCTTCCTTGTCTTTAAAAAAAAAAATACAGGCTAAGAAGGACGTAGTGCTTCTGATCAGGCACTCGACTGGTTAGGCTTTTATCTGTCATGGAGATCTTTGAGATCCTAGCAGAATGATCCCCGCTGTTCCTTAAGCCGGTGCAGCTTGAGCCACCATGATGATCTGCCTGCAGCTGCGGCTAAGAGACCCTCCTGCGATTGGAGCAGATCAGCAGATGCTCAGGGTGACCTTGCGACACAAGAAGCAAGAACAGAGCAAGCCCTGGGATCTTCCTGCTCTGCCTCCTCCTCCTCCTCCCGGTTGCAAACAAAAAACGCCCCAAGCGAAGGGCTTTTTGTTTCACAGCCTGCATCCATATTAGCATTTATACAGGGGCTGGAGTGTTAGAAATAGAAAGTGATTGAGATAGGTGCTCTCAGCCGTTTTTTTTAACAGGTGGCTCTGCTTGATCCCTTGTTATCACCCGGAGCTTACAGAACAGATCTTCTTGCTGAAGGGGACTTGCACAGCGAGGGTGAATTATCCTGACTATGATGACAATGCCCAGAGTCATTCCTCAGGGACACGGCCAGCCTCCTGGGAGTTCTAATAGAAGACAATTACCTCTCTCTTTCTTTCTAGCCATTTTGCCCACTTAGCTCTCTGGGTACAACTAGACCACACCGCTTTCTGTTCCCTACCTCCACAGGCACTCCAGATCAAGGCCTAATTTAACACACAGCAGCCTCCCCACCACTCCCAATAGCCACAATCTGTGCAATGCCCGGTTTATCGCACCCGGGTGCTTCTGGCCAGCTCTGTGCTTTGAGGAGCATGTAGCCTGCACAACTAAGCCACGCCACAAATGTATGTCCTTGTGTGCACCCCATAAAAGTATTGCATTCTCTCCCCCCCTCCCCTTTCATTGCTGGCATTAAGTGCAATTTGTAGAAAACGCAGAGGTGCCTCGCTGCCAATAATTTAGTTGTGTGCCTTCGGTTCCAAGTTGTGCAACAATTATACAGGATACATAGTAAAGAGAGCTGGAGACAATTTAGAACAAGCTTCAGTAACAAACAATCCCATCCCAGTTTCCAAAGGGAACCAAACTCAAGGGACAGCATCCTTAGCAGAAGCTAGGGCACAGAGTGCAACCTAACAGCTACAAACATCAGACGGGCGGTATATAAGCCCAATAAATAAATAAATAAATAAATAAATAAATAAATCCACATGGCTCTCATCCAAGGATCATTGCCATTCAGCTTTTCTACACTTCTCTCCGCTGTATAATAGCCATAGTGACTAAATCTGTCCACAGTGCATCACTGGTTGTGTCAGCATCACAACTGCCGGCCCGGAGGAGTGGGCTGCAACATGGCCTCCAAATATTTTGGGGGTCGCTGACTGCCAGTCGGGTTTAGCGCTGCCTTTGTATTCATAAGAGAGAGAGAGAGAGAGAGAGAGAGAGAGAGACTGGGGGCGGGGTGGGGGGATGGTATCTATTTCAAGAAAAATGAAATAAATCAATAAATGGACTACACTATGGTTCCATACATCTCAGGGTTGAGCCGGTACTCTAATTCTACTAATCTCTTTTTGCCCCCTTCCTCATCTCTCTCTCTCTCTCTCTCTCTCATATGCAACCTGCCTTCACACTAAATTAGAGCACTAGTTGGACATGTGTGTGTGAATAACAGACTGTCCTAAGTGGAAGTGGTTAGCAGCAGAAGTATCTACCTACGCAAGGCGACAGACAACACATTCAGCCATCCCTTTGGAATGCTTAAGTTGGATTTCTCCCTATAACCCACCTATCAAGACTTATCTCATGAACTGGGTCCATGGCACATCCCTGTTTCCTGGTCTGCACCAGTCAAAAGCACCAGAATCCAGCCTATGGTCTCTATAAGGACAGCCATTCTGGTAGTAATGCAATATCTAGATCCAAAACAAACATTTTAACAGTGCAACCTTCTCTGGACCATTAAGACACCCCAAAGCAGCTCAGCGGTGTAAGTCAGGAGGCTGGGCCTTTCAAAACATGGAGACAGGGCGGTAGACACTAAAATTTATCCTGGTCTATATACTGAAGCAGGAAGAACTGTCATGGAATGTACCAAGATGAAAGCTGAAAACCTGATTTTGCACAAGGGGCTTTTCCGTTTCCCTTCTGGCCATCAAGGGCAGTTGTCGACATACCACAAGGAGAATCAATGCCTCCATTAAATACACAGACAGCGCAGGGCTGGGCATGGCCTCCAGGACTTGATGTCCGTGTGATGTCCTGTGATAGAGAAAACGGCTCCCCCCACAGTGGCACATCAGCCCACAAGGCCTTTCGGTGCTAGAAGCAGAACATGCAGGTTGAAACTCCCACGGCACTGCCATGAACGAGAGACAATGTAATGCTTGAATGCAGCTCCACAAGGTGCAGCCAGACCCAACAAAAAGCAGGGGGAGCCACGCAACATAAAAAGTTGCTGCCAATCATAAAAACAAAGGGGTGATGCCGGGGAGGGGGGGAGGGAGGGAGGGATAAGCACCACCCAATACATTTTCAAAGTTATAAGTGGAACATCTTTTAAAAACAAAGACAACACAAAGCAATGGTAACCTTCAGAACCTTCCCCTCCCACCACCACCACCATCAAGAAGCTAAGAACCATTCCCGGGATTTAAGTCTTGCGCTGTTTATTAAAGAATCTGCTACATGTCATTTCAATGGGTTTTGATCATTTCATAGACCTTAATACAGGATAAATAACTTCCCCTGGGAATATTTTTGCCCAGTCAGATGGATGCAACTATCTCTGGAAAAGAAATGAAAAAAGGAGAAGAAAAATCCCAACACCGTTCCCAGTTGCTCAGTTTATAGGGCTACTCGCAAGTAATCACGATCTTCTGTAGCTTTCCGAACTCTTCAACAAGTTCAATTAGACTTAAAATGTTAAACATTCTTGTTTAAAAGTACTTTAATTCACTGAAATGTTCTTTTTGGTTTCTAATATACAGCAGGTGGTGTACTTTGTTTAAAAAAATCCATTTCCCCCCATATATTTTCAGTATCTGACTATACAATAACGTTCTATCTAAACTTTCCCCGCACATCATCGGCCCCCCCAGACGCCTGTGCTTTAGGAGTCAAAAGTCAAAACAACCCTGCCCGCTCACCCACCCCCTCCGAAGAAAATAATAATAATAATAATAATATAAAGATCTATCAACAATTTGACTAAGATAATTTCCATAACTTTGTTGATTAAAATTAAGAAAGTGCAGCAAGAAACATGCCAATCAACAGTACACATCATCACACATTAGCAATACTTTTGATCATGAAACGTGTATGTAGGTTTTAGAAAGAATCCAGAGAGAGCGGACATGACAGTTAAGGATCTATGAACACAATTTGTTAAGCTAATTTCCAGAAAGGAGAGATTTGGATGGGTACCGGGAGAGGGAAACTGCAGGGGGGAAAAGATATCCAGGGACACGGACCACCTTGTTCCTTCCTGCAGGAGGCGCTGCTGAGACATCGATCGAGTCATTCATACTTTCACACATGGGGAAACTGCACTTGTTTTTGTGGGTTTTTTTTTTTACCAGTACAATTACACACACACACACACAAAGTTAGCTTTAAGCTAATAGTTAGTCCACTACAGAGGATAAAGGGGTTGGGGGGGGGGGGGTCCCTCTTGTCAGGATGAACCTTTTGAGGGCCACTGTTAATTTTGGACTGGAAGATCAGGAGCCAATGAAAACCAAGTTTTGCTATATCCAGGGGTTTGACGCGACAGAGCAGGTCAAGGTGGAAATAAAAGGCAAAAGCCATTCAGATACACCTATGCTGGAAAGGAGTTACTCTCAACCGGCTAACACGGAGTGCATGCCAGGTCTACAAAGGCAGAGGGATCCCGATCACTACGGTGGCTGTCCTGTCGGTCAGGAAACACGGCTCCCTTTTGCTGGGTTAACACCACAGGCCACGAACGAGGGAGACGGGGGGGGGGGGAGAGAAGGCGGTGGAGGGATGGGAAAAGAAGGAAGGAAACCCCCAAAAGTTCACCGGGTGGGGAGGAAAAAAAAACAACTGACACGGACTTCAACGTTTACTACACCATCCCTCCACCGACCAGCCCCTCTGCAATACCGGTGTCGGTTGATGAGGGCCTCTTAAAGTAAGAGTTTTTGCTAGGGGAAAGGTCTTAAAAGTCATGCTCTATTTTTTTAAAAAAAACATATTGAGATGTTTCACACAGATTATTTTTGCAAAGGGATAATTTCTGTAGCCTTAGTGAGTACCTATTGGGGTATTGATGTAGCACAGCCCATTCCTAAAGCAGATGGCAAAATGGCGGACTAGGGAGGAGGGGGTCCCTTCTGCATCACACACACCCCAGCCCCCAAGATCCAAGTCTGTCTCTCTGCTTGGCTCTCTTTTGGGCTGCTGGCGATGCCTGGGCTGATGCCCCGAGGCCAGCCCTGAGCCTTGCTGATGGACCACCTGCCTGCCCCAGAGAGGAAGCGGTCTCCCCTCTTTCTGTCGCCTTTTCCCTCCTGACGTTTGGATCCAGGGCACAGGATTAAATTAGTCGTCCCTAAACTATGGACTGGGCTGGAAGGGAAGGAAGTGTTTCCGGTGGATACGCAGTTAGCAAGGAGGACCTATAGATTACACCATCTCGGTTACGGTTATGGTTCTGCTGGAGCTTAGAGAGCCGGTTTGCAGCAAAGAGGTTAATAAGACGGTAGCACTGCCTCGGAGGTAGGCTTGGCAGGGGGGAACACACACCGGCGGACGTGGGTGGGTGTGGGTGGGGGGCCTGTGTAAATCTCAGCCGAGGGGAGCAACGGGACGGGTGGAAGATGCCTTTACCCCTCGGTGGGGTGGTCTCACAGGAAGGAAACAGAACCACAAATCACCCCAATAAAGATTAGCTCCATTGGAAAATCAAGGGAAGGAAAGAAAAGGAAAAAGATCACCACCAACAACAACAACCACCCTCCCCCCCAAAAAAAAAAAAAAAAGAACACGTCGGATTTTAGGTACATTACAGGAACCGCCTCGGTTATTGAATGACCGCTACAGGTCAATGAGCTGATCCACTAGCAGGAGAGATCTGGCTAGGTTGGGAAGGCTGGGGTCTGGACCGCCACTGCTGTTTCTAGAATGCCCACCTGGAAAGGGGTGAGAGACAGCAATTCAGTCTGGAGACGCCAGAGACGCCAACAGACAGACAGACAGACAGACAGACAGACAGACAGACAGACAAGCCAACAAAGCAACAACAAAAGTCAGCTCGTTTTATTTGAAAAGTAAATCAAGAGAGCAACACAGGCATAAACAAACAAACAAACAAACAAACAAACAAACAAATTTTTAAAAAGAAGAGGAGGAGGAGGAGGAGGAGGAAGCTAAAGAGTAGAGGAAGCAGCCCAGGCCATCATAGGCACCAGAAGGTTAGTTTGTGGGAGGGTGTGTGGAGTCTCCAGATGTGGTTTCAGAAGAGAGGGGGGGTCTTCTCTTGCTAAATTAAACCCACTGGCCATACCCCACGGTCTCTCTGTGAAACCACATATCTGAGGCACCACCCACTTTGCAGGGGAAGCGAGGGCCCGAGAGCTAAGGTCTGCAACTTCTTGCTCCCCCAAAGAGCTGCATGGGCCCTCCAGAGGGGCCCTCGGGATGGTTTGGAACAGGATTAGAGGCACCCAGAAAGAGGGGCCTTAGAACGCAAAGGGTACCAAGGGCCGTCAACTTGTTCTGGCTCAGAGAAGGCAGCAGCCGCTTCCCCACTGGGGGACCTAAGCCTTGATCTTGGCCACCTGAGACCATCAACAGTTTGAGCAGCAGGGAAAGAGGATTCTGAAAGGAGAGGGGCAGCCCCACCCCATGAAGTGCGAGTTTGGGGTGTATTATGAACATTGGCCAGGGAGGGAGGGAGGGAGGGAGGGAGGGAGGGGGAACACCCTTTTATAAGCCAGAGATCTATGGGGCAGGGTAGTCTCCAGTCTCCTGCTTCCCAGATGGTCATCAGCTGCAGAGGTGTTATCAAACCTTGGATCTCCTGATGTTCTTGGACTCCAACTCCCAGAAGCCCTAGCCAGAATGGCTCATGGTGAAGGCTTCTGGGAACTATAGTCCAAGAACGTCTGGTGACCCCCAGGGTTGGAAACCATTGGTCTCTAAGTCAAGGGACCCTTTTAGCTGATATCCTTTTCAAACTAGGCTTGTTTGGCCTCCCACTGAGGAGCAGGGGATTTTACAGCACAGATATTCTTAGAGACAGACACTGACAGTGAAGAACCACCAAACTAGTTCCATGGGCAGAGAGGTTTTTGGGGGAACTGAACATATTCCCTTCCGACGGCAGCTGCCTCTCCTGCTCCAGAGGAGAAACTGCTGGACACCCAAGAGGTGTTTATGCAACACAAGAGGGCAAGGAGCTAAATCCCTCATGGTCAGCACCAGATTCTTGCATGGACCTACAAAAATCTGGGATTTTCCCACCCCTTGGTTCTGAGATCCCGGGGCTTGACAGATCATTCTTTGAAGTAAATTTTAAAAAATCCAAATTTAGATTTCATAGAGAGGTTGGGAAAGGTTCCCTGGAACTTGCTCAGAGGAAGGTTTTACACCAGGCATGTCCAAACTTTGGCCCTCCAGATGTTTTGGACCACAACTCCCACAGTCCTTTGCCATTGACAATCTAAGCTTAGAATCCTGGGAGTTGTGGTCCAAAACATCAGGAGGGCCTAAGTTTGGACATGCCTGTTTTACACTGTCAGAGGACCTGGAGAATCTGCGCCGTGCAAGGTATTTTTGATCCAAAGTCTGAGGGCTGCTCCCCTCTCCTCCTGTGCCCTCAGGACCACAAGGGGTAGCGGGGTCCATCAAGGCAGAACCTCACAATGACCGGGTTTCTAATCTTTGGGTTACACAGCAGAGGTCCTGCCAGTAAGAGGCTGCCTTGCAACCTCAAGCCTCCCCGCCGACTGGCTTGCTTACCTTGTGAATTTTTGGATATCAACACAGGGATGGGGTCAAACTCATCGTCTGGCACTTTGTCAGAGCCCTCAGAGAGATCAAAGCCCGACAGCAGGTTAGTATCTTCTGCAGCGTGGTGGTGGTGGGGAGGGGTGGAAACCATTGTAAAAGAAGGAGGAGCAAAAAAGATAGAACAGAGAAAGCTGGTTAGAAGCTGCCAAAACCACATTCGCTGCATGTGTTTTGTTAAAATAAAGGGGGGAAATAAAGAGGGGATTAGAAGCTAGACTTTTTAATGGCTCAGGGTGACAAGAAAACTGACTGGGCATTCAAAGGATCTGGGAAAGGGAAGCAGGATGTAAATATGGAAAACCAACAGGAGGGGAGAAAGGAAGCAGTAGAAGCAATAAGCTAGACTAAATCAGAGCAAGCAGGGAGAGCCCCTCCTAGGAATCCAGGCTTGTAAGAGGGAATAAGAGGTGGGGGAAGAGAGAGAGAGAAGTCTTGAGTTCTGATCCGGAAGAGACGGCGGCCGCTTTGAGGCAAGACCACAGATATGTGGCTCACAAGAAGTTCAATGCCCCCAAGGGAACATAATTTATGAGACCGATATATCCTCTACCACTGGGTTGAAGGGGCACAGTGGCTCCTTTTCTCTCTTCATGCTCGCATAGCACGGCTAGAGGTCTGCATTCGTCTGGTAGAACATCGCTCAGGAGGCAGGCTCACCCCACACCATCTCACATGCTCAGGGGATCTCAGGTTCTGATGCAACTTCTGACCAAAGAGACCCTCTGGGTTGACTTCCTGGAGGTTTTAGCTGAAACTGGGGCAGGACCCCGGAGCAACCGGCCTTCGTGGCCTGGAAATTTGAGGCGGCAGAGGACATGGGAGCTGCCTCCGCCACCCTGAGGAGACAGCGTTTCAGGGGCACCTGAAGCGGCAGCCCTAGCAAGATGCATGTTCTACCGTGAAGATCTGCTCGGGTGCACCAAGAGGTAGACAGGCTCACGGGACACGCCGGGACACAGCCTTCCCAGTGTCTCTCATTTGGGAGATGTACACATCACAGTCACAGGGCCAAAAGTCAACGTAGAGGACAGACCACAACGCAACCTGTGTCAACAGCACTCCATGTTTCACCTCCAACCGTACACCTGCCACTGCTCGGACATTTCTTGACCCAAAGACTGCCTAAGTAACGCAAGGAGCCGGCGGCCGCTCAGAGCCTCCCCTAAGAAGTCGCAGTGAAGCAAAGCGGGGTTCAAGGCACCAGACTTGACCCAAAAGGGCAGCCCCCACCCCGTTCTCTCTGCAGGTCTCCTTCCACGGCTGTCTCAAGGACTCAACAGCTGAGGGCCGTGGGCTGCTCACCTCGCCTCGGACTGGTGAGCCTCGCGCAGACAAAGCGGGGAGGCAGGGAGGAGACATCCCAGGGGAACGTAAGGTCCATGTCAGCTTCTCTAGAAGCCTTTTTGCCAGAGAGGGAGCTGAGCGAACGGGGCAGGAGAACAGGAGGGCAAGCCAGGCCGGCCAGGGGGCTTCCGGGCGTGCCCTTGAGGCTCCCCGCCGCTAATCCAGGTTGCTATTCTTTTTCCAAAAGAGCCGAGTTTTGTGCTGAGATTTATAGGCAAAAGGAGGCCGTGGGAATGATAGCTCCTGTTAAGAAAACGCTGGAAGACCACGGGAAAGGAGACCCAAACACTTTGTGTGTCATAGAATGGAAAAGCACTGACCGGCACGGATCACAGCGGGGGCTCAGCTCAAAACCCACCCTCTTCAGCTGAGGAGGGACAGGTGTGGGTGTGATGCCTTTTGCTGGACTGAATCCCTCCCACGGTCTCCTCAGCTGGCGCCTGCGAACCCCCCACCCACCTTGACTTGCCCATTCCGTGGGCCCCCTTCTTCCTCCCGCCTTCGCTTCCGTTCAGCCCCGGGTGGCGAGGAGGCACTTTACCTTTCAGTGTCTGGGACGGGACGGCTAGCGGAGCAAACTCCTCCAGAAGGTCGGCCGCAGGGTTAGACAGCAGAGAGCAGTCAAGCAGGGAGTCCTCCCCAGAGAGAGAGTCTGATCCCCCCCATTAGCAAGTGAGTCACGGCAGGAGGAAAACAGCAGATAGAGAAGAGGAGGTTAGCGCTGGCCATCACCCCGGGCAGGTCCTTGGCAAACAAGACTGCCCGTCGTTGTTCTTCCCCACAACCAAAGAAGGAGACGGCCCTGAGCTCTGGGCACCCTCCACCAACCTGCTCGTTTCGAAGCCAAAGAATCGGTTTGTGAGGTTAGATGCTGGGGCACCGGAGCCTCAAGGCCTGGTATGAGACTCTCGGACGTTAGGTCGGTTTTTCCTTTGCGAAAGCATGAAAGAGCAGAGGAGAAGGTGCAAGTTAGGTTAGGTTCGACAGAGATAAAAAGGAGAGAGAGAGAGAGAGAGAGAGAGAGAGAGAAGGCAGCAGCTGGGACAAACAGACCTTTCCAAACTACCACTGGCAGAAAGATTTCATATCTGGATCTCACCACATAAACGTTGCCTTTAAATTGGGTTCTGCTTATATACCGCCCCATAGCGCTTCAAGCACCCTTTCGACGATTTATAATTGAATTATGCAGGCTACACATTGCCTCCTCCCCCAGCAAGCTGGGCACTTGCTGAGTCAACCTTGAGCCAGCGGCTACCTGGGATGGAACCCCCGGTCGTGAGCACAGTATTAGCTGCAGTCCAGGCATTTTAACCACTGTGCCATGGTGCTCCTGCAAACATCGTAATCCACACTGCTCCCATCCAAGGATCGTTGCCATTCAGCTTTTCTAAAAGCAGAGGAGCATCTGCATGAATTCACCCCTTGCCCAGACAAGGATGATGGGCAACAGCCAAGCAGAAGGAGCCGGGGCATCCAAGTGGCTCTGCCCACTTGACAACGCTGCTCCGTTGGCTTTGCCCCATCTCAAAGCACCAGAGAGGTGTGACGTTGGAGCTGGCCCAAACCCTGCTCCCTGTTTTCAATACGTGCTCACAAACAAACACATTTTAAAAACCCAACAAAAACCAGATGTCTCGAATGATCCAACTTCCTAGAAAGTCTTGGTTTTAACCTGCTGTGAGATTATTAAGCAACTCATTCCAAGGGGGGGGGGGAGCCATCCACAAGACTTCGTGTCTCAATATAATTAAAACAGATGGCCTCTAGATACTAAAAAGATATGTGGAATGCTTTGATCCAGAGGCATTTGACCCACTTCTCTCATAATGGCATAATGTTCAAGTTTTTTCCCCTTAAAATAAAAATAAAAGTGGTCATCTTTCATTTTTATTCCAAGTACCTTTAGGTCATTATATATACACCACTTCATATGCAGATTTCAAGTTCTCTAATTCTCAGATTGTGACAGGAGGCAAACTAATGCAGGAAGAAAGATGCGATGCAAGGTGGACAGACGCGCACACACCAAAAACATACCACTGCTGCTCTCCCACAGACCCTCCATGGCGCAAAAGGGTACAAGCCTCTTGGCTCAACGGACCCCATGACAGTTCATGATGCCAGGGAGCATGTCCACAAACGAAAGGAAGGTGCAAAACACACGGCACGGACAGGGCAACATGCAGGAGGAAACACAGCCCGGGAGCCGTGGGGATTTTACCATTGACAGCATCGGCGGTGCTACCGAAGGGATCGGCAAGAGGCAAGATATCGGGGAGCAGAAGTGGCGGCTCGGGAGATTTGAGGCCCTCAATCAGTTTTTCTGGGGAAGGGAGCAAAGGAAGGAGGAAGCAGGAACAGAGGGAGGGAGGGAGGAAGGAGAGAAATAAAGCAAAAACAGAAAAAAGGTCATTAAGGCAGGACACAGGTGGTCAGGTCAAGCAGGATCAAACTGGAGGCATCCCTCCCCCAAGAGGCAGGGCGGTGGGCCTTCAAGTGCTGTGCCTGCAGATGCTCCCACTGGGCAAAAGAGCCCCTGGCATGGACCCAGGTGGGCCTCTCCAAGCTCTACTCAGCTGGTCTAGCTGGCCCTCCATCCTCATCGGTGAGAAGTGAGGCACAGCTCAGTCTGAAGGTCCCCTCCCTGGCAGGAGAGGAGCCTCTGGACAGCCAACACACCTCCCTTTGGATTCAGCAAGGACAGCGCCAAAGCAGGAGCGGCCCAAGCGGTGACCAGGAGTCCCAAACAAGGACCTCCTTTCACGTCCCTAAACCAGCAACAGCAGCGAAAGCATCGCTTGAAGATCTTCGTAAGTGTCCGATCAACATTTGCGCTGGTTTTGACTTCACTCTTTGAGACGCCCCCTTTTCTTTTGTTTCTTGAATAAATGCACTTAATTGGAAAGCTGCTTCGTATCTCTCATCCAGCCAGGGGAGTGGGGGGGCACGGCCCGATCCCCGGGCAAGATCGCCTGTCACAAACCCACTAACCTGGCCGCTCAGATATTTAAAGAACAGGCACCTGTCCTGCACAGGAGGCTTGCATATCTGGGAGGTAAGAACCATTAAATCCACATGAGCACTGCTGGCATGACCTGTGAGGAACGCAGGCAAAGAAGGACCAGCATGCACCTCCCGAGAGCTCCATGGGCTACGGAGGCCGACAGACCCGTTTGTTTGCTGGTGCAATCTCGGAATGTCACACCCATGCCTTAGGGAGGGTCAGCAGTGCAACACAGACTTGTGTTAAACAGAGACAACGACAGCTTTTTAGAAATAAGACTACAGGCATTAGTAGCTGTTACAGACTTCCCAAAGTGCCAGTATAACCACTCTCAGGAGAGTAGCTGGGTTATTTATTTATTTATTTATTTATTTATTTATTTATTTATTTATTTATTTATTTATTTATTTATTTATTAAATTTATATACCGCTCCGTCTAGCTACACGGCTACTCTGGGTTAGTTGGCTGCAGCAACGACAACTAATAAATAAATAAACAAACAAAAATCGTGTTCCACTGGAGGGTGGCAAGTGTTGGGTATTGCAAAACCTTTGGTGGACTGCAGCCAAGTGTGTTGTAGCCTACGAAATGTCACCTCCGCTGACAAATTGTGTGGCACACGCCCAGCTGTGCCATGGGAAGACATGGAAATCAGGCGTGGGGAGAGCGCTAATTGCCGTCAACGGTGGTCATTACACAACAGAAGCTTAGGTGGTGACCTGGACCTGCTTGTTGAGATGATCTCATTAACACAGCGAGGGTGACTTTCACACACTAAATGCTTTTAGCAGCCTTCGTGTGCTCAAACATCCAGGTGGCCCATGAGAATAAACTCAGAACCTGGGGGTTTACTCAGACACATAAATAGGGCCAAGTTTAATTATAAACATTTAATCAAATTTGCTCCGCTTCATGCAGGGCACATGCGGGAATTCAACTGCCCTTTGACAAAACTTCCGTGGGCCAGACACAACCCCCTTGCTGGTTTTCAACTGCAGTTCCCATCACTACTCATCTGTGTGGAGTGCAGCGTGATGGGCATTAAACCGCACCTGGAAGGGCATAGATTCCTACCGGGAGAAATCCTGCTTCTACCACACAGGCCCAGAGCAGAAGGAACTCAGCCTTGCCTGCATGGCTCAAAGGGAGACAAGATTCAAGGCAGGAAGGGCCTGGGATCTGTTTTGGCCAACTTGGGTGGCCCCATTTCATCTACCGTGGTCACTCGGGTGGATCTAGTGACCCTAAGTGAGAGGGGAGGTGGGTGGAAGCCAAGTAAACCCTGTTCACCGTCAAGATCAACCGTTTTCCCAAATTGGGGAGGCAACGGAATGACGGTGAACGCCTCCCCCATGAGTGGAGCAGGAAAAGCCGACATAAAGGATCCCCCTAAAGAGAGTCGGTTCACTCTGTGACCTAGAGGACCAGGTAAATTGTGGGGTGGTGTTCCTCAGAGCTGCCCCCTCTGCTTGCACGCAGGAAGGCCCAGAGAAGAAGGGGAAGCAGCTGCAACAAATATGTAGCTTTAACACAATGCAGGTTCCCAGCAGAAGCCAAGCCTCAGGATCTCGGGAGGCATTCGCCAAAGGCAGCCCCCCCCCCCACGCCCGGCATGCTCCCCAACACCTTGGTTAGATCGCGCAGGTTTCAGAAATGTACCCTGCCTGCCATTGGCTGGAACAGTCATTACCCCTCTGGCTCTACTGTTGCCCTTCTCATCACTTGCTGATGCGAAACCAAGTAACTCCTCCGTCTGAGTCAACACACAGCTAATTCATGAGAAAAGGAGGCCGACCAAGCTCACGAGCCCCTGATCTGGGAGCTGTCGGTGATCCAAGGGTCCACACAGACCAACCGGACACCTTGCCTGCACTGATGGACTCCCACCCCATTCCACCGTTACTGGAATTTGCTACTCAATGGCCAAAAGGGCATGAAATCAGGGCAACAATTAGATGCTGAGTACTAAATGGGACTGTAGGCGCCTGGAGTAGGAACTGGCAAGCCACTCCAGTATTCCTGCCAAGAAAACTCCATGGACATGGGGTCACGAAGAGTCGGTCACGACTGTAACGACACAACCCACACACTAAATGGGAATCTTGTGCCCTGGAGCAGCAGTGGTGCTTGAGTCCAGTATTTCGAATTTCCTTATTCCGTAAGTTTCAGGGCTCCACACCAACCCCATAGTGTGTAGGGCAAAACCCAAATGCAATGCAACACTGGTAAAAGCAGGCTGTCTCCTTGTCTGTAGTGAAGTAGAAGCAGGTGCACCTGTCAGTCCTAAGAGCTGCTCTTGACTATTCGCAAATAATGCAAAGCAGAAATGAGGGGCTTGATTTTCTCTGTTTTGGACCCTCGTGAAACAAGAAACCTACGCGGAATCTTTTTGCCTTTTGTCCTGAAAAGGCAGGATGCATTATGCATTTATGCAAATGGTGTTCCTGGAGGTCAGCAATTACATCGATTTGCATGAAGAGGGCTTTGAATCTTTCAACAGCTGTGTGCAAATTTTCTCTGGCTAATTTGCGGTACATACATTTAAGTAACCCGCATCTGCATGACCCGAGGGAGGGACAGAGGGGCTTGAAACAGGAAAAATGCACAGAAGCACAGATACAGGGGCAACCCTGTGGCTCTCAAAAGGGCCCTGGGCTCCCCGAACAATCCCAAAGGCTGGGTTATTCGGTTCCATTGTCAGCAAGGAGACCCATGATGGCTGCCTGGGAGCAGGGAACCTGAGTCCCCATTTGGTGTGTCTTTGTGGGTGCACCAAACCCTACACAAGCTACCAAAATGACCACTGTAGAGCCCTCACTCCAAGTCTACCCTCTCAGGCCAATCGCATTTTGCTCCCCGCTGGTGCTTCCTGCCAGGTACCCACCCTGTTACGTTTGATCCTGCAAGCCTGAAATCTGCCCAGCCTTCTAAACTAGGTTCATCTCCCCCGGCCTTCCTGATCGGTCAGCCTAGAAGGCACCTCCTTCAGGGCCAGCGTGGCTCTTCCTTTGGGGTTCCAGAATGGAGGGCGGAGGGCTTTCGCTCCCCTTGGACAAGCATCCCGGAGGCACAGCTGAGCGAGGGGGACCTATGGACCTATTTCTGCCAGGGGACCTATGGACCTCCTTGTCCATCTCTCACTCTCGCTCTCCCACACAGACCTGCCCCACGCTGCCAGTATGGCCCGGCTAGAAATCCAAAACAAGCAGGCAGACATGGCAGTGGGAGAGGAACGCTTGCCCAAGTGCAAGTTTTGGTCCCAATTCCCTTTTCGGTGGGAGACAAGTGCTAATTCAGGTCTCGAGCAGGCAAAAGGGCACACTGGCAAGCGCAGGACTCACGCTGACCACCACCACCACCACGGAGGGGAAAAGAAAAGGCAGGCCTTTCACCCAGACCCATAGCAGCAGAGCCTTGTTCTTCTGACATGACCTGGGGAGGAAAGACCCACGGATAAGAAGAGCTGAAAGAGTTAGGATGCCTCTCGTCCCCGAGTGGCCATTTGCAGGTTCGTCAAGGGACCGACAAACCCTTTGGTTTTCATTTTTTCCCCTACTTTCCCCTCCCTGAGGCAGAACTGCTTTTAGAAAGCTCGCTGCAAGAAGGAACGGCTGAAATGCTTCAAGGGCTTTATATAAACGACTGGGAGAGGCAGAGGGAAGTGTAGACATGTTAGGCCAAAGTCAAATTCAAACCCAAGCAATCCAAACCACAACGGAGCCTGATCTGCCTCGTCGGAGTTTTGATTGTGTTGTTTGGCTGCTGGTGCGTTATGCATATTGTTATTTTTTTAGTTGTTCTTTTCTATGTTATTATCACAACCATTATCTTTTTATTATTGTATTTGATCAGCTATGTAGTAGGGTGTTTGTATGTTTGAGCAAGCTGTCTTTTCAACATGTCATTCACCGCCCAGAGTTCCTTCGGGAAAATCGGGCGGTTAACAAATACAAAAATAAATAAATAAAAATAAAGCTGCACTCAGCAACCCGCGTGAAGCAGGCTGATCCACCGGCCTCCTTGTTTCCCGTTCAGCCCTCTGTGGCATTAAAGACTCTTGAGGGCTTAAAGGGAGAGGAGAGGAGAGGAGAGATTCTCAGCAAACGGAAGTGATGCACCCAAAATGCCATCAGCCTCATGATCATCATTCTTTGAATCACAGAATCCTAGAGTTGGAAGAGACCTCCAGGGCCATCCAGTCCAACCCCCTGCCATGCAGGAACCCCCATCACAATATTTCCGACAGATGGCCATCCAGCCTCAGGAGTTATATCTATGGATTAGCAGGCAATGGGGTGGTTGCAATTGGGCCTATCTTCAGCAATCCTCCTATTAAAAAAAGAAGCTGTCTTTTCAAGAAGTGCTTGAGGATTTCGGTTTAGCGGCCATGGGGGAGAGCAGCAGACACCCTCACCTTGCCCCCCCCATCACCTTGCTGTCTCCTCCTGTAAACACGGCCAGCAATAGTAAAATTCATGCTCTGGTGACTAAGGAGCCATAAGCACATAAGAACATAAGAAGAGCCCTGCTGGATCAGGCCAAAGGCCCATCTAGTCCAGATTCCTGTATCTCACAGTGGCCCCACCAGATGCGTCTGGGAGCACATGAGAGTAGATCTCTGTCTCCTGATGCCACTCCCCTGCATCTGGTCCTTGAAGTACCCCCGTTTTAAGCCTGGAGATGACACCTCTCCATCATGGTTTGTCACCTGCAATGCACTTTTCCTCCAGGAATCTGTCCAATCCTCTTTTGAAGGCATCCAGGCCAAATGCCATCACCACCTCCTGTGGCAGGGAGTTCCATAGACTAACAACGTGCTGGGTGAAAAAAAATATTTTCTTTTGCCTGTTCTTACTCTCCCAGACCTCAATTTGAGTGGATGTCCCCTAGTTCTGGTATTTTGTGAGAGGGAGAAGAGCTTCCCTCTATCCACTTTACTCATGCCCTACATTACTTTGTACATCTCAATCATACCCCCCTTCAGGCACCTTTTTTCCAGACTCAAGAGCCCCAAATGTTTTAGCCTTTCCTCATAAGGGAGGTGCCCCAGCCCAGTAATCATTTTAGTCGCTTTCTTCTGCAGCCAATGCATTAACTTGGCTGCTTTCCACAGGGAACTATGAAAAACTTTGCACTTGACATTTCCACTGCCCAGTGTTTGGTATTGTCTCATTTTTTATTTTTTTATTTTTTTGCACAGGATGCGGAAGGTACACGTAGCAAACAAAAATAAGGGAGAATCAAAGAGACCTTTTTGCTTAGAACTTTTCCATAAGAAAAGTCACTGATGGGGTGGAGCGCCATTCCAAAGCTCAGAAGCCTAAATTATCTCAAAGGTTGATTTTATTACTCTGTGTGAGAACAACATTCTTAAGCTCGCTCGTCTCGTTCCAAGGACCCAGGCTTTCTTGTAATCAAAGGCATTTGGGATACAGTTTCAAAAAAACCAAACCCATGAGTTTCAAAATACCCACTTCAAAGATCTGCAAAGGAGCCCAGAAAGACAAATTAGAACAGCACCAGTTTTGCCTCAGAAACCTGTTTTCAGTTTTGACCAGAGAGCACGGAGGAAGGGAAATCTATTTCTCCCCAGGAAGGGTATTCTGGGCCTGTCTCAGCACCAAGAGCATCCCACCTCTCGGCATCTCTCTTGATGGTTTTCCCAAGACGGAAAGACCCCCAGCAGAGATTTCAAGGCAGAGGGCAAAACCTGCAGCCAAATTCGAGGCAGTTTGCGGCTTGCAATGGCTCCCCGTGAAAGCCAATTTGAATTCTTTGGGGGGGGAGGAATCATAAAAATCCAAATCAAAGCAGGTCAGACAGGTGACTGGCCAACGTCCTTTTGGGTGCCTCCTGCACTGTTGTACTCAGCATCTCCTGAGTCCATCATTGTACTGCTCTAACAGTTAAGAAGTTTTTCCTGAGGTAATTCAAGGCTTGTGCAGTCAACTGATCTTGAGGGGGAGGCTCTTTTTCTCTCCCCCCCCCCGCCCAACACCACTTGCATCCATTGGTTTACGCAACACAGGAAGGTGTGTGGCCCCCGTGGCCAGACCCTCCGCACAAGTTGCCCAGGATGGCTACGCTTTTATGTGCATGGGGGGGGGGAGGTCCCTTCCCACGTGAAGCCTCATTCATGCCCGGTCCCAGTTACCTGGTGCCTCGGAGAGCGGAAGAGGGGTGAAGGGGTCGGGGACGGCCAGTAGTGGAGGACTAGAGTCCATGATATCATTTGTTTTTTCACCTGGAAAAGCGGCAAGGGCCAAGGCAGAGGGGAAGGCGGAGGAGGAGAAGTCAGGAAAGGGGGAGGGAGACAGAGAGAGAGAAAAATCAAGAGGTCAAGCCAAGCTTAAGAAAGGGACACCAGCCCGACCAAGACCACACGACCCTGGGAGTCAGTTCAGTAGCATTCCAACTCTGAGGAGCTACTGCATTACTTTTCCACTGGCATCTACAAGAGACTGCAGGTAGTTTTATCTGGAATGATCAGGAAGGAGTAAAGTTCCAAAGAGCCACAAGAAAAAAAGAATAGCTGGTGAGTTCATTCAAGGTCACGCAGGTGAAAGCAAAGGAGGCACATGGGATGACAACACCTCCTCCACATTCAACATTTGGGAGGAGGAAGATTACTTCAAGAGCCATAACAATCAGTTGTGTTGGGGGGAGGGGCAACGGCTTGTGTACCTGTAACTCTGCATTTCCCAAAAGCCACGTTATGAGTTAATCCCTCGGCTGAGATGTAAGGCCACACTTCATGTATTGTTTTAAAAAATGAACTTTTGCGCTGCTGTTTGTAACACAACAATGCCGTTTATAAAATAAGCCAAGAAAGGGTGGACTTCTTGTTCAGCCAATCAGATCAAGAGAAGGATTTTCGATAGACAAAATGGGGGTAAGTGCACAGTGCAACAGGACTCAAAAGCTCTCTGGGGCCGAGTGGCAGAAAACAGCAAACCAACCCCAATCCCAAGGCCAAACCCTACAGAATTCATCTGCTTCTAATCCACCCCAAGAAAGGGAGAAAAATGGCCACGGCCTTGCACAACACTGGCTCTTTGCCTTGAAAACGGAGATGAGCACCGCCCCTAGAGTTGGACACTGCCAACTGGCAAGCATGTGCCAGGGGCAGGGAAACCCTTCGCCTTTAACCTTTAATCCACCCCAAGGTCACCCCAAAGGCCCCGCTGCTTTTAAAAGAGAATGGAAGAACCCGGAGCAGGCCTTCCTTTGAAATGCTGGGGGCTTACTGAGGAAAAAAATGTGTCCACAGTTCATCAGGACCCAAAGGCATCTTCTACAAAAAGGTCCTCTGGAGAAGCAGCCACGCCAACGGCAACCCAAGGAGTCCTTCCCGACGGCCATTTGCGTCTGCCGGATGCAAACTCCTTCGTCTCGCCAGAAAGAAGATCCAGCCTGACGAAACCGGACTGAATCCCACCCACCACCCACCTCACCTGGGGGGAAACCTCCCGCTCGGCCTTCAGCGCCACTTCGTCTACAATGTCGTGACACCGCGTGGGCGCGTACCTGGCACGGTTGCGAGAGGCGAGGGGCCAAATGCATCGGCCGGGGCGGAGGCAGGCGCCGGCTGGAAACCCGGGATCAGGTTCTCTGTCGAGCTGCCAAGCTTCTCCGTCGACTTCCCTGGAATTGCAAGGATGGGTTATTCGCCGCAAGGAAAGGTCACAGGACCCGGGGGCTGGTTCCGGAGAGGCGCCCCACGCCCACGCCTTCAAGAGTTGCTGCAAACGACCTCTTCCCTGGGTTTTAATACAGGAAGGCTCCTTTGCAGATCACACAGGCCGGCAGGACTGATCCTGATCTTATATATAAGCAGAACACTTTGCTTTGTACGACAGAGGACATATCGGATGGTTACAGCCAGGGTGCTGCAAAACCCGGCGACTGCATTTAAAAACTACGTGGCACAACGGGCCCCGTGGCAGGAGGGGGAAAAGGGGGCCACTGGACTATGAATGGCAGCCACCTCCCCCAGTGACCACTTGTTGGTCCTCTCCAACCTGGCCACACAATGACACCGGGGCACACGTGGTGACGATGCCCATCTACCTCAGGGTAGGGCCGGCCAGACCACTGTCACGTGCTGCCACCCTCCCCACTGATTTCCCACTGATTCCGCCCCCACCCCACCCCCGGTGAGCACAGCACCTGCTCCTGTTCCCTCTGGCCGAGGTGGCCCTTTGCATCGGGAACTAACCGTCGCTCAGCTTTGCAAAATCCTTGTTGAGGAGCTCCTCGGCCGTCAGCTTGGAGAAGTTGTCGTCGTCAAAAGGGTTCCAGGCGGACACATCGGGCGGATTGTAGACATTTTGCTGCGAGGTCCGGGGAGACCCGGAGGGCGTCGTTGTGGCCGACCTGGAGCAGAAACACACGCACACACCTCCATGGGAGCTCAGAGTTTGGGCCAAGCGGGTCTCACTGTTTGTATCGAAGGCGACTCCACTTCCACAGTCACGGAGAAGTCTAAGGGTGGGCTCGGGAGGTGACTGGTTGACCCTCCCATGCAAGAGGCACACGGAGGGAGAGGCACAGATCCCAAGTCCTTAACAGAAACCCAAAAGTATCCCCCCCCCAAAAAAAACCCGTACTTTATGTTGGCCCCTGGGACACCCCGGTGCCCTTACAATGGAAAGAGCAACAGAGCAGCTGGGCCCTTGCTTCTTTACTCCCAAGACCCACCCACCCACCCCACTGCAGCTCCTGGGGTGACGTGTGGCCCAAATTAAGGTGCAAAATTAAGGGAAAGGCTCTCTCAGGACCTCAAGGACTACTTGTGCAGAGAGAGTGCTGTAAAAGCCTCAGATCTGAGCCTCGGCATCTTGACAAGGGAGCTCCCAAGCAAAGCCACCTTGGCTGCCCCTTCCGGTTTTGCTCAGTCCCAAAGAAGAGCCCTTGTTAAAACTCAGCCGCTACCCCTAAGCTGAGAAAGTCTCGCCGGCTATGGAACGACTCTTCCTTTTGGGCAGCAATGACGGCAAAGATATCACAACATGAAAACCAGCCACGCAGAAAGACGGATCAAGAACTGCACCACCAGCTTTCCGAGCAGACCTTCGGCCTCCTCTTGCGTGTGAGAGACTTTTGGTTTTTGGCCATGTTTTTCCTCTGGCCTTTTCTCCAAAAGCTCAGGGCAGTGTGTATATTTTTAATGTTTGTATTTTGCATTCTTACCCCCTATGGCAAAGCCCCGTGGGTGGATGGAGTGAGGGCAGAATGATCTGCATATGGAGATTCAAAATCATTTATTATATCTCCAAATGGAGATTCAAAATTATTTCTCCCAACCATCCTGACCCTTCCATCATCCACCCTAGCGTTGTAAAGTAAGAGTTGCCTTTTCTTCGCAGATGGAGGACCACTCTCGGGAGAGGGTGCCGGGGGAGCTATCCTAACATCCGCCACCTCCATCTACTTCAGACAAGCTTTTTTTCAAAGACCCAGGTCAGCTGGGATCAGCCTTGCCGGTGGTGGCAAAGGACGTAAAAATCAAGATGCATCTGGAAGAAAAGCCCAAGGCAGAGCCTTTCGAGAAGAAAAGGGAACAGCTCCACTTCCTTCCAGGCAAAGGCGAGGAGAAGGAGGTTCCCCCCCCCACACACAGCAGCTGCACTCACTTGGATTTATTGAGGCTGGCCTCAGCGGCAGCGGCCTGCAAAAGCTGCGTGGACTTGCTGGCCGGGACCCCGAAGACGGTGCTGTGTGTCACGTCGCTCAGAATCCGCCGGTGTCCCGCGCGCTGGGTCTTGGGAGACGAGGGTGGCGTGAGGGAGCCCATCTTCGCTCCCTGGGCCGCTGGCAATGAGTTGGCCAAGGCTTTTTGATGGCGTGGCGGGGCTTGCTGCCGAAGAAAGAAGACAGTGCCTGCCTTAAAACGGATCCGCCCGTTAAGTGGCTTTTTGTTTTCCACTAGCAAAAGGCCAGATCTTACTTGGCATTTTCTCCAGGAGGTGGGGGGTGGGGGTGGAAAAGCAAGACAAATTTATTTTTAAAAAGAGCTTTGATTTGCCTCTAGGGTAAACTCAGCTCAACCCTGGGAAATCCCGTCCTTGAATCCGTGGCTTAGCTGCGCCTTAGAAAGCTAGCAAGCTTTTCATAAGCTGGAAAAGAGATTCCATACTTGGTTCCAGAGAGAGTAGCCCAGTTAGTCTTTTCAAAAATTTCAGTCAAAAAAATCAAAGTAAAACAAAAGATACAGAACATGTGGCACCTTAAAGACTAACTTTCATATTTTAATGTAGTGTTTCATGGACTGCTATATGTCTGAAGAAGTGGACGTGTAGTCCACGAAACGTTACATTACAATAGGAAAGTTAGTCTGTTTTGTGTCTTTTTTTTTCTTTGATTTTTGCCTGAAATTCCATACTGGGTGTATCTCAGTGAATCCTGCTTCTTAAAACACAGCAGGAAGATCATCATTCCAGAATGATAAAACCAAGAGAGTCATGGGGTCCCTTTACTCAATGCAAAAGCAAGAGCAGAAGCCTGGGGCTGCTTGGATTTTGCTTTGGGTTGGGCAAGGTCAGGGGGCACCCCCGGTGAAGAAAACGGACATATTTTTGTCATGGATTTTCCTCTTCCACTTCTCTTCCATAGCATGGGAAAGCAGATGGGGTTTTGCTCTCTGTGACATAATGTGGCTTTCTCAAGAGCCTCTGCTTTCAAGAAGAACCTCCAGAAAACTTCTTCAGCTGGAGAAATATATTCAAAAATGCTTGAGCAGAAAGGTTAGGGTTAGGGACTTCAGAACAAGACTCTCACATTGAATAAATGTTTATAAAACCTGCAAGCTCAGAAGAGCAAAACCAGCTTTCTCTACAGGACAGCTGCACAGGTTAGTGGTGGTGGTTTAAATACATATATTGGCTGCCTTTTACAATAAGGACACTCTCAGGGCAACAATGAGGAGCGGAATAGTGAGGGTCAAGTGCTCTAAACAGTTGGGGAATGTGCCCAAAAGCTTACACTTTGTTCTTGAGTAGCCATTGATCTATCATTGGTAGCCTGGCCAGTTCCCCGCAGTCAGTTTCAGGCCCCAGCGGGAGCCTCTGGACAGCGGTCACCCGGCTACTGAGATGGGTTATTCAAACCTCACTCAAACCTCACGGATCTGCAGAGGGCTCCTCCTCCTGTCCGAGTTCCCTGCTGCAGATCTGCTCTTGAAACCAGATGGTTTTCAGATACACAAAGTCTTTTGGTATTCAAATAAACAACAACAATTTAAAAAAATCCTGCAGCAAGCACCGCTGGGGAGAAGGACAGTTTCATCTGGAACGCATTTAATGCCTTTGCATGCAGTGCCTTCGTTCCGTTCCAAAACCACCCACAGGCAGCCAAAGAAGCTGCACTTCAGGATGAAAAGAAACAAAGGCAACGAGGGGGGGTTGCACTTGAATGGTGATGAATCCTGAGCGAGGGAGTGTGTGTCTTTGTGTGTCCCCCCCCCTGCACACGTGCGGGGTGGGGCAGGGAGGCAAGAGGAATTTGAAATTTCACTCTCGCATCCCTGCAGTGGTGGCAAACGGGAATCGTGGGCAACTTGCCATGATTTTTTAACTGCCCGGCAGCTGCTTCTCTGAGGGTGGGGAAAGCCCTGGTCCTTATTAAGCAAAGAGCAATTGTTTGGGATGAATGCATACATTGTGGCCATTAAACTGTCTCTCTCTCTCTCTCTCTCTCTCTCGCTCTCTCTCTGTGTGTGTGTGTGTGTGTGTGTGTTTGTGCATGTGTGTGTATCTTTCTCTCTTCCTCCTTTGGAAGGCAACCTTTTGGAAGGAAACGCAACTGGGGGGGAATCAGCAGGCAAATCCTCCCCCCGCTTGCCTGGCAGGGGAAAGCCCTGGGCTCTCGGGAGAGCAAGGAGCAGAGGGCCAAAAGCTCCAAAGGGGCAAGAAGGCATCCCCTCTGAGCCCAGAGGGGCATCGGAGGCATTTCGGCCCAAGAGGAGCTGCCCGGTCACACAGGCAAGTCCCCCTGTTTCCAAAACGGACAGCTCCCAAGTGGGCTCGCTCAACAGCAGCAGTACCCATCCTTGGGTCTCCAGATGTTCTTGGACTTCATCTCTCAGCAGCCGGTACCCAGCAGCTGTGTTGGCCGGGACTCCTGAGAGTTGCAGTCCAGGAACCCCTGGAGACCCAAAGTTGGGAACAGATGGTAAAGGGAAGTGGTGGACAAGAGTGTCAGGCGAAGGCCATGATTCCCAACCTTAGGTCCCTTCAATGTTCGTGGACTACAACTCTCAGGAGACCTGGCCAGCACAGCTGGTGGATATCAGCTGCTGGGAGTTGAAGGTCCAAGAACATCTGGAGACCCGAGGTTGGGGGGGAAAAAAAGCAAAGTGTTCTGCTTATATACCACCCCATACCACTTCAAGTAGTCTCTGGGTTGTTTACAGTTTTAATTACAGTGTGCAGGCTACACATTGCCCCCACCACCAGCAAGCTGGGTCCTCATTTTACCAACCTCAGAAAAATGGAAGGCTGAGTCAACCATGAGCCTTGAGCTACCTGGGATGGAACCCCAGGTCATGAGCACAGTTTTACCTGCAAGACGGGCATTTAACCACTGCGCCACGAGGCTGCTGTACAGCAAGGTCAAAACAGTTCTTATAATCTTATCCGTCCACCAGCACTAGTTGCAGGAAAATTAGTCCTGGACCAAATCTCCAGGACCATCATATTGCATGCCAGCCCCCCCCCCCCACCCCACTCCAGCTGTGAAACCAAGCTCAGGGACTCTTCCCCTTTCCTGCCAGTCCTTACCGGATGTTCCTGTGTCGAGGCTGGTGGGGCCACGGCCGGCTGCCCCTGCGGTTGTGGTAGCATCTGAGCGGGCTGCTTCTGCAGCCCAGCAGGAGCCTTCTGCTGGACGGTGGCCTGTTGAGCCAACAGCTGCTGCTGCGGCTGCGGCGGCGGCTTGTAGTTCTGCCCTGGTGGCGGCTGACCGGGCGCTACCACGCCCTGTGGAACCCCTGGGAACAACGGCTTCACCTGTGGCTGCGCTGCCTGCGACATCACTTGCACCTGAAATGCCAGAAGAAAGATCCAGAGGCCTCCCTCGTGACGGGCTGCAGCCGTCGACTTCCCTGGCACCCCAAGACTGCCTCTGTAACGGCCCCTTCTTGGTCCCACTGGCCTCACATGTTGCCTAGGCATCCCAAAGTGTCCCCTTCTCCCAAATTCAAAACATGCAAAAAAAAATGAAATACAGAGGCTGCAAAATGTTACCTATTGAAGGTGGGTTCTTTTTTTAAAAAACAAAAATGCTGAAACCAAAAACACTACCAACGTGGACCAAGACAAGTCTCCATTCTGCAGGTATGAGAATTTCTGCAGAGTTACACATATGAGAAAGGGGGAATGATTTTGGGCAAGACTTTCAATCATCATGATCATCATGACCATCATGATCTTCATCATCACCGCCACCATCGTCATCTTAATAAAAGCAGGCTTGCACTGGAAGACGACCCCAAACTGACTCGGACTTCACAAGCGCCAACACATTTGCCTTCCTCCGCCCGGCTGATGGCGGAGAGCAAAGGATGCACCGCAACCCCCTGGACCGACAAGCAGGAAGCCTCACCTGTGGCGTGGGCTGTGGGGGCGGCTGATAAAACGGAGTCGCAGGAGGCGGAGGCGGCGGCTGCTGCTGCTGCTGCTGCAGTGGTGGCTGCTGTTTTAAGAAGAGCTGGTGTTGGGCGGTGGTGGCCTGGGCTTGAACCAGAGGGACCGGTGGTTGAGAGGCGGAGGTGGCGGCGGCGGCGGCGGCGGCGGCCGAGGGCTGTGCAGGAGCTGGCGGCTTAGGCTGGGGGACGCTCACGGGGACGGACGGCTGGCCGGCAGCCAAGGGCGCCGGAGCTGTAACGACACCGGAGACAGAACATCATGCTGGGCTCACCTGGACCGCACCTGGACCTCTGAAGGACGCGGAAGAGTTCGGAGCGATAAATACTTTGAAAAGAACCAAGAAGGACTCAAGGAAAGGAGACGGAGGAATGGTGTGCTGGTGGTGCTGGTGGCAAATGCCAGCAGAAGAATGGCGACAAGAGTGCATTGCTTTTAATAACTGGCAGCCGAATCTACACGGTCAGAGACTGCCAAAGGAAGGATACACCATCCCCGTAAGTTCAACATACACAAAATATTACAGTGGGCAGTTTCCTCAAGGTAGTTTTGCAGGGACAACAGAGGACTAAATGTTTTTTTTTTTAAAGTGGCAAGCTATTCATGTAACTTCAAGCAAATGTACGTAACAAAAAGTGTTTACTCTTTCTCCTACCAATGTCTCAGAAAGTTATTAAGACTGTAAGCGCCGGTTGATGAGAAAAGGGGGCGAGCTATCTGGGGAACTTGCAGCTGTTCTCCTGCTTGGATATTTGCACTTCGGCTGCAAAGCAGAAAGGAGTTTTACCCCCAGCAGGTGTAATATCATCATCATGGTCATCACCATCATCATCATGGTCATCACCATCAACAACAACACTATTTTAACACATAGGCCTCTGAGCGTCACTCTCCCGCCCCCGGGTACCTCCTCTTTTCCCAGATGCTGTACAAGAGTATGAGCACATCCAACCACATTGGGGGAACACAAAGTCCGTGCCGGATGGTTTTCAGAGAGCCACTCCGAGAGGAACCTGGAGGAACTCCGAGAGGAACCCCAAGGCCTGCTGGACCGACTTGCTTGGGAAAACCAGAGAGGCCAGTGTGATGCAGGAGTACGCAACCTGACTTGTAGTGAGCTTGCCCTGTGGGTTTTCCGCTCAGGAACCCCCAGCAGAGCAGAGAAAAGGCAACCAAAGTCTTTGGATGGACAAGTATAACTGCAGAATTAAAGAGAAGGACGTAGAGACAGTTTCTGTGCGCCTGTGTGCCTGGTCTCTCTCTTGTTCTCACCCTGGGCCTGGACATTCGCCGGGACGGTGGGCCTCTTCCTGGGGGTCAGAGCAGGCTGAATGGGCAGGATCCCTGGGTTTGGCTGCGCCTGCCCAGCTTTGGGTCTTTGGCGTGGAGTGATGGATGTCTCCATCGTAGGAATCGGATCAGTCAGCCTGGAAGAAAGGGGGGGGAGCACAAGCCATGAATGGCACCCAGCGCACAAAGTAAGCGGTCCGATTCTCTCTGCCTCCGCCACTGGCGCACTGAACAAAGGACAGCCGAGACATGTTCAAATCACTTCATGCGCCTGAACGCTAGAGACAATATCCTATTCAAGCCTGCAGTTTTGATAGACTGAGAGAAGAGCAGACAAAAGGCATAACGAGATTGCTGGCCACGGCTAGCAGCCTCCAGCGCTGCCAGGGTTTGGACCGACGTCCATGAAAAGGGCCCTTGTCCACCTTGGATAGCACGCCTTGCTCTCAGTGGCTTCGGTTCCCTTCCAGGTCTAGGAGGAGAGGCCGCGGGAAGCAACCTTTAGCTTAGAGAATGGCAGCCTTCCCTTATTGGCACCCCGAGGATGGGAAAGGCAAGAGAAGGATCAGAGGTGCCACGGCCGAGAGATACCTCACGCCAGCGAGACCAGCCACACGGTCGAGGAATCAAGTGGATTCCTCAAGCATGGGAGGAGAACCAAGGACAGCCTCTTGGCAGAAGCAGGCACAAATGGCTTCGTTTCACTTTGTGAACATTAGTGCGCGTAGCAGCACAGGGGGTCGCATGTTCCTTCCCCCGCAGCCCCCCCCGGTCGGCTGCCCAGCTCACAATCCACCCCGGGTTCTCCTTCTCCGGCACCTGTCCAGTCCAGGCAGGGAGCTTGGGTTCCCCTTCCCCGCCTCCACCGACCGCTAGCCACTCAGGCAGGGAGATCCTTGCTGTGGAACCAGGGGGAGCGAATGTGCACGAAGCATGACAGAGCGCTTCGTGCCCATCTCTACCTCCCAGGCTACGCCCCCCTGCCCTTCGAGGAGTGGGCGGAAGGCAAGAGAGAGGTGGGCAAACAGAGGGGGTCCGTGGGGCACACAACCCCTGGAAGGCTGAAGGCTAAACATTCCAGAAAAGGAGGCAGGGAGTCCAAGGTCACGGCAAGGCTTACCTGGCTTTCGGCTGGCTTTTCTTAGCAGCAGCTTCACTTGCTTTCACTGGTTCTGGGAGTTTGGCAGGGAGAGGGGAGTTCTGCAGAGAGAGAAACCTTGCACTTGGTAGGTACACCCACAGGCAGGCCCAGGGGCTGAGCAGGTGGCAGGAAGGCCGGCGGGATCATTAAGAGGCCACAGAGAGAGAGAGAGAGAGAGAGAGAACAACCCGGCTGGGGAGAAAACCCAGGCTCTCTCGTCACGGCCTTCACTTCAGCAAGGTGCAAAATGGTTTAGCGCCCTGAAGGGGAAGAAGCAGCCCTGGGCTTTTCATGCCCCCCCTGCCTGCAGGAGTTTAGGAGACCCCATACAGTGGTACCCTGACTTAAGAGCAGTTTGACTTAAGAGTGGAAAACTGCTGGTGTTTTAGCTGCCGCCTTACAAATTTTAGATATGGTCCGCTCGACTTACATTTTTTTTTCATTTTTTGATTTTTTAAACTTATTTTTTCAATTTTTTAGATAGGTACCCCGACTTAAGAGTAGTTCGACTTAAGAGCATGCATTCGTAAGTTGAGGTACCACTGTATTTTCAAATACTAGCAGAGAAACTCTATATTAATTCTTGCAACTCTTAAAACGCACAAAAGATCAAGTGAATACGCATGCGCGCACGCACGCACGCACACACACAAGCAGTGGAGGGGCAGTTGCATGATTTAGGGAGAGAGAAAACAACCATGCACTACTAAACTCAAGGCGTGCAGGTCTCGTGTTTTTCAGATGACATCTTCCAGAATTTTGCAGGCAGCGAAGGAGGAGCGGCAGGGCCAGACGGCTTGGCCCCACACTTCTGATTTTTCCTGCTTTTAGCAAAGCTGCAGCACCAGCTATAACTCACCTGGACATTCTGCACAGGACATTCCCGCTTAGCGAACTTGAATGCAAAATATGAGACCTGGTAAATGTCCGGTCTCTTATCAGGATCTGGTTCCAGCATGTACCCTGGAAAACAAAGCACCGGTGAGGCGGGCCCTTTGCTTTCTCTGCTCAAACACACACACACACACAAAGAGGACACGTGCCCCATTCTGGCTTATCTTGTGGCTTCAAAACCCGGGTCAGCTGTAGAAATACTCACGTATCAGGCAGTGCATGTCTTGCGAGTAGCGCGAGTTGTCTGGAATGGTGAAGTTCCCGTCACAGATGGCCACCTGGCTCTCTCCAAAGGGCAAAGTAAAATAGCAGAGTTTGTAGAGCAAGCAACCCATGGCCTAGGAGGAGACCGGCAAGACTTGATCAGCAAAGGCTTGGCCCTAAGGGACGTTGCGCCACTGAGCCGAGCTGCCTTGTATTCGATACAACCAAAACATGGGTAGCCAACATCAGGCTGTTCCATTTCATTGGCCAACAGATTCATCCTGGTGTTTGCGGCTAATTGCTGAGGCGCTGGCATGTTTCAGTCATGTGAGCATGTCGTACATGCACCGTGCAAGCGAGAAACAACCCAGCCCCTTGTCAATTAGCCGAAATTAGCCGGGGGCAAGTTCCACAAGCATTACGCGACTGCCAGCAGGATCCTGGCCAACTATTATTCCCAGGTAAATGAGTCAAGTGGAAGCAAGACAGCTCTGTCTACGCATTGCTTGACTGGAGAAACTGGTTTGTTTCTGAGATCCGGACTAGCAGGTGCCTTCTCCTGGCAACCCTGTGACTCAACCGGTTGTCAGAGCACCTGCAGGACTCCTTCACAATAACCTCAGAGTCTTTGGACTTAAGGTCCCCAGGCTGTTCAGAGAAGCCTCTTAGCAGCCCGAAGTTCCTAAAGATAGAAATAAATGTTGAACCACAAGAACCAGGGCGATCTCCAAAGTCAATGCATTGCTTATAAAATATTAAAGGCGAGCATATCTTTAAAACGCATTAATAAAGCGTCCCACTAAACATGACTCATTGTGTTGCTAAATATTCACTCTGGACACGGAGGGCTGGTGCCTACGGGAACGGCAGTTGTCCTGAAATGACTACGGCTTACCTGGGGGGGGGAGCTGGATGAGCACCTGGTAATCAGAGAGCGACCCTACGAGGTCACTTCATGGGACAGGGGCATTCCGCCCCCCCCCCTCCACCGTGACTTCATTGCACACTGCTGTACACAACTGGGTGGCTCGTGAAACCCACCTCGCTGGCCCCCAAACTGGAAAAATGGGGCTGAGGTGGGATTTTAAGAAGCCATGGGGTGGACCATTCAATCCATTCAGATTGCCCGCCTTCTGTGGATGGATCCCATTAACTCCACCTGTCACACTTCAACTCAACTTTTCCTTGAGGAAGGGCAGGGTGGTTTACCTGCAGGACTGCAGCCAGATCTGTTGCAATGAACAGCTCTAGTCAGGTGGGAATCATTGCAAAATAGCAAGAGCGTTAAGGGTATCCGTAAGCCTAGATGTCTTAATTGCACTTCTTCCATGTGAAGGCTTGGGTGTTTTTGCCATCTTGATCAAGTAATATAAGGGCTTTAAGGACTCCCCACTGCCTGTGTTGCACCAAGGAACACAAGGTGGGCCTTTTTCAAGCATGTGGAACACCCAAAGGTGCATCCCACCCATGATTACAATCCAGACTCGTAAACCCAGGCATTGACCGCACTAAGCTCCACTTAAATTTAACAAAACAATGGTGTCACGTGCCCTAAGGCAATGTCCCTTTGAATGGTCTACCAGCCTTTCTTGTGGAGCTGCTTCCTTTCTGCTCCCTGGCAAAATGGGCCCACAAAGGCTGAAACGAAAAGCAAAATGGCCCCTTCCACTTTGTCGTATTTTCTGCCTTTTTTATGGTTTTCAAAGGGAGGCTGTGAGCAAGACTTAAACCATGAGAGGATGTGAGCACCCTATGGGTGGGGCTTTTCTTTGGGTCATGACAGGCAGGAGGCCAACAGGTAGGGACGGGAACGAGGACAGGAGGGGGCGGTCGACCACCTTTGGGCAAACTGTTCCGAGAAGCACCCCCACCTACCCAGATATCTGCTTTTGTCGTAATCAGTTTGCCGCTGTAGAGGTTAACCATCTCTGGCGCTCTGTAGGACAGGGTGGTATATCTACAAGGAGATAAAGCCACATTCAAGTACTTGACATACATTAAGAGTTTTGACAATGATGTGGTGCTTCCTTCAAAAAACAAAAAAACAAAAACCCAGGAACACCTCTAAGTAACTATTATATCAACCACAGGGCTGGGCAGCCAGCAAGCCTCCGACATACTTGGGTGCCAATTCCCATAATCCATTGCCGTTAGTCTTGCTAAGGGCCAAAGGGAGCTGCAGCCCGATAGCTGGAGGGATCCAAGCTCTTCTAAGAGGAAAGACTGAAAGAACCGGGCAATGGGGGGGGGGGAGAGAGACTGGACGAGATGATGCCCGTTTTTAAATCCTTGAAAGGAGGTTATGCAAAGGAGGGTCAGGAGCGGCTCTCGATCATCGCAGAGTGCAGGGCAACCAATAACGCGCCGGAGCTACAGAAGCCAGATTTAGGCAGAATACCAGGGAAAATCTCTTAAACTGCTAGAGCAGCACGACAGTGAGAACAATGACCTCAGGAGGTGGTGAGGGAAAGTTGGACCACCACTGGTCAGATCTACTTTGAGCTGGATTCCCGTCTTGAGCAGGGGGTTAGAATGGATGGTCCTACAGGCCACTTCCCTCTCAATTATTCTATGATTCTATAAATGCAAAGCCATGGAATGCAGCCGGCTATATCAGGGCCCTGCCTTTTTCATACATCTCTAATTCCCACCCCCTCCCCCCTGGTTCCGCTTCCCTCCTCTTCCAGTGCCTGAACTAAACCCACCGTTCCTTACCAACAAACCAGCAATCCTGGCTTGCGGTTTTGTGGGAATGTGGCCCCTGAACAGAGAATCACCTTCACGCTGCACCACATGGACACTATCCAGAAACTGATATGCATGCCCAAAATCAGATTGTCAAAGCAGATGTAGACTCAACCAAGTCCAGCTTTAGATTGATGGGAGAACCTTTAGAGACTGCTGTTGACATTATCAAATGTTAAGAGGCATACGTCCACTGTATGCCCCATCAAGAACCCCCCCACACTGAACTAAGAAGCCCTCCGCATGCAGATGTGTGCACACAGAGCTCCCGACTGCTTACTTCTTGATTTCTTCTTCTACTGCATTTACCCCTTCCAGCTGAGGGTTCTGGAATTTGTTTGTGGCACTTCCAAAGTCACACAGTACATAATGGCCACGGTCGTGGAGGAGAATATTCTCTACCTGGAAGCAGAACGTGCAAAGGGCGGTGTTAAAATTAAGAGTAAACAAAGGAAGGTTCCTTTGCATAATACATAACCCGCAGAAGGCACAAAACCCGGCGCCCTCTTCTCAAAGGCATCGCTCCTCTCGCCAAACGAGTTTCCACAAGGCTCCGGGGACCTTTGCTGCAGCACTCAACGTTATTTACGCCCTTGGCAGAGCAAATACGGGCACTGCTCTCCCTCCCTCCCTCCGTGACCCCTCCCCCCGCCAACCACTTCGGTTATTCAAATGCACTTCAAAGCTAAAAGTGCCCCAAAAAGAAGAGGTCAGCACCGGAATGAGAAAGCCTGCACACGCAAGGAGCTCCAGCCTCTTTTGTGGGCGCTTCTGAAGAGAGCTTCCCTCCCGACGGTCAAGAGGGATCTACCTGGATTGCCTGCCGCTTGCTCCCAAGTGATTAACCTCTGAATCAGGGAAGGCAAGCAACCCCGACTCATCTTCCTCATCATAAAGCACAGCTATGATTGAGAGAGGGAGGATATAATTGAGACGTACAAAATAATGCAGGGCATGAGTCAAGTGGATAGAGGGACACTGTTCTCCCTCTAACAAAATACCAAAACTAGGGGACATCCACTCAAACTGTGGTTTGGGAGAGTAAGAACAGACAAAAGAAAATATTTTTTCACTCAGCGCGTTGTTAGTCTGTGGAACTCCTTGCCACAAGAGGAGGTGATGGCATTTGGCCTGGATGCCTTCAAAAGGGGATTGGACTGATTCCTGGAGGAAAAGTCCATCCCAGGTGACAGACCATGATGGAGAGGTGTCATCTCCAGACTTAGAACCGGGGTACTTCAAGGACCAGATGCAGGGGAGGGGTTGTAGGAGACAGATATCTAGTTTCATGCGCTTCCAAACACATCTCGTGGGGCCACAATGTGAGATACAGGAAGCTGGACTAGATGGGCCCTTCTTGGCCTGATCCAGCATGGCTCTTCTTATGTTCTTATTTGTGGCATCCTCTCCAGAGCCCACCCAAGCCCTCCTGATCCCCATTTGGGCGGGCAGGCAGGCAGGCAGGCAGGCAGGTGGATAAAAAAAAACAGTAGCCTCCATCCACTTCCAGTGTGCCAATCTTCTACTCCTCTGCCATGCTTGAGGACCACAAGAAAATCTGAAGACATTGTGGGGGGTGAGAGCTACTTCAGGCACAGCACAGCAGCAGCCGCAGCAATAAAAGAGAAAACGAGGGATGTTTTTGCCAGGGCTTCAAAGCGGGCCGCAGGGAGATTTCTCTGGGGAGGGCCTTCTATGGTCAGAGTTTTAGATCTGGAGGCCGCCTACTCTGGAGGAACCACCTGCCATGTTGGGGGAGTCAAGAGCAAGGAGGGAAAGGATGCCCTTAAGCAACTAGGCAGGATGGCAACCAATGGCGAAAACCTGTTAAGCCACCAGGTCCTACTCAATCAATCAATCAATCACTTTTATTTTACAGCCAAAGGCCCGATAAAGGTCCTACTGCTATGGCTGTCATGACTTGAGGGGCCTCTTGGTCCCCAAAACGCATGAGACCTCACTCCGGGACCACCGTGGGCTACCTTCAGATCCCTGTGGACGATCGGCGACTTGCACTGGTGGAGCCGGGCCACGGCCTCGCAGGTGTCGCAGAAGATCTGTAGCACTTCGTTTTCCGTGAACCCCGTTTGCAAGCGCTGATTCATCAGGTTCACCACTTGGCCCCCTAAAAGTGAAAAAAAAGGGGGTGACGGAGGGGGGGGACAGGGGGAGACCTCTTGTTAACTTTATTTCAGCGTCTGCTCATAGACCTCCTGAACCAGCCCCCCACCACCCCCCACCCAGGGTTCCCAAGATTATTAGGGACATGCTAGGAACATGATCCAGGATAGGTTTAAAAACCAAACGAAGCCGCCTCTCCGCTATGGGACCGGACTGGAGAGCAGCACCATTTCCTGGCTTGTTCTGTTCTGTTTGGGACAGGAATGTACAGTTGGCGAAAGCAGTCCATGGCTTGTTTGCCTCTCCTATAGAGGAGGTGGGTGCATGCCCAAGAGGCTCAGCGATATACACAGGTAGAGGCAGGCACGAACCAGAAAACCCATGGTTCGGGTTCGTCTGGTTCGGGCCCACCCTTAGTTCAATTTGGGTTCGTACGTATTTTTTTAAAAAATTGTACGAACCTGAACCAGTTTGGGGTTCGGGCTCTTACTGGCGGTGGCGGCAGGAGCGGATCCTGGCTCCTGCAGCAGGGGCTTTCGTTTTGTTCTAAATTTACCCCTAGGTTCGTTATTTGGTTTGTTACATAACAAAACAAATAATGAATAATGAAATGAACTAAAAGTTCATTTCGTGCCCATTTCTATGCACAGGCGAAGCCCAAACTCGGTTGCCTTGGCCAACTCTAGGATTCAGCCAAAGCTCGGATGAGGTCAGTGCCTGGCCGCCCCGCTGGGTTTTGGCAACCTGGTCTACACAGTTGGGAAAGACGGTAACAGCGAACTTGGATGCACCTCTGCAGAAGTCCATTAGGATCAAGACTTCCCAAACATCCCCGCTGCTGACAGAGTTTATACTGGAGTCGATGTAGCCAACGATGTTCTTGTGCCCCACAAGGTCCCTCTGGAAAAAGGTAAAAAGAGAGGTTTACTACTCACTGCCAGACACACAACTGGGACTCTCTACAAACAAGACCACACCCTTCCAGATGGAGCTGTACTCTCTGGAGAACAGAACCGCCACCTCGGTGCATATTAGGGCCTCAAAAGATGACTCTCCTCGCTCGGTGCTCTTCTTCACTCCCTAGGTGGCCAAACCATACTTGAGGAGCAAAAGGGGTCCCTCCTTTATGACCTCTATTCCTACCCAGTGGGTACATCACATTTCTAGACTGCCCGAGCCCTGTGCTTGGTCCTCCGAATTCCCTGCCTGTCTGCTGTGTTGCTCATATAATGAAGCAGGCCTCCTTCCCCGTGGTTTAAAGGACAGGCCAGATTTGCAGCAGCTCTGAGAGCCGTCACTTCTCTCCTAGGTCTCCTGAGCGAGCGGATCCAAGTCGTCAGACCACACCTGTTGGACAACGCTTTAATCCGGGATCCCCAAGGAGCTTACCATAATCTGGATCTCCCGTTTGCAGACCTGCAAGTCGTGTTCGTTGTTGACATACATTCGCTTGAGGGCGCATTTTACCCCGTTGTTGGTCCTCACCAGGAACACGATAGCAAACCCGCCTGCCGGCAAAAGACAGACAACCGCTCAGCCAGGGATTTCTTCGGAAGAGGGCCTGTGGGAGGCCCACCAGGCCAAACAGGTTTCCCCTAGGCCTCCCGTTGCAATTTCAGCAGCAGGATTATTCCATTAAGCAGCTCATCACCAGCATTCCAAACCTCAGAGCAACAGGTACGAAGCCTCCTGACTGAGGTGGCAAGGCTGTGTTACTTCTGCTGGGTCATGGTTCTCTTTATTGCATGAGAAAGCAGAACCAATTCCCTTTGAGACTACAAAATAGGAGACACCTTCCAATAAATAAATAGTAAAAGGTCTGAAGGAGAGGCTGCTTCTATCAGAACCACTGATGTCATGAACATATTGGTACTAATAGGCAATTACGCACGCTCGTTCCTATCCCACATGGGTTTTTCCTGCTCTATTAATTTGCATTATGCAGAGAGGCCTGGCTGGCACACACACACATATACAAAGATACTGCGGCCCCCAAAAAAACAATGTTTTCCTCCCCCATGCAAGGTCAATTCCCATGACTGTGTCTTGTTACTTATAAAGTCTACCCATTCTCCAAAGATATCAAAGCATCATTTTCCATTAGCGTTAGGAAAAATGAAATGAAATGAATAATATGAAATGAATAATAAGAAGGGATCTAACCAAGTCAGGAGGGGCCTAGGAACAATCAAACGATTTAAATCACAATACTGTGTGTGTATATATATATAATTAAATAATTTATTTAATTTAAATCACCAAAAATCCTGATTTTAAAATATAAATCATGCTTTAAATCAAAGTTTGAATCAATCTAATTTAATCAATTTTTAAATCAAGCCAATTCGAATCAAGTCCTCCCCAATTCCGTTTTCACTTTGAGTTCTGTATCTAACTTTTTCACCAACTTCTCAAGGATCACAAGGGAAAATAATAATCATCAGTATTTGTGCTATTAATTCATTTTCCAGAAGCAGAAAATCAGAAAAGATGTCTCCCATCAGTTTCTGATCGAGCACCCCCACCTACCACCCACCTATGCCTCCAATCCTCCTTTCTGAACTGCTTTTGCTTTTAAAAAAACTTGCTGAGCAAACAGGTTTTTCTGTACATGAAAATAACAGCTTTCAAACTTAAACTGCTGAGGAGCATTCAGGCATCCGAGAGGCAACCGAGAGCAGAAAAATAACAGGCCTAAATTCATCAGTGCTAGAAGGAAAAACTTTTACAGACTTCATTTGTAAGATAGCTGGAGGCCTGCCTAAATAGGTACATACATAAATAAATAAAGTAATGTAATGTCATCTTGCAACCTTAGTAGGGAGGGATACTGACTGTCCTTCTGTCCCCGGAAGCTGCTGGGTGGTCAAGGGAGCCTCTGTAACAATAAACCTGAAAGCAACCTAAAAATTGGTGGTCCAGCATTGGCTACATGGATGAAGATGCTGATGGAGCTTGCGCCCGGGGAACCCAGTTAGGAGTCGAGGGGGAACTCTGTTGTGCTCGTGTCTTTGCCCCCCCCCGCCCCCCCGGTACTCTGCCATGTGTTCCATGGGATGGAGGTGGAGCACCAGCAGGCCATCAAGATTTCCCCTCCCTAACCAACTGGACGCTGCAGATGGTTGCTTCAAGTCAGAACTGACTTGACAACGCATGATTGTGATGGTGTTTGCTTTTTAAGGCATGGCATTGAAGCTGGGTGTTCAGAACTGGGCTGGTGCTGTTGGGGGAAACCATCCACCCTTTGAACACGCACCAGCGACCACCAGTCTTGCACAGAGGAGCCCATCTTTGGCACCAGTGAAGCCCGAGACCTCCTGGGCCTGACGAACTGGGGCCCAGGTCAAAGCAGACAAGGAGCCTTACGTGAGCATTGCAGGGGTGTGACCTTTCCCCCAGGGCACTTGTTCTCTGCCCCTGTGCTAGGCAGGTTCAATAAAAGTCTAACTCTGACCCAGATAAATGGATCAAACCCACTTGAACAAATAGAGCTGCTCAAGAAAAGCAGGTTGGACGGCTCTCTAGACAGAAGGCCACCCTCGAAAGGCCTCAGGAACAATGAGCAGGAGGTTGCCCAAATAAAGATGCTAGTTTTCTAGGCTTGAGGGGAGGGAGCCCATCATGTTTTACCACAAGGCCAACATCTTATCCCAACCACCTAAGAAGCTTTCTCCAAGATCTTTCCATTTACAAAAGAAGCACTCTCACTGTCTCGACAACAAGTACATCGGAGGTAGCTACTCAGCAAAGATATTTATTTATTTAAAGGAGGGAAATCCCACAAGAGGGCTGCTTGACCCATTTCTTCACTTGCTCACCCACCCACTGGGGACAGAAAGAGACTCACACTAGACCAAGGCTCCCCCTCATTTGGGGGGTAAACATCTATTTTCCGGAGGGAGAGGACAGAATTTCTCGCTTTCCCTTTCAGAGCAATACAGATTTCTCTCCATCACGTAAAACACCTCAGTGCCATTCTCATGATTTTTCCCCTACCCAGGTGAGAAGATATGAGGGCTGGCACATTGCACCTTTCCCAGCCTAAGATCAATCCGTTTAAGGCAGCTGGAAACTACGGGTTCTTTCACGAGGTGGAAATTATCTCGGCCATTTTTCCAGCTTTGATGGCGCTCCCTGCCAGCAGGCTCATCCTTTTTCAGGGCAGCAAATTCCTCTGGCCGTTGTCAAAAGGTGGGCCTGGTACCCAGCGGCATCATAATAACAGAGTCTGGTGGTGCCTTTAAGATTAGCAGACTTATTATAGCACAAGCTTGGATGGATTACGCACCCCTTCCTCAGACCCATCCATGAAAGCTCCTGCTATGACATATCTGTCTTAAAGCTTAAAACTCCCTCCCACTAGAGGCGAGGACTGCCCCACCTCTGCTGTCTTTTCGGAAACAGGCAAAGACCTTTCTCTTCAGGCAAGCTTTCCCTGAATGAGGAACTACCTATTCTGTGTCTTTTATATGAATCTCCCATACATGATCACCTTGACTTTCTCTTTATAACTACTTATCACCTTGTGTGATTGTGTTGACACCATGTTTTAAATGTTAGTTTCCATCACTCATAACTTTTTCATGGAATTTTTATTCTCTCTTTAACTGCTCGCATATTCTTGCAGCTTTAATCGTAATGTTGTCTTTTAATGCAGTAAGATGTAACTCCGTTCCCTATTCTCAATACTTGAATATGTCTTAATTGTACTGGACTTTATATTGTCCCTCATTTTTGTAAGCCACCTTGGGTCCTTTTCCAAGGAGAAAGGTGGGGTAACAATATTCTAAATGTATGCCACATCCGGGCTTGCTGAAAAACTATTTTTGTTTTTTTGAGGGAGATCTCCCTCTCTCTCTTTCTTCCTCATTGGAAGAAAGCACTAAATAAATAAATAAAGACTTCTGCATTGCTTTAGGGAGCACCAAGTCAGTAGGGGAAATATGGATGCATCCCAACAGACCTTCCTGAACTTTGACAAGTTGAGAGTCCCTGAATTAAAGGTTCATGGAACTGTGAACAGAAGGCAGCCCTTCTGGTCAAAAACCCAAAGCCAGATGCATCACTGGTAGGACGCCCTTGCCTTCCTACCCCCCCCCCCAGCTTTTCAAAACACACTTAGGATCTGCACAAGTAAGAGGATTTCTCCCCTCTGCTGTAGAAATGGCTCAGCGGACGGACCTTTAAAAGGATCTACTCAAAACGACACCACTGGAAAGTGGAGAAAATACTTTAAAAGATTAACAACAGACTGTTCTCCCTCGTCAAGGCAAACGAGAGATAAAGCTTTCCATGTTAAGAGCTCAGAGCAGGGTGTTGGTAATATTAAGCCCAATGCCTTGTCCTCAAAAAAATCCAACCCACCCTGGACTTCTGGGCTGATTCTGCTCCCACGGCTTTCCCTCAATCCTCCAGGTCAAGAGAAATAAACTTGCCTTTTTCTCAAAGCCGGCACCTTGCCCTCAACAGTTAGTGAATGTTTAAAGTCCTTAGGAAGAAATGGGATACAAATGTTAACTAAGTGTCTTTTTCAGAAACCTAACATTTCATTCTGTGTATAGCAAACAGCCTGCGTGTTATCTCAAGAGATGACAAACAAAACAGAGATCAAGTTACAAAATATCGGCCTTGCAGCCAACAAAGACTTTTGTGGCAGTAAGCGGATACATTTTATTTTCTGGGCATTGCGAATCAAAAAAAACTTATGCCCAATAAAGCTTGATAACTCAGCCTTTGGGACTAACCTCGAGAAAGAAAAATAGCAAAAGACGGCGTAACTCATGCTCAATTCCTTTTTCTTTTTTTTAAGGGAAGAGTTTACACTGAAAGGAGTCCACGCACATGGCCTGGATCTCACCTGAGGAGATTCTCTTTATGCCTGGATTCAGTGATTTTAGGATCTCCCTGGGAAAAAGTCCTTTTATTTGCTCCACATACCACAAGGCCTTTTTGGGCCTAGGGCAGGCCATTGTACTGGAAATGTGGCATGAAGCAAAAGCTCTCTCACATGTACACAAACACAGAGATAATCACACACCTCACCCACTTGCTCTTAAATAGGGGTCATCAAAGCAACAGCCCCTTTGTTGGTGGGTGACAATTCCCAGCATTTCCACACTCCTGGAGGTCCTGCGGGAGAGGGCTGCCAGGAGGCTGCAGACCCCCAACCACCTGCCATAGCCACGCCCAGGCATTTTGCTCTCCTCTCCGTCAGTGCAAGGGAGGTCGAGCCCTGGGACGCTGTAGTGCCACACGCCTGGGCACAAGCAGAAATGTGCGAGAGTGAAGGCAGCCTGGTGGCCGCATTGCATGATGCAGGGGAGTTTTAAAAGAGGCAGCTGTGCTAGTTTGTGCGAGCAGGTCGGACAAAAACGGAAGAAAATTTTAAAAAGACAGAAGGCATAAATGTTGTGCCACCAGAAGGACCAACTACTGTATTATCAGGTGAGCTTTCATGGACAAAGTCTGCCTTGAAATACAGCAGTTAGTCCTTAAGGTGCCAAAATGATTTGGCCTCCTCTATTTATTTATTTTTATTTCTCTTCTGTTTTTACCTGACACAAGGGAGGTCTCTCTCAAGAGCCAGCCCAGCCCAGAAGCCCACAATGCTGCTCTTTCTGTTTTTTCCAGGGGAAGCCACAGGAGGTCTTGAAAACTGCGCGCTGGAGCTCTTAGAGTCCGCTCCAAAGTTCTGCTAAAGCATCAACATGCTGGGTAATGGATCACGGCGGAAACCCAGCATTCTGCTCGCCTTCAACCTCCCTTGCAACTTCTAGAGCGTGAAATGGCACTGTCCTTTGCTACATGAGGTTACACAACTAACAAACATTGCCAATGCATCTCGCAGCTCTCCTCGCTGCCTCCGACTCCGTTCACGCATTTTATAA
Source organism: Phrynocephalus versicolor (assembly GCA_023846285.1). Taxonomy (NCBI): domain Eukaryota; kingdom Metazoa; phylum Chordata; class Lepidosauria; order Squamata; family Agamidae; genus Phrynocephalus; species Phrynocephalus versicolor. Next base: position 21,129,670 of record JAHTLZ010000327.1, read on the forward strand.
AACAGATGCAAACCGCCTCAGTGCTCCAGAGCCTTTGTGCATGAAGACAGCTCCCTTCCTTCCACTTCAAAAAAGCATCTTCCCTCTGCAGTTGCTTCTCCAGTGGCCTGGCTGTCCTGGAGGAAGTGAGACAACTGCATAACACAGGTGGAGATTAGGGCAGCAATGTGATTTCAAGAACGGATGTCAAGCTAGCAAGACCCTTGCAACAGCCAGGGAGGGCAAGGGAGGCCGCCTTTGCAAAGCAGAAAATAGGGAGCTCTAAAACAAAAGCCGGCACCAGGAAGAGATAAGACATCCCACATCTTTGCCTTTCATCGGAAGAACCACAGAAAGGCAGCTCAGTGGGTTGCAGCACCCGTCCGTGGAAATCGGGGGCTGGGAATTTAACTCCCCACTGTGGTTCCCAGGAGAAGAGCCAGCCTGTCTAGCCTTGGCTCCAAAGCACCCTAGAGGAAGAGACTGGTAGACCCATTCTGAGTGTACCAAAAAGCCTGCGCCACCATAACTCAGAACAAATGCGACAGCGTGCAATTGTCATTAAACAGAAGGATACTTGAATGGAAGTAGCTGCCTAATATTCGACAGCATGATTCAAGACCTACAGGCAATGCTTCTGAGTTTTTTCTCAACCCAACCTTGAATCTGAAAGGCAACCGCCGCTGCCTCAAAAAATAGAGGCCAATAGTATGATGGAGATGTGTAGCGGAGATGACGGACTGCAAACATCACGGTGTAAAAGGCCTGTTTGCAACCTAGCTCAGAACTAACTGCCTTTGGAAACTGCTGCTCAGAGTAGTAGACAAGCCTCCTTAGCAGGAGATGCCGGTCTGCTGCTTCGGCCAGTCCAGGAAGGCCTCTTGCCCCACTAGAAAGCAAGCGACAAGGTTTGTGCGGTCCAAAGTCCACCCATGGCAGGGGCAGCAGGCGTGTCCACTAATAAAGGTTTCTCCAGCCTTTAAAATGGAACATGAACTTTATGAGCTTTGGCAGAAAGACATTTCCTTGGACAGAAACCTGCGATCTTGCTTCTAGTATTTGGGGGAATTTATTCAGATGCAACAGCAAAGCACAACGTTGCCCAAGGTGGGCAGATATCATGCAATCGTCTTTTCAAGGGGGGGGGGGCTTTTGGGGCTGTCAGCATCCCCATATGAGGCAATTTACTAGACTGGTTCCCAATCCTAGGGACAAGGAAACTCCAGGATCAGGTTCATACTAAATCCACCTGGATTCCAGATTTGCAGAATGTTTTCCATGGTCAAACCCTTGCTTAGACCCAGGACAAAAAGGTGAGCAGCATCAGCAGCCTTTCACGACCGGCTCCTACAACTGTATTGCCTTGTATTGGACCCTGAGGTGTGCATGTGTGTATGTGTGGCCCCAATCCTTCACCATCTGAACACACCAACATCCTACCACCTCCAAGTTACAGTGTTGAGCAGGTGAAGGAAAGGAACACTGGAGTTGTCACTTATTGAAAAGGAGACTTAGTCAACAGGTGGCTGGATGGACTACCATAGATGATTGCACTGACTGACTTCAAAAGTACAACTGTGCATTCCGTGTTAGCTTTCATCCCTCATAATGGATTTTTCTCTCTCTCTTTTAAATGTTGGTGTGTGCTCTTTTTCTTTTTAATGTTGCCTTTTAAGGTTGTAAGATGCCTTTTCTAATTCCCTGTTCTTAAGCTTGAATATGTCTTAAATGCTCTGGGCTGTAAATTGTCCCACATTATTCTAAGCCACCTTGGGTCCTTTTCCAAGGAGGGAGGGGGAGAGAGAGAGAGAGAGAGAGAGAGAGAGAGTCACCAGAGGGGAGCTAAATTTCATTTTAACCCTTTATGTTTAGGGAAATGAACAAGAGAAGACCCACAATAAGCTGGCCCTGTTTGCAGCCACTTAAGCAGGGAAACCCCTGTGCCTTTTATCTAGTTAGGACCACATTTGGAAGCTAAGTAGGCCTCAGTCACTCAATGTTTAATGTGCCCTGCTACCTATAAGGATTGCTGCAAAGGAAGTAGAAACCCAGGTCCCAGGAAGGCTTCAGCACAGCAAAGTGTTTCCCAAGAGTCTCTGAGTTTGAGCTCAGCATCTACCATACCCAGGGTGTTTTATTGATGTACCTAGGAAATGGCAAGCCACTCCAGTATTCCTGCCAAGAAAACTCCATGGACATGGGGTCATGAAGGGTCAGTCACGACTGTAAGGACGCAACACACACACACACACACACAAGCAGAACATTTATTTATTCTGCCTGGACCAAGAACTGGTTCCAAAGCTGGCCCTGCCCTGCATGAGTGGAAGTTAAATTACAGATTACAGCCTGGGCAATGGGAAGCTGAGTGTCTTACATCAACAGCCTCTTCTGTACTATACCTGGAGACATGTGGAAGGGCTGCATTACACGGTGGCATCACCAGCTGCATGCTCTGGAGGACGGCTCTTCTCCCGCCACCCATACCTGTGCCTCTTCTAAAGCCTAGACTCAAACTGGCCGTCCATCCTCCCGAGAAATAAGCCAGAATTCTCACTTCCTGCTTGTGCCCCATCTAGAATGGCTACTCATTTGAGCAGCACTAGGGTAGGATTCCCCGGTGGATTGGGACTGAGAATTTTTCAGGATTACAAAGACTTGAAGTACTAGATCGCCCCCAAATTGAATGTGGGCCCTTAAGAAATTAACACATTTTTACAACTCAGGAGCCTAGAGTATCAACCCCTACCTTCACAGATGCGGTGACCTCAGCTTAGTGGAGACCCAGCTTTGGATGAGCTGGAAAAATCTGGCCCTGGCCAATGCCCCCCCCCCCAAAAAAAAACCCTCACCGCTGTTACAGAGCCACCAGCGTTGCAGGGAAGGCGTCCACCCCATGCAAATAAGAACACAAGCAAGGGGGAGGAAGGGAGGGTGTCTTGAACCTGCTGGCTGCTTGCCATGCCCCTACGGCCTGATGAGGAAGGGGTCTGACGGGGGGAGGGGGGTGGGCTCTTGGCAATTCCAGTTTCTCAGGGCCACTGAATCTGCCCTGGACTGGGAGCTGTCCAAGGTTCTGGAAAGAAAGCAGCCATGCCACAAGGAAACAGAACAGCCCTATAACTCTGGCTGATCCACCTTGCCCGCACCCACCCACCCACCCAGCCTCAGACTGCAGCAACTACAAATGTAGATGCAGGTAAGCAGATATGGTACTGAAGGCTTCAAATGCAGAGGCACTGAGGTCGACACTCAAGTATGGCAGTTTCGAACCCACACAATGCTCTGCACCCAGGCTCCTTCCGACACGCAAAGAAAGATTCGGCTGAGTCTCAGAGTGAAGCATCTGACACAAACAAGCAAAACTTGTTTGTTATTACAAATATTTCACATTTTTAAAAAAAAATAAACAGCATTCCAAGCAGATTAATAACAGGACACCATGTAAGTGCAATGCCATTTGCGTTGTGTCATCAAGTTGACTTGTAGCACGCCCTACATGTTTTTCTGGGCATATGAGGTTCCTCAGGGTGGTTTGCTGCAGCCTCTGCTCCAGCGGAAGGTGGCACGGCCGAGCTGAGGCCTGCCTCCCACCCTCCTGAGTCCTAGTCTGATTCTTGATCCACTGCATCATGTTGGTTCCCATAAATAGAATGGTTTGCATGAAAACAATGGAGAGGCAACCCTGTGTTCCAACACCAACTAGTTGCAGAATCAATCACCTTTCACGGCCGCGATGGTGGGTGCAGGGGGGGGGTAATGCTCCCAGGCCCTGCTGGGAGGGAAGGCGAACATGAGCCATGAAGCCAGCAACCTGACTTCAGAACCAGCATCATGCCACTCGCATCCATGCCCACCAGGAAGAGGTAAGAGAAGAACAGCACGACTCGCCCTGGAGAGGTGCCACCATGAGAAACCTTGGGAGGACAGAGGTGCCTGGTCATGTTTCCCTGCCCTTTATTATTATTATTATTATTATTATTATTATTATTATTATTATTATT
>JAHTLZ010000327.1:21133662-21144133 GCA_023846285.1 Phrynocephalus versicolor
TTATTATTATTATTATTATTATTATTATTATTATTATTATTATTATTATTTTGGTATGATGGACCACTTCCTGCTTGTTGTACACAACGCACAAGCCCTCCTGTGTGAGCCATCTAAAGCAGGGCACGGGGTGTCTTGTGTTCTTCTCAGTTCTGGGAAGCCGCCTGTCTTCCCATTATTCCAGCTGCAGCGAAGGCTAATCAAGCTTCCTGGCTAAGCAAGGCTCAAAACGGGTTTGGAGCACATGATGAGAAGACGCACTGGCATCCTCTTAGTGCTGATTGAACATCGTGTCATTGGGCTGATGCAAGGCCTCGCTGCACCCCTACACTGGATCCATGGCTGAGCAGCTGGACGCTGTGCCCAGCTCCTCCTGGGTGACCTCAACCTGGATCTCAACTGCCCTGTAAAACAGCCGCCAGCCCACTGCAAGGAAGAAGAGCCTCCAAACCCAAAGGAACAAGCTCACCCACTGAAGAAAAGCAGCCTCCCCCTCCCCCAGGGTCTCCATCTCCAGGGAAGGCAGGCTGATGACCGTGGCTCCTTTTGGGGCCTACAACTCTCCAAAGGCTTGTTCACTTGCCATCCCTCCCTCCCCTCCCCTCCTCTCCACTAGCATGCAGGCCTAAATGCACAAGAACTCTCTTTCCATGGAGCAGAATCCTGGCTTCCACAAAGAAAGGAATCCAGGCTGAAATCAATGCTAACAGACTGCTCGAAGCCAACGGCCAAGCACAAACCCTGGATGACTTGGCTGATTTGCTCAACTAACTCGAGTTTGCTTCAAAACCACACGGGCTTGGTGTGCACATAAACAGGAAGACACAAAGGGGCCGCACACAACTTCATTACGGTTTAGGGGTGGGTTCACCCATAACTACACAACGGCACCGTTTCTCCTCGTTCCACAACTAACAAACGCCACTGGATGTGTAGACGGCCTTCTCTGAGAAACACATTTATTTAAAAGGGGGGAGGGTGCAGAAATGAGGAGGGCAGTTGGGCCTGCAGTGCCCTTTTTTCATCCACGCAGGACATTATTCCAAAGGGGGGAGGCTTACGCACCCATGTGGCCAAAGCAGCTGCACCTGTAAAAAAGGCCACAGAGATGGGTGGCTGCAGGCAGAACGTGACCTGGCGGTGAGACAGATGCCACTGGCCGTCCAGTTTTTACAGCCTGGAATTTCTGTCTTTACTACAAACTAAGGCTGAGAGAGGACAGAGGCTGATGCCCAGAGCGCCTGTTTGCGTGGCAGCAGCGTCTTCTAGAACACTCAGATCGGGTGTCCTGGCCTGCTAGGTTTGCGTTCCCGTTCTACGCATCCGAGCCTGCCCGTCTTTCTCTCGTGAGGTCACCACAGGACGCAAAAGTTTTAATGGAACAAATTGTACTCGCTGGCAGAATGCAGCATCATCCGTTTTGTTTTGTTTTGAAGTCATGTACAGACACACACACACACACACACACACTTCTGCCATCCCCATAGTAACCAACATCCAGATCTCCCCTTTTAAGACCTGCCTCTCGGCCTTCCCTAACCAAGAGATATTTTCTCTCACAGGGTGGGTAACATTTGGACGGATCCCATTTCCCCCACCCCAGAGCGAACCGTGCCGGGAACAGACAAGAACATGGACACTTTAAAAGTCTCAAAACCTGCCTTGTTGTGGAAGCCTGCATCAGGTTTTAATCCCAGGATTTTTAAAAAGGGGCTGCTGGGCTCCAGCCCACTCCCCCAACCCTATGTCAGGGGGTTCAAAATGACAGCCACTCCAGTGAGGCTTCCTGGGCCAGCAGCTCCCCTCTTGCAGTCTCTGGGAGACATTTGTAAGCATCGACCTCTCTCAGGCCCAGCAAGAGCTATGAACGTAAAACACACCAAGACCATGCCAAGAACATGATGGGACACAGGCAGAGAAGAGCTTCTGGCCTCCACACCAAGGAAGAGGCCCCCACGCACCACCCCCAAAACCTCTCTTCCCACTTTGCCTTGTCCAGGAGAGGGCCACCCAACCAACCAGGCCAAACCACAAGACCGCCTGGAACCCACCACCTCCCCCAGTGATTGCCTCCTTCCGAAATCCCAGCAGGATCCGGCCTGGACCTCCTCCACTGCAATCCTCCTGCCACCGTCCTCCCAGGGCCCCCCAAAGGGTGGCTGGTTAGAAGAAGGCAGGCATCCCAGGAGCCTGGCGGGTAGCACTTGGAGGGCGACAAGCAAAAATGGTCTGAAGGGCAAGGGAAAAGAACCTATTTACAACACACACACACACACCGCCTCTGGAGCGGCTCATCCCCTGCGCGTGTCAGCAGCACCAGGATATACCAGCCAGTAACTTAATCATCTTCAAAGCAGGTCTTTTGTTTCCTGCCGTCCGTCCGTTCACGTAGGACAGCAGTCCTGCCTGCGTTTCAGCCGAGATCACCGACTGGATGAGACCTTGCCCCAACACACACACACACACACACACACACACACACACCGCTAGTCTCCAAGCTGCTAACTGCTGCCACTCCATGAAATGCATTCCTCACCCTTTTGGGTTTCTAATTAGCTTTGTTGTTTTGGAAGGGGGGGCAGGATGATGCCGAGGGCTGGCCTTTTGCCCACTCTCCCTCCGCACTCTCTCTCTGTGTGTTACACCTGCAGCAGTTCACCAGGACCAGCTGCATTCCCGTTTGTTTGCCTGGGTCAGGAGTTAGCTGTAATTGACTCCAACACCCCCTCCTGCCCCCCCCAGGAATGTTTACCAAACCCCCTTTCCATTAAAAATAAACAAAGTGCCAGTTTGGGAAAGAGCAGGCGTGAAATCCTTTTTTGTTGTTTTTGTTGTTGGAAGGCCAGTCTAATGGAATTACAGTATCTTTGCACAGGCACAGTGGTAAAACACAAAACAATTAAAATGCAAACTAAAGGCTCCCTCCCACCAAGCTTGGTTCACCACATGCCTTCCATCTCGGTTCTTGGGTTGGTTTTTATTTTATTTTATTTTATTTTATTTGCAATGCATAACAAATCCTGCCTCTCCTTCCCAGATTTGTAAAGAGATGCCCCCAAATACCTCCTGGCTGGCACACCAACAACCCCACTAAACCATACAATGTTGAAGGTCAAGGCTAATGTTCCTGGACAGGGGGAAAGACAATCGCTTAAACTCCAAGTGGGGAAGGTTTTGTTAGGTATTAACATTGTGTTCCAGCTGCATCGACACCACTTCACGTAGAAGGGGTTCCCTGCAGCTCCAACTGCAAGCAAATGGTAAGTGTTTACAGGTCCCTTTAAGAACCTCCAGTAGCCATTAAAATATAACCCGGATTTCTGTGTCAAGGAACTCATGATGCAAACACTCATCACGTGAGCATCGCTGCTTCACACCGGCTACACAAGAGGCACCACGACAAGAAGGGGAGATTTACTCCGAGGCATTCAATTATCCTTGTAGCACTCAAAGTGCTGTGTGTGTGTGTGTGTGTGTGTGTCTGTGTGTGTGTGTGTAAGGTGGAAGGGAAGGAACAGGTTGCCCCCCTCCCCAAATGCTCCGATGCAAGGATCAATGTATCCTCATGCATTACATAACATTGCTCCTGGGAGGGCGAGGAGGGGGAAGCTGCATCCTAAATGCCACCCGAGGATTCCACCTAGCAGATGGCTGTTGTTTCTGCATCTGTTGTTTTTACGGTTCTTGTTTCCCCGTTCTTGGAAATCCAGAGTCAGTAAGCCGTTATATATATACACACACACACACACACACATATAAATTTGCTGATTAAAGACCAAAAAACAAGACAGCTGTTTCCTACATTGCCCTGTTAGTACAAGCCTTGGCCCTAATGTTTTATTAAGCAAAGCCATTTATGATCTTCCTGGCCTTGCCTGTTTGCTTGCTTGGCCCTCCCTCCTCCACCCAGGAAGCAGCAAAAGGGGATTATAGGAAGTCAACAGGCAAGCAAGGGATCCTCGGGGCACTTGGGCCGATATTAAGGACAAGGTAAAAGGGGAGAGGTAGGGAAGGGGAGAACCCAAGGGCCTTTATTACCTTCTGCCAGGACCTCGTCCACTGTCACCTGGTGCCTCCCGATGTTGAAAACCCGACCGATGTAGCCCGTGCCAGGCCCACTACTGGTCCCGCCGCCTCCGAGGCTCCCGGATCCAGCCCCGGATCCTCCTTGGTCCCGCCGAGAATCAAAAAACTTCTTCATGGCTCCCAAAGTGTGTGGCTTTCGCTCTTGGCTCAGCAAGGGAGAGATGGCACGACTTCTCCCTCCTCCGCCTTGAGATGTACAGAGAGATAGATATTTCTCTCTCTATTAAATATAGGCAGTTCTTTGGGCTTGGAAGTCAAACTGGATTCCTCCCTTTGCAGCTGTTTTTCTCTCTCTCCTTCTTTCACCCTTAAAGGTCAAATCCTTTCTTCTCTCTCTCCTGGTCCCGAAAGGGAGAGCTCTTCAGGCCTGCTTGAGGTGGGGGCTGGAAAAAGAGGAGAGAGCAGTTAAAATGCTGCTTTTTAGAGAGGCATTTTGGTGACCTTTTTTGGTTTGTTTTTGGACCAGTAGCTTAAGACTGCCTGCTGGCTTGTTATTAATGTGTTTTTGTTATTATGTTTACTGTTGTTCTGCTCTTTTTATATTCATTGCATTATTGTAAACCGCTCGGAGTTCTGCTAGAAGAAAGGTGGCATATAAAGATATAAATAAATAAATATAAGAGGTGACAAGGTCTCAGATCCATCCCAGGACAAAACAGAAAAATAAGAAGACGTTTACGATTAGTGGCAGACCACTGTTCCTTGCAGAGAAAGATGGGAATGATATGGATAATAATAGCTGGCAAACGAGACATCTCTTGCTGGAGGACAAAGCACACACTACAGTGCCCACCCACCCCCCAAGTCCTCAGGGCTTTGGGAATATCAAGACATTTCACCGACAGTATCTTAAGCCATGACAGACCTCAGCACCAGCAGAGCTACAGCATGGAGAAGGGAGGGGGCAACCTTAGGAACAGCCCCCCATACCGTGGTGCCCTTCCTTTCTCAACGGATACTTTGGCTTTTGGGTGAAAACTTGGATTGGTTACATAATACCAGTCAATGGGTTTTTTTTTTTGTTTTTTTTACAATTTTGATTGTCTCGGTGTGCCTGGGCCTTGTTGGGTGGTGACGGTGGAGATGACCTTAGGAGGCAAATATGTTAGGATGATTGATGCCTTGATAGGGAGAGGCCCGGAGAGGAAACCACCCAGCTGACTCCAGATAACCGATCATCACCTACAACCACGCTGGTTGGGGGGGGGGGGGGTTGGGGGGGGGGGGGGTGGGGGGCGCCCCGCCCCCCGCCCCCGCGGGGGGGGGGGGGGGGGGGTGGGGGGGGCTGGTCTCCCCTCCCCCCCCCCCCCCCCCCCCCCAATACAGAGGAAGGGTCCTGCCTCTTCCCCCCCCCCCCAAGTGAGGAACTCCGGGAGGGTCCGAGGGAGGGGGAGGGTCGGCGGCTTGGCCTCCCTCCCCTCCCCTCCCCTGCCCCCATTTCCCCTTCCCCTTCCCCTTCCCCTCCCCAGCCAGCGGGCGGGCGGCCGGGCGGGCGGGCCTCACCTGCTACAATGTTGCCTTCTCCGCTTCCGCTGCGGGCGCCGCGCCGGCTCTGCGGCATCGCGGACGGGACCAGCGGCCGGAGAGGCGGGCGAGCAAGCGGGCGGGCGGCGCTGGGCTTCAGAGCCTCCAGGCCGGGGCCGGCGGCGGCGGGGGGGCCATGCCGAGCGACCGAGCGAGCGGACCGAACGAACGGACACCGACCCTCCCTCCCTTCCTTCCTTCCTCCTCCCTTCCTTCCTTCCCTCCTGCCTGGTTGCTGCTGCTGCTGCTGCTGCTGCCCCTCCGTCTGGCCGCCCCGTCCGGGATCGGAAAGGGAACGGCCGCAGGAAGTGGCGGCGGCGGCGGCAGGGAGGGGGCGCCGAGGAGGAGCAGCGGGGAGGGGGGAGGAGACAGAAGAAGCGAGGGAGGAGCCTGCCGCCGCCGCCGCCGCCGCCGCCCCTTTTAACCCCTTCCTCCCCACTCCGCTCCCCTGGCCTCCTGCCTCCTCCTCCTCCAGCCAAAAGGGAAGGGAGGGTCTGGGGTGGGGGGGGTGGGGGGTCCCCAAAACTTCCCCTTTCCCGGGCGCACCCGGAGAGCTCGCGCTTGGCCCTCCGCTCCCGGCGCCTCCCTTCTCCAGACGGGACCCAGGCCTCCGGGAAACGCGGCTTTCTGGGAAAAGTAGTTTCTCTTCCCTTCCTTTCTTCCCCCCCCCCCACCAAACGTCCCCCGACGAAGGGCAGGACTACAAGTCCCAGCGGGCGGCGCGGGCCAGATGTTACCAGCTGCCCTCCTCGGTTGGTGGGGCCCGTCGGGGAACTTGGGGACAAGAATAAAAACCCTGCGCTGATTTTCCCCAGGAGAGGTGAAGGGGACGCGTCCCGCAGCGCGCTGACAGGAGGAGGAGGAGCATCATCAACCATCATCCTCCAAAGCAGCATCCGGAGATCTCGCCATTACCCTCGTCAGCGTTGGATCTATTGCGCCCCGGCCGAGGAAGAGAATTGTCAGGCACGAGTGGTGCCACTGCAGCAACAATGTTACCTACACTGCAAATTTAAACGTAATTCTACTTAGGCGGTCTGCTTCGGGAACTTCAACCTGACCAAGATTAATGCACTGTGATACAGTCTCGCCCGTCTTCCTCTGGTTTAGGCGGGGGGGGGGGAGAGAAGTCCAATAAACGCAGCACCAAAGCGGCAAGGAAGTCTGGGAGTTGTAGTGTCCCAAGGATGCCTGTAGTAGTCAGTGGGAGAAAGAGGAATGGGGGAGGGGGAGGTGTTACTTCTTTGGACTACAGTTCCCAGAATGCCAAGTGAGCAGGCATCCTCTCCTAATAACTGCTGTCATTCTGGTGATGAACTTTTCATCACTTCTGCTTCTCCGTAAAGTTCGGTCTTGATTTGATCTACTGTACGGTATTACCTATGCACGTGTCTCTTGATGACATCCATACAGATTTCCTTCAACAGGACCTTTCAAATAAATTAATCCACCCCCTCCCCCATCAGCTTGCATCACGCTCCGACTTCCACCTCTGTGTCTGGAAGTCAGCAGTACTCCAGCAAGGATGGCCTTCCTTAGGCCAAACTTGTCCAACAGCAGCTTGATAGAAACAGGCCCTCCGTAGCAAATGTTGGGTTTGGGATGGGGCTTATAGGAGGACTTGCCCAAGGCCCTAGCAGCCTAGTCAGAGGAAGGGGAGGTGGCCGCCCGGTGATGGAGCAATACTGCTCTCTCGTGGTGAAAAGCAGGGACTGGCACTTATGGGGGGGGGAGAAGGGCAGCTGGCAGGAGCATAGAATCCTAGAACAAGGAAGTTGTAAGGGGCCTGTCAAGGCCACCACATGGCAGGGAATCTAAATCCAAGGATCTTTGCAAGGACGCCTCCAGTGCTGGAGGCCTTGCCACTCCTTAAGGTTCTGATGTTGAACTTGGAAGTTTAGGTTATGAAGTTTTCCCCTGATATTCAAGTCACTTCCAGTAACTTGAGCCCGTGGTGGCCAGCCATGCATTCTGGGGCTGACCGACAACAGATGGTGGCCCCTGGGGGGGGGGGCTCCTGCCTCCTCCTGCCTCTTACAGGAGAGCAAACAGCAACTGCAGTTGGAAAACAGCAGAGCCGGCCCTTCCATTTGGCAGATCCCTGTTTCTCGTGCTTGTCTTTGGAACTCAGTTCCTCATCGCTTGTAACATCTATCGGTCTGCAGCTCGAGGAACGATCAGAAGCAGGATGGAAGCCCAGGCTGAGAACAATCTACCAGCAACGGCCATTCTTCCAAGGCCATTGTGTGTTGCTCAGGATTCAGAGGGAAGTGGGTGAGGGGGCACCTACGCTTTGAGTGGGGTGCCGGTCAGGGGTGGCTGCGTGACCCTGAATGGAGAACACCCGGGCACACCACCAACAACCCCCCGGGTTTGTGACAGCATAACAGGACCAAGCACTGGCTCACTGAAGGGCAGCCCCAGGATGCAGACTCCAACTCCACCTTTGCCTTCTGGGAGAGACCTCGTGTGTGTGTGTGTGTGTGTGTGTGTGTGTGTGTGTGTGTGTGTGTGTGTGTGTGTGTGATATAGGCTTACATACTCAACTCCTTCTGTGCCACTGGGGGGTGGGGGTGGGGAGGTACTGGGAATCCATAAGCTGGAGTCCACTTGAGAACACACAATTCCTAAATGATACCGGAGGAAGGGAGAGCAGCAGAACCGCACCGCTGGGGAACAGTCCATCACAGGCACCTGTTGGTTCTTCTGTAGGTGGTTCAGACACATCCGTTTAATCCGGTTGGGCTCCTCTTTCTTTTCCAAACTTTGCAAAGGAACTCCGAGGTGCATCGCTTAAATGATATGCAATAAATAAATAAATAAATAAATAAATAAATAAATAACCAGGAAAAGGCCACTTGGTCTTCAGAGCAATACAAATGCAAGAACAAGCAATGCCTTTATTGGACCAATAAAAACATAAAACAAAAACAAACAGCTTTTGACATTAACAGGATGTCTTATCATGGGAAATCTTGCTGTTTGTTGTTCATTTGCTTGTTTTATTTTCTTAATGGATCAATAAAAGCTTTGCCCTCTTCCTGCATTTGTATTATGTGCAAGTCTTCCCAGCTCAGAACTAGCAGCTGGTATGGATACAGCAAACCACATTTGATGCCAACTAACTGTGGTCTGTCTAATGTAGAAGTGAGCAGGAAATAAATGCAAAAGACCCCCACTCTCTCTCTCACACACACACACACTTTCCCCACCTTGCTCCAACATACTAATTGCCTAGGAAGATCCAGGGGACAAAGAAAGTAGTACTGTTAGTCCCGGCTTCTTTTGATTTGGGGTAAAATAAATTGCAATTATTATACTCTTTAAAATATGTTTACCTTGCCTTTCTCCTTACAAGGGCCCAAGGTGTCTTATGTCATTCAAAGGGCAATATTTAAAAGCCAAAAACAAGCATGTGAATGTTTTAAAAAGATGTAAACAAGTATCACATTAAAATGGTAAATAAAATCAACAGAGCACAACCACCCAATTTTAAAGTTTGCTTTGTTTTCCTTTTACAGTTCAGTTTTTAAACCCAGGTTCTTTCTACAAATATAAAGAAGTCTGAGAATTTGTTTAAAATTTCTTATCACCGCCCATAACAATAACCTTCCATGCACACTAAACAAACCATACAAATGTTGCTAGCTTCAACAGGTCCTCTTGGCTATTTGGGTATTAAAGGGGAGAAATCTTTTAAGGTGGAAACAAGTGACTCACTAGGGCTGGATCTGTAGGATTCCCAAACCTGCGAATCTTCTAAACTTTAGGTCTGGGATTAATGGCTTGGACACTACTTTTCATCTACTTCCTTTCATCGCCACTTCTTTCTGCAGAAAACTGCCCGTTTTGAGAACCGCTTGTCCCAAATGAAACCCGCGCCCGTTCCCACCTGTGAGTTCTGTCCTAAAAGCGACAAGTCATGTCAGTAGGATTTTGTCTTGGGTGGCGGAGAAAGGGGCTCTCGGAGACTCTAAAGCGGCCCACAGGATGCGACGGGCCAGGTGATCAAAGGCCGCCTCCTTATTTTGAGATGTTCCAACCGGAACACCAGCACCGAAAGGGCGTGGGACCTTGAAGGCCAATCTCGGGGGTGGGAGCTTGCCTGGGCCCCCCATTCAATGTTTTCAGGCTTGGAGGGGGGGCACCACCCTTGATGCCCCCCTTGGACTTCCCCGGCCTGCTGCTGCGTTGGATCCTTGCTGGGACAGGGGGTGGCCATGGAAGAGCTCCCCATTCCCCCCCTCTCATCTCTCTCTGGACGGCTGGCCTGAGTCCGGCTCTCCCCCAAGGCGGCCTCCTGCACCTCTCCCCCCACCTGCCCGCCCGCCCCGGCAGCAGCTGTGTGGGGGGGGGGGCTGCCTTTTCCCCGGGGCCCTTCCTCCTGCCGCCCCCGCCGGGCTGAAATCCGAGCCGGGCGCGCCGGGGATGCGCTGCCTGCCTGCCTGCCTGCCTGCCCGCCGCCCGGGAGAGCCGCCCCTTCCAGGGCGGGCCCTGCAGCGCCTCTAAAAAAGAGGGCGAGCCGGCGGAGTTGGTGGGCATCGAACTCCTTGGACGGCGCGGACGCGGAGGCCAGGCGGGCACCGGGCAGGTGAGGCGGGGGTGGGGGGTGGGCGGGTAGGCGCGCCCACGGAATAACCCTTTCCCCCCACCACCGTTGCGACGTCCGTGCCGGGGGGGGGAGGCGCTCGGCGCAGGCGGGGACCGTGTGCCGGCTTGGGCAGGGCAGGGCCCGACCCTGGCCCCCCCAAAAAAGAAAAAGAGGAACCGGGCTATTGCCTTGGGAGGCGGGGGTGGGGGCGGACGGGGCGTCCTCCGCGTGGGAAGAACCCTCCCACCTGCTGCCCCTTCTTCGCGGAAT
>JAHTLZ010000327.1:21144633-21188257 GCA_023846285.1 Phrynocephalus versicolor
ACTCCCTCTTGAGGTCATCGGTTCCATTGTTGTACTGCTCTAACAGTTAGGAAAGTTTTCCCTGACGTTCAACTGAGATCTGGCTTCCTGTCACTTGAGCCCGTTGTGGCCTGTCCTGGACTCTGGGTTGATGGATAACAGATCTGGCCCCTCCTTTCTCCCCCTCTAGGCTAAAAAAAAGGCTCATCTGCCTCCCCCCCCCCTTTCTGGATCTCCTTTTGCTTCACACAACCCAGGCAGCCCCTTGAAGGATGCTTTTCAATCAGGGCAGATTTAAGGCAGTGCTGGCTGTGTCCCTGTTCTCACCTGCAAGGTGCTGGAGGCGGGCATCACGGGCAGCCCTTCCCACAGGTGGGCACTTTGGGCGAGGGGCCAACCCAACCCTGCTGCTCCTCCCCGGCCCGCATGGTTTTCTCTTGTGTAAGTCTGGCAAAGCCGGCCTGTGCTGGGCCTGGGTGGCTGCCAACAGAGAAAACCTGTTGGGTAAATGGTTTTTTTTCTCTCCTATTGCTTGGGCTAGACCTGCATTCTGGGAAGTAGATTTACTAGGGTTGCCTCAATAATATCTACAGCACTATCATTTTACAGTAGGACTCCAGTATCTGCTGGGGATTGGTTCCAAGCCTTCCCATGGATAATGAAAAACATGGATCAGAGAAAACACCAAAATGCCCCCAAAACTGCTGTTTTGTGACAGTAGCTTGCTTTACGGCTGCTGTTTTATGACAGTAGCTTCCGCTTTGTGACTGTTAAATTGTTTATTTATTTTTCTTCTGTCAACCGTGGATAATAAATCAGTGGATACGGGGGTCCTACTGTATAGAGGAACAGGGAAAACAAGCCCCTCTGTTAGACACTGAAAAAGAAGCCATGTGAGAAAGCGGAGAAGCCTCTGTCCTGTTCCTCGCTGCAGGACAGGAATTGCCAGCAAGTATAGCATCCGTATCCAACCACACTTTTTTGGAATCCTCTCTTACCAAAGGCAGTCCCTTCCATGTGGCCACCTTCCTCTTTTGCTGGCCTTTGTTCAGATGACCCTTCCTGCTGCTTGCTTTATTTGATGGGTGAAGGGGAGGTTTGGCCCATATTGGGAATGGATTTGCAGAAGGCGCCTGGGAGAACCAATGGAGCCCTGTTGTCCTTTGCATCTCCGTTACATGCAATCCTGTCAAAACCAAATTGCTCTTGACTCTTGTCCGACAGCTGAATAGCTCGGTGGTTTAGGTCTCAGGTGGTGGAGTGTCAGGCTGGGAGTTTGATTTCCCCGATGGTGTGCCTCCTGGGAGAAGAGCCAGCCTGGGTGGCCTTGGGCCGGCTGCACAGTGGTCCCAGGGCACCCCCCCTCCAGAAGAAGGGAATGGGAGACCACTCCTGAGCATCCTGTACCTGGAACCCCCTGGAAAGGATTGCCACTAAGGCAGAATTGACTTAAAGGCAGGTGCTTTTTATGGTTCCTGGAAATGTCAGACAGGACCAAGAGGGCAAAAGCTCCCTCGGTCCAGATTTCTCTTGCAAGTCTGAAAAAAGTGGAAAGTGGATTTATTTTTGAAAAAAAAGTTTTGGTTCTGCCACCAAACAGAAACCAGCTGTTCACCGAAAGCTGCGGACGTGGATTTTCCAAGTGGGATGTTGGGAGGGCAATAAACAATCCCTTAATGCTACGTGTTCCATTGCTGTGAGTGGAGAGGCCTCTCAAAGCTCATGCAGAATGAAGGGGAATGTGGCCATATCAGTGTTCCAACATTTCCATTGGCTGCCCTGCAGAGAAACCAAGCATAAACATTGGCATTTCTATTGATGGAGCTCTTGAGCATACCTTAAAACATTGGCCTTTTGTGGAGCAAGCCTTTTTTAAATGGAAAATGTATCAGACTGGAAGGTATTCGCCAGCCCTGCTCTTAAATCTTGCTGGTTGAGAAACGGGTTCAGCAAAACTCTCACTACGAGGCCAGCAGAAGTTGAGATAATGCTGGCCTGTCTAGTCCTTTGTTTGTGTAGAAATGCTGAGAGAGAGAGAGAGATTAGGATAGATTGACCAACCATGTCGGTCCCAGCCTTGCTGTTTTCTGCCCTGTCACTTGTTTCCGACCCCATCTTCTCCAGCGTGGCGTGGAAATCAGAAATTCTGCCTTGGAAGCCTGTCTGGCGCAGCCACTTTTAGACAAACGGACCGTGCTGTACTTGAGAGGCTAATGATAGATCTGAACCACGCCCTTCCTGTGAAGAGCGCGGAGCAAGGAGTGAGTTCTGGGGAAGGCCTGTCATCCGTGGAAATTTACCCGCCCGAATCTTGAGCTGCCAAAATGAGTCTGTGTACTACGGAGTCTGGAGCCTGGAGTTCACGTTTGCTTACCTCAGCTCCAGCCGCAGGATTTATTAGGCACTTGGTCCTTTCTTAGAATGGACCGCCTTCTGATTTGGGGAAGGTAGGCCATCTCAAGTGAAGATGTGACATTGTAGGAACCCAGACCTTGCTCATCGCCTTTTGCCTCTGGAAATTCATGGGCCAAAAATACTCTAAAAGACAGAGCAGAAGTGGACTGAGTTAGCAAGAATATTTATTTATTTATTTATTTATTTATTTATTTATTTATTTATTTATTTATTTAAACACTTTTATACTGCCCATCTTCCAGAGGAATTCCGGGCGGTTTACAACAAGATAAAACAATAACAGAATAATAATTTAAATAAAAACTACAACACATTAAATATTAAATAAACATTATTTAATAGGTTTTTTGTTTATTTGAGAACAGGGTTTGCTGGTTTGTCTTGTTGCACTCCCAGGCTCTTTTCTGTATTGAAGGAAACATTTGTTTTCCTGGAGATTGCAACTTCCCCGGCCCTCACAGCACCCAGAGCGGCTGTCCTGTACCATTTCCTAAGAGTTTCCAGGTGACGGAGCCATTACTACTCTGTCCTTGTAAAGATGCCCCTTATTTGAGGTCTATTAAATATTATCTAAAAGGCTTCCTTTCTTCCCCTCTTAATTGCAGGGAAGGATCTGCATTGGAAATTTCACTCCAGGGTCAAGTGCCAAGAGTCCGTTGTCATGGTGAGTGCAAGGCAGGTACCATGCAGTGCCTGGTACTTGGGGAGCCTGACAAACAAGGCCAGCGTTCTGGGATGTTGACTTGGGGAAATAAAACAGCAGGAAGAGTTCCTCCTATCAGGATGAATATTATCTGATCCTTTTGCTGAGATAGGGACAGGAGGCTTAACGTGGAGCTGATGGGTGGGGAGAAAGAGATGGGCACCAAGAGGAAAGTCCTGGATTCCAGCCTGCCTTCGCTCGCATGGAGTAATTCTTCCTCCGTAACAGCCTCACCTCCTTGGCTCCTTCCTGAATTTCTTTTAAGCATCTGTTCTACAAAATTAGAACCCCATACGGTCCATTTGAAACTGCCTTGTGCAAAACGAGACCAACGATTTCCAGCCTTTGACACAGCAGGAAGTTTCATACACTTTCAAGCACGGCTCATGGCCACCTCTGCTTCCTTAGATCTTTTGTTCCCATGAGGTGGAACCTACAAACCTCTGCATGCAATGTGTCTGGTTCCAGATGCAGTGGAGCTAGGTCTCCCAAGGAGGAGGACAGCACAGCTGCCATGCTTGACTTTGGGCACCACATCTAACTTTCTAGTAGAGGAGTCTTTGGGCTTAGGAGCCAACAGATGGACAGACCATGCTTCTTTTCACCCTGCACCCAGATGACGCATTGGAATGCCCCTCTGGCTGGTTTACACTCATTGCAGAAATTCACAGCCGATGTTTTGTGGCTTTAGGCTGGGAACCGAGGAACCATCCGGGGAGCTTCCCACTTCAGTGCTGAGGAGGATGCTCACAAACTCCGCAAGGCTATGAAGGGACTGGGTGAGTCACTCTCCTTCCAGCAATGGCCATTCTTCAGCGGCCGGGCCTCTTTGCGGCCAGTGGCTCTCTGCCATTGTAATGCTTCCGACATAAGTGACTGGCGCATCGGACAGGGAGGATATTAGATCTGCCTCAGAGGGCACCAGAACGTTGGGAACTAATGGGTAACTTTTTAACATGACTGATAAGGATGTTCTCCTTGCCAAACGGAAGTTGTTGCTTAAAGTGTACTGCGTCCCCGCTTGCCCCTCTGGATAATTGTGACTGGAAACATGTTTATAGTCCAGTAAACTATAAACTATGCTTATAGTCCAGTAATCGGGGGTGTGGTAGCTCAGCGGGCTAGAGTGCTGAAACAGTCGACTGCAAAGTTGGCAGCTCGGCAGTTCGAATCCCAGGTGCCATGCAGTGGAGTGTGCTCTGGCTGTTAACTCCAGCTCCTGCCAATCTAGCAGCTCAAAAGCATGTAAATGCAAGTAGATAAATAGCTGCTGCTATAAAAAGCAGGAAGGTAAACAGTGTTTCCTTGCACCACACTGGCTCTTTGGCTTGGAAATGGAGATGAGCACCGCCCCTAGAGCCAGACACAACTAGTATGCATGTGTGTGTGTGGGGGGGGGGAGACTCAGTAAAATATAATAGGCCAGCTCCCCTCCTGTTTCTCCTCCCATCTGTATGTCATGTCATGAGCCTAACTTCAGCCCCATAAAGGAGGGCCTCTGGCTGAACTTAGAGCACCATAGGCAGGAGCTGATGCATAAAAATATGAAGAATTTTTAAAAATGGGTTTCATGCATTTATCTTCCTGCCCATCCTACCATGAGCTCAGGGCGCCACACAGGGCTCTCCTCTCCTGGCGACTGACCCTCCACAAAAAACGTGTGCAGCAGGCAAGGTTGGGCAAGTGGTTGACCAGCCTAGTTTCATTGCCTGACTGGGGGGGGGGAGCGACAAGGCCATCCCAACTGGTTTTCAAAACCACACCTGTTCCAAGAGTAGTTCATCCACAAGCCCCCTTGCATCAGCTAGCTTATAGACAGAGCCACACCTGTCACTTTTGTTCCTCGTGGCTTTCAGGGCTGCTTCAGCCTCCTGCAACTCGAACCTTCCAGAGGTGCAGCAATGGCTGCATTGGTTGGTGGCCATGGGGAGTTGCCCTCGGGTACATCAGGAGCATGACTGTTTGATGCTCTTCCATTACACAGCCTGAAGTAGAGTAAGAGAGAAATGACACCTGGAGGACAATTCCAAGATCTATTTACTGTATGTACTCGTTATTTGGGTTCCTTGCCTGTTTTGTTTTGGTGAGGAACACAAAAAGCCAAGGCCAGTCCTTCACTTTGAAGATGACCGGTTTCCTACAAGACGAATGGATCGCTTCCCTGCTTCCTTTGCCTTTGCGGGAGTTGTGCTGCTTGAAATGAAAACAGTATCACTGCTTTTTTCTCCTCTTGCAATCAGGGACAGATGAAGACGCCATCATCGAAATTCTGGTCAACAGGAACTTGGCCCAACGGCAGGAGATTAAGATGACCTACAAAGCCTCGCTGGGCCGGGTGGGTACCCTTGGCGCTAAAGGTCGTTGTTCATACCAGTCTTAGATTAGATTAAAAACCCTGTTGAAATTCTGTTGCTTTTGTGAACTGCTGGCTAGCCAATGAATATTTGATATGAAACGTGTATCCCATTACAAATTATATTGCACGCCTCATTCTGCTGCTATACACCTTTCATTAAAATATGAAAGTCAGTCTTTAAGGTGGCACATGTGTTTTTGTCATGGTTTTGTTTTGTTTTTCTTTGATTTTTTGCCTGGAATTCTTGCACAGACTAACACGGCTGCCTCCTCCAAAACTGGCTAGCCTGGTGGCTTAGTTCTGAGGAGTTGGACTTGATGATGTATAAGATCCCTTCCAGATAATAATGATTAGTTCTGGTGAGGCGCTCATCTTGAAAGCGTAGTGATACATTCTCAAAAGGAAGGCAGCCTCCTTTTGTGGTTCTCCTTTTTCTGGCTTGGTGAATTCCAACCTTTCTTTACCTCCATGGAGGTCCAGCCTCGCCCAGATATCTGGGGCGTGCTGCCATTTGCGTTCTTTGCGCATGGAAAATTCTAGCCACACCTCTCAGATTACCTAGTCTCCTTGGTGGCTACCTCTTGCAGGGGAAGCTGGCCAGTAGTGGGCCAATTCTCCTTTGGATAAGCAAAAGCCCTGCGATGGGAGTTTCATGTCTCAGCAGAGATTGGAGGTTGGTGATCTCTCATATCCCGACCTCACCACCCTGGTTCTCTTGGTGGTGGCTTTAATGCCCTGAACAATTAGAACTAACAGCTCCCTCCCCTTTAGAACAAGGATGGGGCAAATAACTGGCAGATTTGCTCAGCCTGGAGTAAAAGCATTTATGTGGATGTTCTTCGCTTTATCTATCCAGACATACCCATACAAGCCTCTTTTCCCCTCTGTCTTGTTGTTAATGGCCTCCCAACAACTCCAGGCAAGCTTCAGTTTTAAAAGGAACAAAACCAGTAGTGTCCTAACTTCAGCCTTCCAGATGTTTTGGACCACAACTCCCACGGTCCTTTATCATTCTGGGAATTGTGGTCCAAAACATCTGGAGGGCCAAAGCGGTGTCATGCAAGGCCTGCTGATCAAAGAATTGCAAACTTATATGCACTGGCTTTGTTTATTTGTGCCTTATCTCTGAGATGGCCCAAAGTCCATTTTGATAGTGGTACTGGTATGCGATGCTTCGGGTGACATGTTTGTCTGGCTTAAATCTCTCCTCCCAGGACCTAATTGATGACTTGAAATCTGAGCTGAGCGGGAAGTTCGAGAAGGTTATTGTTGGTCTGATGACACCCATCACCCTCTACGACGTGGAGGAACTGAAAAGAGCCATGAAGGTTTGCAGCTGCTTTCACCAAAGTCTCTCACCACCCAAGTATCAGCCAACCTAGCAGCATAAGCCACATTTCTGCAGAATGGACACAGAGGGGGTGGAACTGTGCCTCAACAGGTCTACAATCCCAAGGATCTCACCTGGAGCACATTTAGCTGCCTGGATTCATAATTCCAGAACTAGAACGGGTTTGCACAAGGGGAGGGGACAAGAAGAACAGACATGACTTTTTTAAAGTCATATTTGTACTTTGGGTTAATTTCATTGTACAATGACAATAAAGTTAAATCTATCTAGAGGAGAAATCAAGATTGTTCTTTTGAGAATGAAACCAAAGAATTCCATAATGCCTTAAAGATGGCATCCCTGTTCATC
The DNA here is from genome assembly GCA_023846285.1 of Phrynocephalus versicolor. Lineage (NCBI taxonomy): Eukaryota > Metazoa > Chordata > Lepidosauria > Squamata > Agamidae > Phrynocephalus > Phrynocephalus versicolor. Next base: position 21,151,786 of record JAHTLZ010000327.1, read on the forward strand.
AGTCAGAGTTCAGGATAGGATGGCTCCTTGACCTCAGGACTGGTGTTGTGGAAACACCTGTATTGTAAGAAACATAGGAGGCCATCTAAGATGCTGAAGGAAGCCTGATGCAACATCTGGAAGGGCTCCTTGTCCTTTCCTTTTTTTCCTGTTGCCAGTGCACCTTTTCAAAGTTCCGTGCAATCCAGAGGTTAGGAACACCACTAGTTAGGCAAGAGATAACGACAGTTTGCATTTGCATTGTAAGTCTACCAACATGGGCCTCTATTGTGAACAATTCTTGCTTTAAATTAAAGGCTATAAATGGGCTGGGAGGCTGCACTCACAGCATAATTAATGCTCTGTTTTTCTAATCATCTTTCAAAAAAGACCATCTTCCCAACACAGTTTGCGTTGCAAAATTGTACAAGGACAGCATTAAAATACTAGAACATTGCATGCTCAAGCATTTTTAAATGAGGAGGCTGAGTATTTAGTCTTTGTCTTGATATGATGACGAGCATGGTGGCCTCCTGACCACCCTTCCTGTGTTGGGGCTGCACCATTTGGTCTCTCTTTTGGTAAACGCTTGCTCTCCCCTCTTCCTTAGGGGGCCGGGACAGAGGAGGGCTGCCTGATAGAAATCTTGGCTTCCCGGAACAACCAGGAAATCCGTCGGATTAACGAAACCTACAAACACCGTGCGTATGACAGAGAGATGCTTCTGGATTTATTGATGGGGGGGGGGGCATTTCTCCCAACCCACCATCCACCCAAGGGCAGGAGGTTGGCTCTCAATCTGTCTGCCCTAACTCTAACCCTGAGCCAGGGAAACCACACAGCAGGGTTTAGCAAGAGTGAAGCTGCTCCTTAAATATCTCACATCACTCGGAAACCCTATTCAGGTTTCTGTACATTGGCTGTGATGCTAGTAACCACTGCACATCTTGGTTGAGATATTCACCATGCCCACTTGAGTCTCCCTTTTTGGAGAGGTATGCAAGGCCACAGTAAATGAGAACCAGGCTGTGTCTCAGGTTGTCACCATATCTGCCCTGTTCTTTTTAAATTGAAAACCAAAAGCTGTCTCTCTGGGCCTTCTCGACAGAGTACGGGACGACCCTTGAGGAAGACATTGTCTCCGACACCTCCTCCATGTTCCGGAGAGTCCTGGTATCCTTATCAACAGTAAGTAATTCAGTGTATTCTTGAAAGCTTTCACGGCCGGGATCTGATAGTTGTGAGTAGTTCAGGCTGTTTGGCCGTGTTCTGGAAGTTTTTCTTCCTGACATTTTGTCAGTCTCTGTAGCTGGGATCTTCAGAGGGCAAGGAGCTCTGGGAACTAGGAGCTCTCTCTGTGCTCTGGGGTATAGTAATTTGTCCTTATGTCAGGCCTCAAACAGCTCTCCCTATAATGCCCCTTCTTTTGTATGATTTCTCCCATCTTCTTTGGCACTTGGTTGGATGCCCTTCCACTACTTTGGCTGCTTCAATAATGGAACTGGACTTCTTTTAAATCCTAGGAGTTTCAAAAGAGGCTTGCACCCAGCCATTGGTATTTTATACATACCTCTGCATTGTCCACCCTGCCGGTGACTTCTCCCATATAGCATTTGTTATTGGGATTAATTTAACGTCTTCTGTTCCCAGGGCAACAGGGATGAAGGCAACTACATTGACGAAGGCCTGGCCCAGCAGGATGCCCAGGTCTGTATTGCCTTGTGCTGTATAAGATGGTTCTACTCGGTGCTTGAGGCAGAACGTGGGGAGAACAGAAAGTGATGGGATGAAAGCAGGCTGGAATCCGCTCCGTGAGAGGATCCAGCTGGCGCCTTCTGGGCTGTGTCTGTGATTTAAACAATGACGATGTCAGCTTCTTATTGACTTCAGCAATAGGCAAGTCCTGGCCTTCATGAGGTTGCCAAGACTTCAGGACTTGCCCTTCTCACTAGTCAGGACTTGAGGGGACTTACCACTGCAGAACAACTGGAGGGTGGTTAATGCACACTTGATCCTACACAGTGATGGCTGGGTAAACCTGGAAGAGCAGGGGCCCTTCATGACCGCTCCACTGCCATCATCATCCCTGCCAAGGAGTCCCAAAATGCTACCTCGCTAGAGCCTTATCTACAAAAGAGGAGGACTTTTATAAAGCCTCCTCCTCCTAATAGTTCGTTTGGGATCAAACCAACCTCCATACTAGCCATTACAACAGGGGGCGTGACAACAAGAGACTTCTCCTGTGGGATGCCCATTTCTTTCCCAGGTACTGTAAGGGTTGCAGCCAAATGCCTAGGAAACAGGACAGTGTGTGCTTTATTTTTGGTGTGTGTGTATGCAGATATTATTTCTGCTACCCCAAAATAAATTAAAATCCCAAGACTTTCACTTGGCGATTCTTGAGGCTGCTACATCATTGATTGGAGGTGAGTTTACTTGGAAATAAATGTGATGGCTATGTCAGCTGGGTGGTTGTTTATCAAAATGGGAGGATCGTGGGTTCCTATGCCCACCATTGCTTGCCAATTTTTCTTTCTTGACTCCTCCAAAGTGCATGTCTTATTTCTTCTTTTTTTTCTCTAGACCCTTTTTGAAGCAGGGGAGAATCGGTGGGGGACGGATGAAGCCCAATTCATGACCATCCTGTGCACCAGAAACAGAAGCCACCTGTTGAGGGGTGAGGTGTTTGACTGCTGTGGATCCCATAACAATAACTGGGATTTTAAGACCAGTTGACTGAATTTGCTCTGCTGTAGCTTAAGTCTGTTGGGCATTTCCCACCCACCCCCGTCTCCTTTTTCATCTTCTTCCAGATATATTAAAACCACTCCAGGTTTCCAAAGAGACGAGAAGGACAAGCTGGTCCAATTTGCCTCCCCTACCAATAACTCCTTGTAGTGTTTTCTCTTTGCAGAAACATGCAAAGCTTGTAGATCTTTCTTCTCTGTCAAGTCATAATAGACCTTCTGAGTTGCTGTGGAGAGCCAAGATTCAGGACTCAGGGCTTTGCAGACCATAGTGTGGCATCCCCAAATATCACTGGGCTCTCTGCATTTAGACCCAGGCCAAGCAAAAGGGAATTTACCATCTAGCCCAACAAAAATTGGGGAAAAACAAAACCTGCCATTTCAAAATAGAAACCAGCTTCAAATGTCAGGAACAAGGTCACTGCCCTGGGAGTATCTTTCCGCAAAGCAATAAAATAGGGCTTTCTTAAATATTGGTTGTAGATCAATGAAGTGTCAACAGTAGAACTGGAAAGAATAAAGGCTCCAGGGAGGGAAGAAGGAAAAGAGAAATATTCAGCACAAGGTGGGGTGACTCAATTTAAAAAATATATTGTGTTTATTTTGCAAGAGTCATTAAGCGTAGAGCATGCAGAGGTCACTAATTTATTGGGTTCTCCTAGCTCAGAAGTTGACGGCATAGTAAAAACGTACCTTCTGCTTTACAGTGTTTGATGAGTACACCAAGATTGCAGGCAAGGATATCACAGAAAGCATTAAATCTGAGATGTCAGGGGATCTTGAGGACGCCTTGTTAGCAATAGGTGAGTCTTTGTTTTTTGAACTGAAGACATAAAACCCTTCTGTTATTTCTCTGCTGGGTTTGCCTCCGTTGGAGATCCTTTACAGCCAGCTATGGACGTCCTTTGCAGGGCTTCTCTTGGGTTCTTGTATGCAACTGAGCATATATCCCAGCACCTCATCAATTAGCAGCAATTGGCCTCGACATTTTGCAGAAACCTGATGTGAACACCAGCAGCATTCTTGCCATTGTTATCATTCTGTAATGATCACTGTTGTCGCCATCACGGAACTGCAGGGGGACTGGGGGGAATCAAACTCCCAATCTCTGGCTCCACAGCCAGAGATCTAAATCATCATGCTATCCATCAGTTCTCCTTGGCCAAGCGGTGGGAGATCTCAGCCTGGCCCTCCCCAGTGCAGGCAAGACTCCTCCAAACCAGGGTGTTTTTCTCTAAGCCCTTCCAAAGTTTGTGCAGTAAAACACCACTCTTTCCATGCGTTTCACCTCGTTTCAGAGCAAAAAACCCTCCTTTAACCTCCTCTTAAAACAAGGAGGGGGGTCTTCTCGCATCACAATTTCTAGGCAGAGATGCAGTTTTGAGAAACCACAATTGCTTCCGTTCTGCCATGCTGCACAAGAGGGGGATACGTGGGATTCAGGATCTTGGCTCCACAGCCCTGCCAAAACGGCTGCCTGGAAAACTAGATAAAAGCTACCGTTGAAGCAGATGGTGTAGAAAACAGAAGGGCATCCACCTTGGCTGAGCTCAATCTAGAGAAAACAGGCTGCTGTGACCATGCAGTCTCTCTGTGGTTCCTTTGCGGGAGAGATTAGAACCCTTGATCATGGATTTCAGCTGGTTGCTTTTCTAACTTCTCTTTTCTCCTCACAGTGAAATGCATGAGAAATAAGTCTGCCTATTTTGCTGAAAGGCTGTACAAATCCATGAAGGTAAGGAGGAGGAGGGAAAGCCTCGAATGTACATGCCTGCTGGCTCCTTTAAAACATGAGGCTTCTAATGCTCTGTTCGTGGCATTCCCAAACTCTGCAGCTTGGGTTTGTGGACCAAAAGAGTTCAAGCACGGCCTCTTAGAACATATTGTCTCATTTTTTTAAAAAAAATCATCTTTATGACCCAATGATGAAAGCTTTAGGAGGTCATCGTAATAGCCCTAGATCACCAAGTACACCAGTGGGCGCTTGGAAACGGCAGAACAGTGCAAGGTGGTCGTTACAAAAAGGTGGGCAAAGGGAGGATCTGGTTTAGTGATTTAAACTCAGTCTGGCCAAGACGGCACCTGACTCGGGCAATCCAGAATGGATCAAAGCCCTCCCTTGCCAAGTTCCTACATTCCTTAGCCCAGCGGGCCGAAGCATCAGGTTTACAAATGGTCCCAAGCTGAATGCCCAGGCTTTCCACGCGGGAAGGCCTGGAGAGCCTGCAGAGAGTAGGCAGCCCTCTTCGTGGACAAGACGCTTCATGTTGAGTTTCTCACGGATATGGCTAAACCAGTTTTCATTCGGTGGCTTCCATCAGCTCTGCTCTCTTCCTCTCTCTCTTCATTGTTATGTTATCCTATGCCCCGTCTAGGGTTTAGGGACAGATGACGACACCCTCATCCGAGTGATGGTGTCCCGTTGTGAAATTGACATGATAGACATCAAGGCGGAGTTCAAGCGCATGTATGGGAAATCCCTCTACTCCTTCATTAAGGTGAGCTTTTGCCTTCTCGCACAGCACCAGCCGGGAGACTTTTATTGGCCTGCCAGCGCAGAAGGCCAATAAAACACCGTCATGGGGTTTTGGCCACGGTGAGCACTTTGGGGTGGTGGTGGTCTCCCCCCAATGCTATGAAATGTCCCACGGGGGGGGGGTATCCAAAAGAATTCAGGAGGCCAAGGTGACAACGGTCAACTCAACCATTTAGCTTCTGCTGAGACACCGATCTGTTACAGCAACAGAAAATAAGGAAAGAGACCCTCTCGCTAAACCACGTGAAATAAAAGATCTAACAGCAGCTTCTTCTCTTCCAGGGAGACACTTCGGGAGATTACCGGAAAGTGCTCCTCCACCTCTGCGGTGGGGAAGACTGAAAGCCAAAACGACACTTGCCTTCTCCCCGAGGCCAGGATGGGCATCTGGCACTCCCCAAAATAAAATGCTTGAGAAGTTGTGCTTCTGCTCTGAGGCAAATGGCATCGCTTTTGCATCCCGCTTGCGTTGATTTTGCTGCTTGCGTTGGCTTGCTGTTCTCAGATGCATTTGGAAAGAGTCGAGCCTTGCTTGGAAGCAGGGACGTTCCAGGCTACACAGAATCAACACTAGCATTTTTTTGGAATTCTTGCATTCTCAAATCTGCTCTGCAAAAAGGCAGTCCTTACTATAAACTGGGTAGTTTTACATTTCTTCAGAAAAATGCATATAATTTGGCTCAAGCTGGAAGCGGCGCTAACTGCGCTGAAATATGCTGCAAATATTTCGCTACTGGAAGGTGCTGGGATTTTTTTTAAAAAAATGTAATTTCTCTTGCTTCTATCTACTCAGCTGACAAGACAAACCCTTTCGTGCCTTCCTTAAAATATAACAGAAGTAAATATGGGGGGAAATGAGTCATATGACGAGTGATGGATTTTTTTAAAAATTAAAAAGTTGTGTAAGAGTCTCTAACTTCTCCCTCCAAAATGATCTCATGTGATCAGCCTTTTAATGTGGCCACTGCAGGTCCCTCTTCCAAATACACATTATGTTTTGTTTTAAAGTGAGGGACTTGTATCCTTAGCAAAGACCTGCAGACGGCATATTTTAGACTTCCATGTCATGTTTATAATAATATTTTGCTTCTCAAAATTAATTTTTGTTTTGGGTTGACTGTAAAGCAAAGTGTTCTGCTTATATACCACCCCATACTACTTCAAGTAGTCTCTGGGCGGTTTATATATTTTTTTAATTATAGTATGCAGGCTACACACTGTAACACTGACAAGTATTCTAAACCAGAGCTGTTTCAGGTAGCAAACCAAACTGCTAGTTGAACAGCAAACTCGCCATCAGTATGAGGGCTGCACAAGACAAATGCTTGTCAATACACTGCTTTATGTGGGACAAAAGCCTCCTGATTCAGCAGGCAGACAAAAAGCCCAGTGGTTGCCAGAGCTTTAAACGGGCACCATTATTCCTACTTTTCTCGAACTCCAGTGTATTTGCTGCAACTATTGCTTTTAAATGGCAGCTGCTGCCTCCCAGTGTAATGAAAATACACAATATGATCCACGAGAGCGTTTACTTTTAGGAACAGGGGGTTGAACTGGGACTCTGCAAGCCTCCACAGCAACACTCTGGCAACAACATTACACTCCCGGGAGGAAATTAGTGAACTTAATCACGGAGTCGCTTTACCTAAAACTTATTTAAGTCAAGGCTGGAGACCAACCAAAGCAGTTCCCTCAAACACCAAACAGTCACAGGGACCGGATTTTGAGCCCGTGAGTTTTTGTGCTCCTGGGGTGCCCTTCTTCACTGGAAATCATTCCTCCTGGGAGGAATTTATACCAAGCAGCCTCTCTCTGGAGGGGCATCGCAGAGTCCCGGTGGTGCTCAATCCCCAAGCTGTAGATCAAAACATTCCAGGCCACAAGGCTGGTCCTGGGAAGAATATTTCTCTTTGCCACCCAGAGCATAGAGGCCGCCCACCGTCTGAGAGGGATACCCCTCTCTGGGGGTGGGGATCCCCTCCTAGTCCATGGCTTGCTCCTCCTGGCAAGGCACGGGCCCGTCGCCTTCCCCAAGCGGCTCAGGCACATGAGGGTCGTAGGTCCACTTGGGGAACACCCGTTTGTAGAGGGTCATCAGAACGGTGTCCTGGGACTTCAGCTGCCCATCAAACTGGCACTTCATGTGGCCGTGGGTACCTGGCAGCAGCGGAGCAGAGGGCCATCATCAGGTGATGCCAAGGCCAGGGGCACAGCGGCCTGGATGGCTGCTTGGCCCTGGAAGCCCCCACCACCACCACCACCCCAACATAAAACCTGAAAAGGGCCCGGCTCACTCACCCAGGGGCTCCTTGATGTGCCCCCGCCGACCCCACTTGGTCCGTAGCTCGACCGGCTTGAACCACAGCACGTCCTCTGCAGGGGGGGGGGACAAGGAAGAGTGAGGGGGGGAGGGCTACCTGGATGCAGTTATGCCACAATGCCTGAGCTTGGGCTGGAACAACACCCTCCAGGTGGTGGCCATCTCCCTGCGCAGGCCAGTGCCAGCGACGCCATCTCTTCCGAGACTTCCACTACCGGAAGAGCCGAAGAACACCTCTGTTTACCCAAAGGTTGGGAACTATCCACCTGGAGCCTTCTGGGGATGGGACTGGCCACTTCTGTATTAAGACCAATTTTTTCAGGAGAGAGGGGAAAATCCCCTAGAAGTCCAAAATTCATATCCCGCTTTCCCCAACCCCAGTTCTACACCAATGATTCCCAACGTCAGGCTGCCCCAGGTGCAGTTAGAGTACAACTCCCAGGCACCTTCAACACCAGGTGGGCTGCCTGGGGTTTCTGGGAACTGCAGTCCTAGAGCACCTGGGGTGACCTGAGGTTGTCGTCGCTTTATTTTTGAAGCACCTGGCCTGCCCCTGAATGGACCGGCTTACTAGAGCAGCCATTGGGCGCAGGCATCTCTGCTGCTTAAAAGATCAACCGAGGTGTTGACCCTCTCTATGCAGGCCTAACCGGGGCCTCCCTGCCTGCTTTCAGTCCCGATACCTCTGTTGAAGAACATGTAGCGCACGACGGCCAGTTTCCGATGGATCTTGAACGGGTGGCCGCTGAGCACCGCCCGCTTGATGACCAGCCTGTCGGGGTCCACGCTGAGCAGGGAGCCCGTGGCCAGGAGGCGGTGCGCTCCTGCAGACAGAGAGAGAGAGAAGAGAGGGACATGGTTCCACAAGAGGCAAGCAGGCTTTTGGGGTTCCTGCAGGATCCAGCCCCCCATTACTGCATGGTGCATTTAGGATTCAGGACACCCTTTCTCATTGTACTTGCATCTTCAGTTTTCCACTCAAAGACATTTTAAAAGCCAGGTTGCACGAAAAGGCAGACCCCAAAGCCAACCCTGTTTGAAGTTGCAACTAAGCTAAAAGCCACAGTGAGTGACTGCCCTTGCTGCCAGATGAGCAGTATAAAAATAATAACAATAATTAGCAGATCCAGAAGCATCAACGCTCCTCTTTAGAAACGGTGGCGGCGGCAGCAGCACCACAAAGTCCATTAACAGCTTTGTGGGAACAGTGGTGGGGAGCTAGGCCTGGCAAGGCGTTCCACCTCTTCTGCTCCCAAAGAAAAGGCTTGACTCCTGAACCCCTTCCCTTTGGGCCCAAAAGGCCTGCAGGGCAAAAGCCGGGCAGAAGGCCCATGGGGATGGGATGTCCCCCCACCCCATCCCACACACACAGAGGCACCAACCGGACCCAGGCGCCCATCGCGGAAGAAGCAAGGAAGACACGAGCTGGGGCAGGAAAGGCCCCCAAGCTGGAGACGGCAGTCGCAGGTTAAGCAACCCAAGGCGGTCTCTCCAAACTCCCCAACTCACCGCTGGGGCTCTGTTTGAACAGCAGCACAGAAGCGGGCGGGAACGTGATGGGGGCGTAGAGGGTGGCCACCACCGCGGCATCCGGCCGGAGAAACTTCTCCAGCTTGTGCTTGTCCGCTGGAAGAGGAAAAAACAAGCATGAAGCTAAGGAACTGCTGCTGTTCTCAATCCTCTCTGTGTTTGGGTGTGTGTGTGTGCCCCTGTGTCCCTTTTCAATCAAGGCTGCTGGGTGGAAGCAGGCCTTGGCATGGCTGGAGGGGGTTCTGGGACCAGAAGGAGGCGGAGAGAAACAAACTCTCACTCCTGCTCCCAAGAAGCAAAAGCTTTCTTCCACCGAGTCTTCTGCACATAGGACCACACCAGCAGCACAGGCCCAGCTTTGCTTCCCACCCCCGTGTGTGTGTGTGTGCGCGCGTGCGTGAGTGCGTGCAAGGCCAAGAGGCACCCACCGGAGGTGTGCTGAGAGTAGAGCGGGGAGGCCCGGAAGCGTCGGAATCCACAGTGGACAATCACTTCTTCCTTCGACTGGACAGGCCTGCTGTAACCAGGGTGGCGCCTCACCAGGAGGTTCAGCATGGACATCTGCAACCCAGGAAGGAAGCAAGGCGGGCGCCTATAAGGCCCTGCCCTTTCTCAGGAGCCCAGGGCACCACAGACACCGCCCTGAAGGGCCTCAGGATGCCGGGACACTGACCCCCCACCCCACCCCTACCCCCACCCCCCGGGGGGCCCCTGAGCAATGGGAAACCCGTGCCGGCCCAGGATGAGCGAGCCAAGCCGCTTAAGGGCCGCCGCTCCCCCCAGGAAACCTCCACCGGCTCCTTCCCCTCAGATTCACCTTCTGCTCGTAGGGAAGCAAGGCGTAGAGCACCAGAGGGTTCCCCTGCTGGAAACTCTCCATGACCGAGACCGGGACGTTGCTGAGGTGAAGCGTGACGTACCACCCAACCTGTGGGAAAGGCAGGCAGGAGAATTAAAGGCCGGTCCCGGGTCCGAAGGGATTCCTTCCCACAGAGCTGGCTCAACGAACAGGAACTTCGAGGCGACATTCCCTAGACTATTTGAGAGCTCAACAACATATAGGGAAACTCTGCCATAAAACAGGGAACAACACATCACTCCCTCACCGAGTTGTGAGAGAGCACATGGAATCCAGGCCAGAGGCTGGACTGCCCCCCGCCCCTGGCACCTCAGCCGGCAGACTCCCCACATGCCCCCACAGATCTGTGGCTCTACGCGTGTGTCCACGGTGGCCGTGGGAAAGGCCAGAGGCCAGGCCGCCTGGAGGAGCAATGGCAGGGCCAGCCAGCCAGGCAACAGGACTGACCTCAGCTCCTTCACCCTCCTCTCGGTCCCGTTGCCGGAGGACGTGCTTCCTCATCCGGGCAAAGTTCTGGAACTGGAAGATCCGGGCGTAGTCCCTGGGCAGGTTCTCTTTGGGGTCCCAGGGGGACGTCCGGAAGCTCTTCAAGCCCCTGTACTTCTGGAACCTGCAAGGCAAGCGGATTTCCCATTCCAGGGACGCTGGCCTCCTGCTCCCTCCTGCGTCACACCCAGTGGAGGAGGAGTGCCTCTCTTCTTCCCTGCCACCATATATATATTTGGGGGGGGGGGCAGGAACAGTGGGAAGGGAGGTAAAATTGCCAGGGGCAAACCGCCACCAAGAGCTGACCCTGCCTGGGCAAATGGAGCAGAAGGCTCTGGAGTCACAGAGTTCCTGGCAGCCTACCACGGCCACAGCTCCGGAAATGAGAGGCGCTTACCGGATCCGGGCCGCCACATCCCGGGGGGTGTCCACCTCGTCTGGAAACATCTCCTCCTGGCGCTGCTGCCGGTATTTTTCTAGCATGGCCTCCTCTTCCTCCATCTTCTCTTCCTCCTCCTCCTGCTCGGTGTCTGGGAGCGTCATGGTCTCCCCTTCTTCCTCATCGGAGGCCCCTTCCTCCTCGCTGCCGCTCCTGTCCTGGAACACAGAAACAAGAACCTGCATGACTTCTGGAGCAACAAGAGTACGAAGAGCTCGCATGGCGCAACCTCAAGGAATACTGAAGCATTTGCGTACTGAAAAGCTGTTATGGAGCTCTGCTGTTAAACAACAACAGGTTGAATTTTTGTGGGTTGTGGCACGTTCCCTCTCCCTACACACCACTTGTTCCCATCCACCTCTTCCTGGAGGTGAAAAACCAATTTCAATAATATGTGCAGCCTTGTACCATCAAGATGTCTGGACAAGAGAGGCAGCATGTGTTTTTTCTTTTAAAGTCTTGTGGGATTTCTATAGAGGCAATTACAAAAGGAGCATTAATGCTGCTACCTCAGACATGGCCTCTTCTGCAACATCTTCCTCCTCTGCTTCATCCTCCTCCTCTTCTTCCTCACTTCCATTTTGAAACTCTTCCTCATCCAGGATCCAGGCTGCCTGGTAGGCAGAGGTGCCTTTGGGGACCTTCTTAGATATCTTTTTCTTTTGCTGAAGAGACTCTGTGAGTGTATGGAGAAGGAAGATATCACGACGAACATGAAAACACTCTTTTAAAATAAGGTTTTAAAATAATAAAACATTCTTTTAAACCTGGCTGAGCTATAGCTCATTGCCTCTCATGTTTACTTCCACTTTCCAGGAGCCTCGCAGGGTTGGAGTGGATTCTGATGAAACTCAGAGACAAAAGACATTGGCCTCAGCTGCCCCTGGACAGCATTGGGGAAGCACCAGTGCGCCTTGTAGAGAATGTTGCAACCATAGCAAACTGGGGCTTGAAATCTCTTCTATGACACAAAAAAAATGGTGCTGAGAATCTTAGGGACTACACAGACAACAGACAGCAATTCTGCAACTGTAGAAGTTTGAAAAGAGAAGCATGGCCATGTTCTGCATATATTCCTTTCTTCTGCCACCGTTCAAGGGACAGAAGATCTGTCCTTATAATAGGAGCCGGCCCTGAGGAGCGCCTGAAGGCCAAGCAGGGTCTCTAAGGGCTCCCACTCCCCTCCCACCCAAAAGGAGGCCATTAAAAAGGCCCAGCGGGAGCCAAGCCTCTCCCTCCTGGGCTGTCTCCGACTGACCCTCAGCCTCCCTCAGCTCCTCCTCGGTAGGCCAGGTCTGCTCTCCGTCCATGGGATCAGGGTCTGCTTCCGACTGAAGCGATTCCTGCTTGCTAGGATCCGCTTTGCTCAGCACCTTCACGTCTTCCTGCATGACCTCTGCGGCTGAGTCGTCCTAGGGAGCAGGCCAGAGACTATTTAGTTATTTATTTATTATTGTATTTATACCCCATCCATCTTCCCGTAGGAACTCTGGGCGGCTTACAGGACAGCGACTAAGCACGGCAATAAAAAACAACAATCCAACAGTGAACAAGACCTAAACAATTAAAACAAATAAACAATTTAAAACAATTTAAAACAGTCTAGCACCCCAGCATTGCCAGCTGATACAGAAACGAGGTGCCTAAAAAGAATATAGAATATCGATGGCGGGAGGAAAAAAAATAATTACTGCTCGCCAAAGGCCTCGCGAAAGAGAAGTGTTTTCAAGGCTTTGCGAAAGGCCAGCAGGGACTCTGCAGAGTGCACATCACTCGGAAGGGTGTTCCAAAGTGAGGGGGCCGCCACCAAGAAGGCCCGGTTACGCGTGAGCATCTTCCGGGCCTCTTGTGGGGTGGCAACCCGAAGCGAGTGTGCTTCGGGTTGCCACTCAAGAGGCAGGAAAGCAGCCTCCTTCCCCAAGCCCTGCCTGGAGGCAGCAGCACCGGGGCACCCTCCAGCCCAGCAAGGAAACTCACGTGCTCTCCCACGCTCCTCGGGTGTCTTCTGGGGTTCAGGACAAAGGGCTCTGGCGGGGCGTCCACCTGAGCCATCTGGAAGTCCCCATGCCCCACGATATGCACCAGGCTGTTCGCGTTCAGCCTCCGGCCTCTCACGTAGCCAGACACTTTGAGCGTCCCCACCGAGGCAGCGCCGGAGCTGGGCAGAAACTGGGCAGCGTCCGCCAGGAGGTGAGCCCGCCGGTCCCGGAAGGCCAGGTGCCGCTGCTTCTGGCCGGCCAAGTGCTGCAGCAGCAGGAGGGAGTCCTGCTCCGTGTTGAGGGGAAAGAGCTTGGCCTCCGGAAACCTCTTCTCAATGGCCTTGCTCAACTTCTTCCGGCAGTCCAGTTGCTTCTTCAAGGGCTGGTCAGCCAGACCCGGGACCGCCAGGGCTACAGGCAACAAAGAAGAGGTGGCCAGAGTCACTCAGCAGGGCAAATCCCAACACAGGACAGGCTGAACATACAGGAGGGCATTACGCAAAGGCATCATCACAAAACAATATGGAGTACCTTATAACAGACCAACCCCTGCAAGCCATAGAACTAAGCTCACTTCAGTTATTTTGGCCATGTTCTCCTTGTGTATTTCAGAATAATATTTATTTTAACTCTGCACAGGCCACAGGTGGCGTTGTGGGTTAAACCACTGCTACTGTAGGACTCTTTCAGGGCTGGGGGTAATTCTTCAGCACTGCATTTCACTCCAGACTCACCATAGCTGGGGAGGCCCTGGGCAAAGATGCAGGAAAGGCAGTAGTCGCCGGCAGCATCCCAGCCCTCAAGAGGATCCAACAACAAAAGAAGCGTGTCAGCAACCTTGGCGAGATCCAGCACTGTGTGAAGGTTTCCTGGTTGACAAAAAGGGCAAATAGGGTAAGGACAGGACAAATACCCTGCTGGAAGGACAGGGAGTGCGATGGCTAAAGTGCACGCATCTTTACCTGTATCAGCCACTGCAAAGCGCCACCGCAGCTTGGAACGGGGACACAGCAAGGCAAAGCCAGGCCCGCCTGCTTCCGTTTGGCACACCGTCGAAGCCTCGCTGCTCCAAAACAGGCTGAGGGCACGCTGGGTGACAATGTTTGAGTGCAGCCGTACCACCACCACCAGGTGAGGGGGGCCATCCTTGCGTCCCAGGTTCCGCTTCTCTTCCAACACCTGCGATGATCACAAAGAGCAATGCATCAGGTCTTCTTTCCCTTGGCTTGTGCCAGCAGGAAGCTTGAACCCTTCCACCAGACTCCTGCCCGACTCACGGCCTCCTTGCGCTGCTGGCGGAGCTGCCAGGCCCGGTTCTTGCGGTCTAGTTTGGCCAGGTGGCGACGCTGCTGCTTGCTGAGAGTCTTGACGGGGATCCGGCCTGCAGGGCAGAGAGGAAAAGAAGAGTTGGGCCCTCAAACCTACTGTGGGAGAGATTTATTTTCTCATGGTTCTAACCCAGGCATGGCCAAACTTCTGCTCTCCAGATGTTTTGGACCACCACTCCCACAGACCTTTGTCATTGGCAACCTAAGCTTAGAATTCTGGGAGTTGTGGTCCAAAACATCTGGAGGGGCGAAGTTTGGACATGCCTGCTCTAACCACCCCGAATCTACAGCAGATGCAAAGACCCTCTGTTCTGTTTGCACACAGAGAAACCTCAAGTACAAAAACATTACTTTAGGTTCTGCAAGGAGACAAGGGTGGTACCACTGGGTCCTTTCCAGGCCTGCAGCTCTATGGTGTTGATGACAAGAATGATTACAGAGCGATAGCAATGGAAAGAACCCTGCTGGTGTTTACATCCATATGCTGCAAACTGCTGAGGCTGAGAGCAACTAATTGATGAGGTGATGGGACAAGTGTCCCCTTGTGCGTCAAGATACGCCTTTCCGCCTTGTTACAAGTTCCAGGAGCCTCTCAGGCAGGGTCTTCATCCGCTGATCCAGAGGTCCCCTTTGAGCCCAGCAGTTCTAAAATGAGCATTATTCAGACCCACGGCGGTGAATTTGGCCTCCTTCCCTTTCATCTGGGAGAGACTGCCACTGGAAAGAGAGGCTCCACTTAAGTCCAGGTGTCCCCCACCTCCAACCCCCAAAATGCCCTCCCCATCAGCCCCATCCCCGCTCGACGGCTTGTCAACATCCGACGGGGCCGCTTCCGATTTGCCTAGGTTTGCACTGGGTTAGGGGTTCCCTTTCTCGGCCGCCAAAGGGACTCACCGCCTTGCCTCCGGGCGTTGCTCCCGCGGTGCTTCCCCGCCTTGTGCGTCTTGTTCTGCTGCTTGAAGGCCCCGGCTCGATGAGGAACGCCGCCGCCGCCGCCGCCGCCGCCCTCCTTCGCCATGGCCACGTGCGTCCTCCTCCTCCTCTCTTCCTGCTTCCGGTCCCGGTCCAGGAAGTGACGCCCGGGAACGCCCCCTCCAAACCACCCGAAGCGGACTTCTCTGTCTCCTAAAGCTGGACCAGCCTCTTCTTTCGGCACCGCTCTACCTCTCCGTCTCTATGATCCGCCCCGCGCAGGCGCCCTAAAGGGGAAAAGGCGGCGAGGAAACTATGGCGTATGCGCCGGGAAGGGGGGGAGTCGGCGCATGCGCCTTGGCTGACGCCACAATGGCGGCGGCCGTTATGGGCCGTTGACTTCCGGCGGGGGTCCTTTCGGGGCGCGTCCCGCCGGCGGCGGAGGGGCCTCATGAGGAGAAAGCGGCGGCGGCGGCCGGGCAGCGATGGGCTCCCTGGGCAGCCGCCTGTGGAGGAGCGGGAAGGAGGAGGAAGGGGAAGGGGAGGCCCAGGAGGGAGCCCCGGGCGGGGAAGGGCAGCGGGCGGCGGCGGCTCTTTCTTCTTCGGGCGCCTCCCGGGGGTCCCTGAGGGGCCGCGGCGGTGGGGCGGCCAAGAGGAAGCGGGGCGGC
This sequence comes from Phrynocephalus versicolor, assembly GCA_023846285.1. Lineage (NCBI taxonomy): Eukaryota > Metazoa > Chordata > Lepidosauria > Squamata > Agamidae > Phrynocephalus > Phrynocephalus versicolor. The sequence goes on from JAHTLZ010000327.1 coordinate 21,167,569, forward strand.
GACGGCGACGACACCGGGAGTGAGGAGGAGGAGGAGGAAGACTACGATGAGGAGGAGGAGGAGGAGGAGGCGAGCGAGCGGGAGGAGCGGCTGCTCAACACCCCGAGAAGGTCGGTCAGCCACTACTGGGCAGGCAGGCGGGAGACTACAGCTCCCAGAATCCCCCCAGGCAGCCTGGCCGCCGAGGAGGGAATCCTGGGAACTGTAGTCCCCTCCGTCCCACCCCATCCCTCCCTCCGTTTTAAGGCAGCCAGCCAGCCAGTGGGCGGGCGCAGCGCTGCAAACGTTACTTTTTCGTTACCAAAAGGCGGGGCCGGCCTCGAGACGTTCCTTTTTTTGGGGGGGGGAGGCAGCCAACTCCCAGAGAGCCCCTTGAAACGTTAAATTATGGCCAGCAGCCGCCGCCTCCACAGCTCTGGCCTCTCCCCCCAACCCCCCACAGTCCAAGTTGTTTATTTTTCCTGATAGGCATTTTTTACAATTAAAGTGGGCCCTCGTATAACAAACAGTTTGTATAACATAAAATCTGTACAACATAAAAAAATTCCAGAGACAGGGGAAATTTGCTTAACAGAATCGCCAACGGGGAGAATCCGTACAACATAAAAATGGGATCACTCTGTTTTCAATGCATTCCTCTGGGAAATTTGTATAAAGGCAAATTTGTTTAACAGAATTTCATTTGGATCGAATTAATTCCTTTATACAAGGCACCACTGTAAATATCAGCACCCAATGAGTTTGGCTTAATATTTATTTGAAATGTTTCCATTTTTCTCTTTCTTGTCTCTCAACGTGCCCCCCCCATCTGTTTGCTTTTTGTTTCTTATTCTTGAATACAATCTTTTTCATCCGTCAGGCATCTCACTTTTGGGGACCCTATGAATTCATGCGCTAGTTGGATAGCTGTAGAAAAGCCTGGGGCAATACCAGCATATTTCCTAAAATGCCATCTCTGTGTGAAAAACGAGAGGAAAATACAGTGGAAATGTACATGGGCTAATCACAATAAAAACTTTAAAACAACTTTACAGCTCCACTGTAGTTGTTCAGTTAATTAATTAATTTTAGAGTATTTTTACCCCACCTTTCTCCTTGGAAAAGGTACCCAAGGCGGCTTACAGAATGAGGGATAACTGTTAACTGCTTTGTGCTCTCCACTGATGTGTCATCATGACCAGATACGCTTCCAGTGGCCTTGCGTTTGCAGCATCTGAGAAAGGCTGCCAGTGGCCTCCAAAAAGTCTTGTTACTACTAACATAGTCATGTGCCATCAAGTTGATGCTGACATGGCAACCTTTTTTTTTGGGGGGGGGTGTTCCAGGTAGAGGGTATTCAGAAGTGTTTTACTTTCCCCCTTCTGAGGATGCCCTGGATCTGCACATGATGCCCACGGCCATACATCCTGGCTCGACTTTCAGGAGCCCCAAAGGGGAATTGAACTCCTTATCTCTGCCTCTGCGGCCCACATACCTAAACCACTGAGCTAGCAATCCAGTCCATTAATTCATAAGGTCTCTATAAGTGGGAGACAACATGACACCTAAGTAACTATGCTTACAGCGTTCTGGGTCTTTTCCCAAGGGTTGTTGACTTGAGCCCCAGAGAAACAGCTGGGGGTGCACCAATGAAAGAAAGTTTGTTTATAGTCTTGTGAAGAGGCTCCAGCTCAGTGGTGCTTCCATAAATATTTGCAAGTCATTAGCTGAGTCATTTTTCTGAGGTGTTCTTGCACAAATGGCCCATTTAGGGGCCTATAAAGAAATGCCTTATACACTTGTCAAAATTCAGTGTGTGTTTGTTTGTCTTTTCTCACTCCAGGAAAAAACTAAAATGCACTTCCAAATATATTTATCAGACTCTGTTTCTGAACGGTGAAAACAGCGATATTAAGATCTGCGCTCTGGGTGAAGAATGGAACTTACACAAGATATATTTATGTCAGGTAAGGACCTGTTTCTCCCCAATCCCATCACAGGCTAACGCACTAAATGGCTGTGGAAAGACTTGAGTAGAGAGGCTTTGGTTTGTTGTCAGAATAATGAGACGTATCGGCGAGAAACTGCTGCAAAAGGCAAACACCTTCCGTTGTAGAATTCTGGGCCCAGGAGTTTTTGTTGACAAATGGATCTGAATGGAAGTTGTTGACTTTAAAATACATGGTAGCTCAGAACTAGAGCTCCTGGAGACTGAAGGCTTGTTGAACAGTAGCATTTTAGGGCAAAGGGATATCCTGTTGTTGCTGTAACCAAAATGATGTAATGTTTATTCTTTTTGCTGTGCTTGCTGTAAAAAGCCCTGTCACATATTCCCTGAAACACTGAAAGGCTGCCTTTAAGTCTGAATAGGCAAGTAGGTCGATCTGAAAAGCTAAAAGGTTAAATCTGCATCAATGGCACCATCAGATGGTCTGATATTATTTGAACTGAGTTACCAAATGATTGGACAACATATTGTAAAGGAGAGGTTTAGAATCAGTTCATGACTTGTACACTGAGATGCAGGTGTGGAGAATTTCTTACTCTACAATACCAGAAAACCACCCTATTTCTCTATCTCTGAGTCTATTCTGAATGATTGCTATATCACCACAACAGCAGTTATAATAGGACTGTACCCCAGGAAAAACTTGAGATGTAAAATTTCAGTACATTTTGAAGTCATGGGGGGGGGGGCTTGCAAAAAAATTTTTTTTGGGTTTTTTAAAAATTCCCAAATTTTGTGCACATTTTACACCTCTATGGAAAACTGATAGCATGTTTTAAGTTTGCTGAAGATGTTGGATTGGTGCTCGCTTCCTTTTTGTTTTGGGTTAGCTCTGTTTTGCAATGAAAAACATGAATCAGGAGTGAATGTTATGCACTTCAAAACTGGTGGCAACGCTATGTAGAAAGCCCAGATAGTATGAAATAAATAAAATATGTGGGTAGTTGGATCAAAGATTCTTGGACAGATTTATACATCCTTGTGCTATGAACGATGGACAGTGTTAGCTGTAAGGAAAGTAAAAGCAAACCTAATGAGTATATTTAAGCTTGTGAAGCATGGGTCAGAGCTGAATAAACCTGAAAGGCAATGGCCTCTCTTTCTGTGTGAGTAGTGCAGAGCAAATAGTAAAAATCAAAGTGCCTTTGCCAGGACCTTCTGGCACACTGGCTGAAGCATGGCCAGTGTGGTTTTTCTATCCCTTGCACAAGGGTGTGTCCAGGAGGAGAGTCCTGCACAAGTGTGTGCTTTCCAGCGTAAGTCTTGAGGGGATCCCTCCTTGCGTAAGGGCAACACTTGTAAGCAGGCCATCTCACCTGACAGATCCTGGGGGGGCTTCACCCTTCACCGTTGCCGAACAGGATTACCCCCCGAGCTGATTGACCTGAACCTTGTGCAACTCAATGCCTTTTGTAATGCTTTTTGGAATTAATCCGTTGCGCTGCCTTTCTTTCTGTAGTCTGGCTACTTTTCAAGCATGTTCCGCGGTTCGTGGAAGGAATCTGCAATGGATACAATAGAACTGGAAATACCCGATCAGAATATCGATATAGAAGGTATTTACCCCTCTTAAATGTTTCCCCAGCACTGACTCTTTTAAATGCTGTCTTGAGTGTTCCTCTTGCAAGGAAAACAGGTGCTTAACCTTACGAAAGGGAGGCTCCCATGGTGGCTTCTTTCTCCTTCAGCTTTGCAGGTCGCCTTTGGCTCACTTTATCGAGATGAAGTGTTAATAAATCCGAGCCGAGTCATTGCCCTCCTAGCCGCAGCCAGCATGCTCCAGTTGGTAAGTCCGCACAGCTCTTTGTATTGTCCAGCGCCCGATTATCAGCTGCAGGTCCTTCACGAAGCAGCTCCTGCTTGACCGTGGGAAAGGAGAGCCCTTTTGTAGTGCGATTCTGGGCATTCTGTAAGGCCCCAACGCTTTTCCTCTGAATAATCCCACCTTCTCCTGTTGCTCCTAAGTTGAAGCTTTGCAATCACATCTTTCTTGGCCCCGTAATTTTGTCTGACGGGTTTTGGATGACACAACAGCGGAGGAGACTCCTGGTGATCCCTTGAGCATTGTCATCCAGAATACAAAACACAGCTTCTTACGTGACGATTCATGAATCGGTTCCAAAGTGTGAGAGTAACTGATAGCTTTAAAATAAACAATTGGTATTCCAGACATTTCATTTTCAATTATAAATACATTGTAGCCAGTGGCAGCCCTTCTCCATGCACTAGAGATATTCTCCATTTAGTATCTAAAGGCAATATGTTAGTTCTTTATCTTCCAGGCAGCTTTTGAAGACTAAAATGTGTGCAATGTTTTTTAGACTTGGCAAGTAAGATTTGTTCTCTGTCATGTGTTCATAGGATGGCTTAATACTGCAGTGTGGCGAGACGATGAAGGAAACAATTAATGCAAAAACTGTGTGCGGTTATTATAACTCTGCAGGAACATACGGATTAGATTCCTTGAAGAAAAAGTAAGTATTAGCCATGAGCAGAGACATCAGGGCATGCGGTAGCTTAGGAGAAGCCAGGGCCAAATGGGCTAGGAGCCCTTGACTCGGGGAAGTATCTTTGAAGGAACACATTTTCTTCATTGACATGTCTGCCTATTGTTCCTCCTTTCCTATTCCACTTTTAAAAGGGAGTGTAGAAAGTAGGAGGTTGGTTTTAGAGAAGGAAAGAGTAACCCTGAAAGATGTTTGCAAGAGCAGTAAGATTGTGCATGCGCCGTCTTTCCTGTACAGGACCGCTGGGGGTGTCCATTAAAATGGGCAGCAGGGATTGCAAATGAGAGACTGGCAGGAGAATGGCCTGGGAAGGAGATGCAAAGAGGGGTCCCAAAGGAGCCCTGTGGAATGTGAGATGCCAAAGCAAATATATCCGAGTGGTTTGGGGTGTAGGGACTTTGTAGCAAAGCGTCTAAAAGTTAATCCCTTGGGCTGTGGTTCCCAAAACTCCTGGCCGTCACGGCCATTGGTCTTGAATATCTTAGTGGGGTTCTGGGAGTTGAAGTCTGCAGAAGGAGTTTTTCCCCCTGCTGTAGTTCATCATCATGCACGAGGGCATCGGTTAATTGCAAGTGAAACGGTACTCTAACAAATACGTGTTCTCAAGGTTGAGTTGCCCAGAGGAGCAGAGCATCCTTCTGCTCCCTGCGGAAGAAAGGCTTTATTTTAAATCTAGGTGCCTCGAATGGCTCTTGAACAACCTGATGACACACCAGAGCGTTGAACTCTTCAAGGAACTCAGGTAAGGAGGGATCCAGCTTTCTCAGGTCTCTCGAGCCAACAGGGATTGAATCAGGCTTGGCTCAGTGGATCACGGGGCCCACTGGAACCAGACCAGCTCCACTCACCACACTGAGCTTTGGCATCAGGCTGCGGAGGGAGAGGCTGGTGGGGGGGGGATCAGTCTCATAACAACAATAACAACAACAACAACAACAAACAACAAACAACAACAAAAGAGAAAGCATAATCTTAAGAGTTCTAGACTGATTTCAACATTATTATGTTCAGCCTTTTTGGCTCTAACATTTGATTTAACAGAATACACCTAGAAAGAAATTTGCTGACTTTTGTTTGGGAGTGTCACTTTTAACTGCATACCGTACCTCTTGTTCCAGCATAAACCTCATGAAACAGTTGATAAGTTCTTCTAACCTCTTTGTGATGCAAGTCGAAATGGACGTGTATACTGCTCTCAAGAAGGTACTAAGCCTGATTTTCCCCCAAACAACCTCTGGTTTGATTTGTACCGACTAGATTTAACTTGGATGATGTTTTCCCAAAGGATGTGAGTTGTAAGTTGGGGAAGCCTCTGCTGCCCTTTGCAGTAAAAACTAAATGGATGCATTTGCAGTTTTTTTTAAAAAAAGGTTCCCCAGTAATCAAATCCATTTTACGGATTTTTTTTAATCTAGTGGATGTTCCTTCAGTTGGTGCCTTCTTGGAATGGATCATTAAAACAACTCTTAAGTGAAGCAGATGCCTGGTTTTCCAAGCGCAGAAAAGGTATTTCAACACCTCTGGAAGTTGAACATGTGAACATGTAAAGTTCTCTTTTGGTGCTCCTGGAACTTCTTTTGTGAACTGTTCCATGTAGGTTAATAGTGCTTTTTTAAAGTATTTTACCTGGCTTCATAGTCCATTGTTATGTTCAAACATATTCAGTTTTCCTCTTTCATTAATTTGCCTTTGAGTATTTGTTATTTTGAGTGCTTAAAAAAACAAAAGAGGAGCTGGTTGTGGGAAAGAGATGGAGATTCTTCTTGTTGTCCAACTCTGTTTCCAGACGGGCAGGTCCACTGGCTACTGAACAGACGGACTGATGCGCATGGTTTGTTTAGTGTACGCATTCCCCCAAAGTGTTTGAACTCTCGGTGGCTGTTACCCACCTTGCAGATTTTGAGGACGGCCTCTCTTTCTTGGAATCCGAACAAGGACATCCCTTTTGGACAGTCTTCAGGCACCTAAGGCTGCAGTACATTGTGAGTGATCTGGCCTCCGCAAGAATTGTTGAGAGAGATAGCCTCATCCCTGCAGGTAAGCACCACACGCCTCATCTTTCTGCTCCCTCGTTGTCCCTGTCTTAGTTTTGAAATGCCTCCCCTGCAACCACGTGGGCACAGAACTGAACCGGGGAAGGCTGAGCAACCTGTCCTTGTCTCTTCAGGCAGAGTTCATGGGTCTTGAGACCAGGGATGGGAGCGCTTGCGACTTCCCCGTGTCACAGCTTCAGTTGCAGCGCCCGGCAAGGGGGGGGGGAATCTAATGATGAATGATTCCAGTGCATCCCTTTGATGTTCAAACTTTTGGTGCTGCTTTACTGCCGAGGCCCACCCACAAAAGACCCTCTCGTGTTTCTTTGATTTTGTTTAGAATGGCTGTCCTCTGTCTACAAACAGCAGTGGTTTGCCATGCTCCGCGCAGAACAGGACAATGACATCGGGTATGTACGGGCGCATTTCTTTCCTTATCATTTGTTGACGCCCACCCTCCCCCCTGCATCAGGCACTTGATGGGGAGCTGTTTATGCATCTAGTCTGACTCCTTTTGACCAAATGGCATTTTATCGAAGCTTCTCTTGTATTCCTAAGGCCTCAAGAAATTAACAAGGAGGAACTCGAGAGAAATAGCATGCGCTGTGGCAGGAAACTCGCCAAGGATGGTGATGTAAGCACATAACTGTTTCCCCATGCTCCCCCCCCCCATGATGTGTGATGGATTTTCATAAACCGTTTGCTTAAAGGTAATAATTATAATGCAAATACTATGTTTAGAAATGGGTTGACTTTATCAGGTGTTTGGAAAACATGTTGGTTACATGCCATCAAACCTTTTGCCTTACGTACGGTGGTGACCTTATGAACGAGGGACCTCCCAAAGCCCCCTGGTCCGTGACAGCCCTCATCAACCCTTGCTGACTAATTTAGGGTGGGTTTTTTTTTTAAAGAGCATCCAGGCTTGATTTTGTTCTAGCTCTTTACACATACATTATATAGTCGACCTGCTGGAGGCATGCCAGGTTGCCGTAGGGTTGATGAGGTGGATGATAGCAGTTTTTAGCAATCAGGTGCACCGGAGGTTTTTGATCAGGCCGTGGCCAGTGTGCCGTGCCTGTTTGTAGACCTGTGAGGCACCGCCGATCCACCTCCGAGGGCAAGCCCTTCAGGTGGTGCGCAGAAGTGTTCCATCAGGGCCTCCTGTACATGGCCGGGAATTTCTCCATGTCTCCCCAATAGAGATGGGCAAGACTCAGGAAAAATGGTTTTTCATTTTTCGTTTAGGGGTCCGTTTCAGCTCGTTTCCGTTTTCGTGAGCTAATTTTCAAAATTATTCGTTTTCGTTTCATTTCATAACAAAATGAAAACGAAAAAAAATTCGTTTTTCCCCATTTAGTGCCATTAAATGCTTTTGCCGTAACGAAAAACGAAAATTGGCTCAAAATTAGTCGTTTCGTTTCCGTTCCATTTTGGAGCCAGTTTTCGTTTTTCGGTTAGTTGCGTAACGGAAACAGAAACGGAAATGAAAATTTTGCTAAGTCGTGCCCATCTCTACTCCCCAGTATTGTTGGCGATGGACGGGCTTCAACTTTGGCTTTGACCTGCTGGTCACCTACACCAACCGTTACATCGTCTTCAAGCGCAACACTCTGAATCAGCCGTGCAGCGGCTCCGTCAGCCTGCAGCCCCGGAGGAACATTGCCTTCAGGTGAGGGTGGTTCGGAAACCAGGCACGCACCTCGGGCGAGTGTTGCTGCGTCGTGGGGTCCTTGGTGGGCCGGCTTGGGGCTGGTCCTTCACAACCTTGCCCCCCTCCCTTGAGCAGAGTTGGTCCTCTCGCCATCTCGCCATCACTCACGGGGATGGAAGGGCCAAAGTCACGTGTCTCTTTCTTGTTCCACCAGAGAAGCAGCTGGTAGGAAGAGAAAGTGTAAAGCTCGGATGCCCCTTGGCGCCATTCCACCTTCTAGTCGAATTACGTGGGGGTTCATAGGCAGAAGAGGGAGGCACTCGCCCCAAGCCCTGTAGATGTGCAGAAAGCCTTGCGCCAGGGCCAAAGGGCATGCCGTTGACAGCAGGACGACTACGGAAGAAGTGCTGGCAATCTATCTTGCCTCCTCTGCCCCTCTTTCACTCCCTCCCCTGTTAGTGGGAGAGGCTGTCCATCTCTGGCAGAGAGTAATGAGGACCTGGAGGCCTCCCCCGTCTGTTCTCTATAATAACACTTCTGTCCCCCGTCCCCTCCTGGAAAGCTGGTGCTCACAGGCTGTAACTTCTCTTCTGCCCTTAGATTGCGCCTGGCTTCTTTTGATAGCAGTGGAAAGCTCATTGGAAGCAGGACTGCAGGGTATCAGATCCTTACCCTTGAAAAAGACCAGGTATGTAGCTTTTGGTTCTCTGTGTTATAAGCCTGATGGTCCTTCCCTCAGATTGTTTCATACCCATCATTTCATTGGCTCAATCCGTGCCTCCACGATGCCTACAACCAGCTCTGTCGGCACCAATGGGGTGGTTCATCCCTCATTCTGAAGACCAAGAATGTCAGCGGAGAACAGGGTTTAACTTTAAGCCAAGCCTGCATTTTTTAAAAAAAATCACCCAAGAGGTTTTAGAAATGTACCTGAATTCATCGCAGGGGATGAGGGATCCAACTTGGTTTCCCAGCCAAGATGTTATAAGTAGCCGAAGGATTAAACTTGATTCTGGTGATGCAAACCCATGGAAATGGCCTTATCTCAGTAGTCGGGCTGTTCCAAACAGATTTGTTTTGCTTCTGGTGTACCTGTTGAAACCGACCTCCCTCTTGGGAAATGGCTGTTTCCCCACCTCTCCTCAGTCGCTAGGAACTGAATTCTAACCTTTGGTCAAGAGTGGTGCCTCTTAAATGATGCCATGCTGGACTGAGTTCAAGTATTTCCAAGTTGTGTTTCATCTAGACCTTGTGAGGCCCTTCCAAACGACACAGAGTCTGGTTTTATTTTTATTTTTCCCTGGCAAATGATGTCCCACTGATTGCTTTTCAGGAGCAAGTAGTGATGAATCTGGACAGCCGGCTGCTCACCTTCCCCCTGTACATCTGTTGCAACTTCCTGTATAATTCCCCAGAGAAGAAGAGAGAGCTTGATGGGCAGCCAGAAACCTTAGAAAGCTGAGAATTACCTTTGGGCCTTTTTTTTTTTCATGACTGCTTTAACTCAAGTGCTCTTGCTACACAGGAAAACAAAAAGTAATAAAACCGCCTTATAAACAGTAGCAAATAAAATGCAGCCTCCACCCCGATCTCTGTACATTCCGATGCATATCAAAAAAGGGGATCGAATGTTGCATGGCCAATTCCCCCCCCCCCCATGAACCTTCAAAGAGCTGCAAGGGATGCAGAATGGGAGAAGTGTCACCTCTTTTCTCCCAGTGACAGAGAGAATTTAAGTACAGCCAGCTGAGCTGGACCTATTAATTGAATGGAAACAGCACAGGCATAAAATATTTAAACATGAATCTAAACATTACACGTCCTTCTTACTTAGTGGCCTCAAGGTTTTGTTCTTCTGACTGAACCCCCCCCAAATTTTAAGTTAATTGCCTTGACAAAAATCTCACTTGGTTTTGCGCCAGGGTTCAGCCTATACCTTTCTTTCATGTTTCACGTACGGTATTTATTGTTGCTCATTATAGGGCTTAGGAAAGTTTCCTCCTAAAGGAGCGCCTACAACTAATAATTTGTTTGTTTGTTTTTAAGATATTTTCAAACATTTAATATATATATTTTTAATAAATTCAATTTGTAGAGGCATTCCACACACACACACACACACACACACACACCCTTTCTGTGCAATTAGCCACCCTAGAATTTGCTGATGGTTTTCTGTGTGTCCTGAAGGAGGGGCGCCTTCTCCAACTCAGAAAGTGGATTGGGTTGCCCAGCTGCAGACAGGGCTCCTCCTGCCTCCCCCCTCCCCCCCACCCCCGGGAGAATGGTTTCAAAAAACTGCTTTCTGTCCCCGACAGCATCTCGCATCCCTTCAGTCCCTGTCCTGAAAAGAACTCCCTGTCTGACTTTCTGAACCCTATGCAGCTTTTAGAAGCCCGAGTGTCTTCTTTGGACCCAAAGTGTTCCACTCGCCTGGGAGAATGGGAGTGTGTGAGTGTCGGTTGGATTAGAAGCTACGTGCCATGTCTGGAATGTGTGAAGAGCCCTTCAGAAAGATTTTGGTTTTTGAGCATCCCCATGGCATGTCTTGTGCGGCTTATGTGTGTACTCAGCCTATCAACCCCCCCCCATGGGTTTTGGTTTGTGTTCCGTTATAGCCAAATATAAATGGTTTTTAGAGCATTCTTAGTTCTGTACATAGATCAGAAATATACAGTACGTCCTGATTGCCGTGCTCAGAAACTTAGAATCTTTTGAGTGCCTTTGAGTTATATGTATATTCACATGTGTTTTTTTAATGTCACTTGAGCTAAATTCCTAAAAACTATACCCAAAATATCCATATCTTGGACTAGCTTGTGGGGGAGGGGGAGTGGTCCTTTAAAAGTGAGATGTAAAATCTGAAATAATTTGTACATATCTTTGCAAGGGGGTGCTGTTGAATTTCTACCTTGACATTTTTGTTGGTAGCAGATTTTGTACTATTTAACGATATATCCTTTGTATGCTGCGGAGATAAAATAACACTGAACAGGACCAGGGGTATAATTATTTGTGAATAAATTTATTTGTGAATAAAATCCTCTTTTGTTTAGAACTCTTATAGCCACCCGTAATCCTTCCCACAGTGTCTTGTCTTTAACATTTGTGTTAAACTAAGGGTGGCAGATATTATTACCTTGTGTATTGCTATACTCTTTTTTGTGGGGTGGCTGGCTGGCTGCAGATGCTCTGTGGGTTCAGCTGTCCATGGTGCTGAATGCCACGGGGGCCAACTAGATCATGGAGCTCTCTAAGATGCTGTACGCCTTTATGGTGTGTAATTTGTCCAGACTGGCTTGTGCTCAAGAATGCATCATCTCAGGTCCTGAAGACAAAGCCTCTCTCTGTCATCTTCTGCTTCATCTGACCATGCAACAGCTAAGGGCTTTTTTTACCTCCTAGGGCACCACCAAACTGGTCCCCCTGCAGCTTTTTTTTTTACACCCCTGTAATTGGGTAAAGGAGCTTGCCAAACCATGCTCCCTACAGTCACGCAACCAGAGAGAAGGAAGAGCTTTCTTGTGTTGCCAAGGTGAGCACAACAGGTGGATCGGTTCCCCACGAGGTCCTCCAATCATCCTCTGGCAGAAGATGCTTGCCTACGCCCTGCCCTGGTAGCCCCTGGCCCCAAGGTGCCTCCTCTCTGCTAGCCAGTCCCAGAACCCATTTTACATAGAACCCTGGACGGCTCCTCTCTCTATATGTGGTTCTCTGCACAGTTCTCATGCTCCAAAAAGAGGATGCTGTCCTTCAGAACTGAAGGCAACCGTTTAACGGCTTTCAGCTCAAGGGAGGCATGACTCCAAGGAGGGCTGGTCCTACCTTAGTCAAATGCAGTAGTCCAGTCCTAGAGGTCGTCTTCAGAGCTGGGGGCAGAGATGGAACTCTCCAAGGTGCTGAACTGTGGAGTATTAGATCCAGGGGGACTGTTTTGCCTGCTTGTCCCATCAGGGAATGTAGGGTAAAATGCCCACGTGTGTAACAACCAAGGCAAAGCCAGACCCCGAGCTAAATTGGCCCAGGCTCTGCTGAGGTTCAACCTCCCGCTTACATCGTTTTTTATGAAGGAGAAACCAGCGCACTCCTTCACTTCCAGCATCCGCCTGATCTCGCTACTTCCTCGTCGGCTACCTCCACAGGCAATACCGGAGGGAAGCAGGAGATGGGGCCCATAAGCATCCAGTTGTCTCCTCAACCCAGCATTGGGAGAGTGGCACGTCCCCTTTGCTGGGGAAGTCATCCTGTGTGACATATATGGCTGGCAGTCAGGCAGTTTTCAAAGGAGTGACTCCCACCCACCCACCCCCTGCCCCCATGTAGTGTTTCGTCAGCAGGTGCCTCCAGTTTTCTGGAAAGATCCCCAGCTTAAGGGGGAAACTGGGATCAGTAAAAGCCTTGCCAGTCTTTTTGTGGGGCTGTTGTACAGATTGGGGGATCATTTGGGGACGAGGGATCTTTTCCCCTGCTTGAGAAGGCTCGCTGGTAGAGTCAGTTGCTGACAGGTCCCCTCTGACAGGGTGGCCCTACACATCCAGGATCTCCAAAATGAACGAGTTAAAGCCTCAAATTAAAAGATCATTCTGTTCTGTTCCATAAATAAACATCTGAAGGGAATATTGGCAAATATCTTTATTTCACCCCCAGCTTTTCAAAATTTGACATCAGGTTTCTTGATTGATTGACTTGATATGATTTGTCGACTCCCCACTTAGCTACCAAGGCTGCTCTGGGCGGTTTACAGATCAGATACCATTTTCCCCTTCCAGTAACTGTTTCGTCAGTCTTAGATGCAGAAGTGGAAGCCATATGCTTCGGTGTGACTTCAGCCCCCTGGTGCAGAGAAGCCCAATCTCGCCTTTATGCAGAATTAAGCCTCAAATAATTAGAAAGCGGGAGGCAGTGTGGTGTGGCAGATGACATGTCAGGCTCCATCTCAAGAGACTGGGGTGCCAATCGCCTTGCAGCCGTGGACATTCGCTGGGGGCAGCCTTGGGAAGGCATTGCTCTAACTATTTTGCACACTTTGGAAACACTCTTCAGGTTGTGGTCACACAGGGGTGACCTGGCACACAACCACAACTTTTAATAGGGCCTGAGAGGCGGTAGTGCTCAGCCTGGCGGACGGGGCATTGGAGTGGGACTCGGGAGTTCCAATTCCCATTTGACCATGGAAACATGGGGATGGGGGTAGGCAATGCAAAACCACATCTTGAACATCTTACCTCCCTTAAAAGCCCTCTCAGGGTCAGGATCCCTCAGAAATGACTCGGTGGCCCAAAAAAAAAAAAACAGCAGCAGCAACAACAACAACACATGAGAAGATACCTAATTTTCAAATAATTGCTGGGTGCAAACAGGAAGGAAGGAACATGTTCATCCTAGCAATTACAAAGTACCTAAAAACTATGTGCTATTGCAGACTGACAACCCTAATACTCCAAATCATTGCATGCCAGCCACCGAATTCTGCGAAGGGTCCTCTGACAAAGAAGGGAACCAAATATGTTGGGCTGCAGGGACACGGCATCCTGGCTTGAGCCGAGACAGAGCCTGCTCCGTCTCTCCTTCACTCGGCCAGCCTTAGGGTGTTACTTGTGTTTGCATTCTCCCTTTCCTCCTTAGCATTAGCACAGGATGAGTGGAAGCCTCCCCTAATCGGGAAAGAAAGGCGAGAGGGGGGCGGTCGTAGTTCTGATGCATCCTCTCCCAGAGAGGTGCCCAGCTTTGCAGGATGCCCAGAGTTCTCTTGGGGGGGGGGCTGTGATGAACCAGCCTGTTATCTCTCTGAAAAGCATCAAGAAGTAGCAGCTGTGCATCCTTCGGCCTTTTAGTCACCACCTGGCAAGACTCCCGGGGCCGCCGCCTGCTTTCTCTCTGGCGTCCATATCTTATCAGCGCGCCCCCCTGCCATTCTGAATTTCCCCCTGCGGATTAACGCACGGCAGTGGCAGTGTCGGGAGCATCTGCCTGAATAGCAGCAGCGGGTGAGTCATCATACCCTCTGGAGATACAGGATGGCAGTGTGAACTGTGTGTACATGTGGGGGAGCCTCTTTCATTCCAGAGGTTCAAGGATGTGTTATTAGCAACATTTGCAGGAGTTGGTAGTGGAGGAGGAGGAGGAGGAGGAGGAGGCAGCAGTGGCAGAGAAGTGACATAAGCTGACACTGCACAAAAAAAATCTTTGCCATTCCTGACACATCTTCTTGGACAGTGTTGGCGAACCTATGGCACGGGTGCCAAAGGTGGCACTCAGAGCCCTCCTCACAGCCACCTGTATTCATGTTAAATTGCTGCATTGGCACTTTGTGAAAAATTAGCAGGTTTTGAATCGCAATTTGGGCACTCAGCCTCTAAAAGGTTCGCCATCACTGTTCTAGGATGTGGGTCAAACTTTCCAGACGGCAATGAGGACTTGGGATGAATGGATTGATGAACATGTTAGGTTGTTTCTTTAGAAAAGAAAGAAAGAAAGAAAGAAAGAAAGAAAGAAAGAAAGAAAGAAAGAAAGAAAAGCATTTTTCGAGGCACCTGCTCTGCTGCCAGATGGATTCTCAGAACTGTAAACCATACTAAGTGCTTATTAGTTATAGTTCTGTGCACAGTATACCACTCCTCACAAAGAAGTTTGCTAGGCTCACCCCTCTCCCCTGCTCCCCGGTTGTCCTCCATTGCCTCCTTGAGTGGTGCCAGTGGGTAGCTGTTTGCTAAGGATGTCATATTGCGAAGGTGTTCCCTGATGGAATGAGCCACGGGATTCCCCCCCCCCCCAAAAAAAAAAATGCCTCTTGTTGTGAGAACCTTGGTTGGCCAGAGCTGCCCTTGAGACTTTAAAAAGAAAGGGAGAAATGAACAGTCTTTGGTTGAAAATGCACAGGAGCAGAATCTGTGGCAGCCGGAGGCCGCAAAGACCTGACACTGAACGGTGGGTGGGGTGGGGTAGGGAGTGAATATTTGCACATGCTGGCTTGCTGGATTTTTTTTTCCAGGCGAGCGCTGCATGTTCTATGCTAAACCTTGTGCATTTAAGGAGCCAAAGAATTTGGAATGGATGCAGCCTGGACTTTTCTGTGCACTGGATATTCTGCGCACCTTTGTGGAGTTTGAAATGTCACGGCAGCCACCTTTTCGCTAGACAGAAGCCCATTAAAACCTCTCTGGCAAAGAAACCATTTATGCAGGGAGGTTGGAAGCCGGCGAAGGAGCGGAGCTGCCAACATTTATGAAATGGCAACTGCGGAGACCGATGCTAGATTGTCCTAAGAGGCACCGAGTCCCTTTCTGTTCATTCACCGCTTCTTAAGGAAATCAAGAGGCCCTTAGATGAGGAGCCACTGAAGGAGGTTAAGACGTTTGGTTTGGCTGGATCCTCTGTCAGGAAAGTGGGGAGGCGAGGGCCTGTTGGCCTTCTGGCCATTTGGCTACAAAGCCAAGATGGGAGTGCACTGGGGCTTATTTTGCAGGAATGAAAGGCTCCTCCCAAGATGGAAGGGAGTTTCACCACCCACCCACCCCAGAACAACTCTCAGCCGCTCCAAAAGCCCTACCCAATGTGATAAAAAGATGCCTGGCTGTCCTACCATAGGCTGACTTTGCTCCCCCTTCTGTAAAATGGCTTCATTTTGCTTGTGACAAACACACATGACTTTTGTTTGTATTCTGGTTGCCGGGCACCGAGCTCTGAAAGATTTGCGTTCCTGGAGGGAAAAGGTGGTAAGAACAGGAACTGCCCACTTCCTTTCCTGTGTGGCTTAGCCTTAAGCAAGATTTCCTTTGGTCCGGAGAGTGTGTGTGGGGGGGGGGGGTGGATTTTCTGCCCTTGATCTGCCCAGGACCAGTGAAACCAGAACTGACCGGCTGGATGCAGGAGAGCAAAAGACGAACAAGCACCGCTGTCCCTCAAGAAATTGCCCAAGTCTCTTGTCGAGTCTGTGAAGTCCTTCTTTCCTGCCGATAGAATTGGGGAGGCCTCCAGCAGATGTTTAGAAGAACAGCTGCTGTTTCCCGGGGTGGGGGGAGTTGCTAAGTGAACCCAAGTGAGTGTGGGTCTTCACTGCTCCATGAAGTCACCCCTCTCGGGAACTCCGGCCGCTTTTCGGATGTGTCGGGGCTTGGCCACTGAGCACACGGGTGGCTCCTCGGCCCGGCTGCCACGGCTGCCTCTGCCTTCATCTCCTTCTTTTGGCAGCCTGCTGGGTCATTTCCATAGCCCCTGAAAGGCAGGTCTTGTTCTGCCTGCCGGCTCCTGGAAACCCCCCAAAGAAGGCCTCCTCCGTTCTGAAGCCTTCAGCTTTTCCTAGACAGAAAATTGTCATTTTTCAAGCACCACCACAAGGCCCCCCCTTGCTTCACCTGGAGCCCTTCTGCTCTTGCCCAACTGACTGACGTCAGGGCTCCATTTGAATCCTCTCCGGAAGGATGGGGTGTCCTTCGCAGCAGCTTGCCTCGAGGGCCCCAAGGAGATCGGCTGGGCAGAGGCTGCAACAGCTACCAAGGAGGTGTTTGTCCACTCACAGAGATTGTGTGTTGCTTTTGCCAGGCCAAGGATACACAAACACACATACCCTGTTCCGCGGTCCTAGTCACTCCTTGGATGCCTACAGTCCAGGCCTGACGGGGTGGTGGTGGAGGAAGGAGACTGGGAAATGTCCAGGGTGTGCCATCACGAGCCCAAAGGAAAGATGCCCTGCCTGTCTTAGGGGGCAGGAGTTACTTTGCATCCGAGTTCCACCAAGGTTCAAACAAGCAACTGCATTTCTCACCCTGGGCAGCTAAGAAGCTTATTTCTTTACGTGCATGCGCGCACACGTGCACACACACACACACAGAGTGTTTCCAGTGTCATTTCTGCCCCAGGAGAGCACTGGAGGCTTGGCGTGTCCTTTAATTCCCTCTAATCATTCCCACATTTTTGAAAGCTTTGGAATTGCCTGGGAGCTCTACCTGTTTCCACGGCCATGGCTTCCCCGAGGGCTCTTCAAGCCACGCACCATTAATTGGCCAGCGCCAACATCTCTCATCCTGTTTGCTTTTTGGCGGAGCTAATAAGTGACTCAATATCTGATTCTTGAACGAGGAGGCAGAGCAGCAGCCGTTTTATTGGAGAGTCTGCATTCGAGGATGAAACACACACACACACACACACACACACACTGCTTGCCAGCAGATACAGAGAAGAGGCAGATGTCAGTGGGGTCGGGCTGTGGCCTCTGTAAGGCTCAAAGTGTCTTCAGAACAGGTGCCGAGGGAGGCTGTGTTGAGTTTTCCTTTCCAAATGGAAGATTTACTGGTGCAGACTGCTCTGGACCCCAGCTGCTTCATTCTACACCACAGATTTGCTCCCAAGAGCAGGAAACCCGCCTCTAAACAGAGGTGTCCATGCTTATTCATATCCGTTTCCTTGAAGTAGGGGCAAGCTGGCGGGATATCTCAGCGGCTCAGGAACCAATCCACGGAGCCAGCAGTTGGGAGGAGTTCGATTCTCCACTGGGCCTCCTGGAGAGGGGATGCAATCAATGACCCAGCTCTGCAGTTCTGCACTTATTGTAAGAACTGCTGGGGAGCCCACGGGTCGCGTTCTCTGGTGGTGGAGCCAGTGGTGGAGAGTTTGGTTCCCCCACGGGGACCTCCTTGACCAAGGCTGGGACGCAAGGATCCAGAGGGTCCTTTCCAGCTCTGCTGCTCTAAGATGATGATGATGATGATTATGATGATGATGGTGGTGATGGTGATGGTGATGGTGATGGTGCTTAGAAGCTTTAAACCCAACAGGAGGAAAAATCGACCCTGGACGTGCCTGGTTTGGAAAAGTGAGTGGCTTTCCAGGGAGGGATGTCAGTTTCTCTCTCTCCCCCCTCGCAGCTTGGGAGTGCCCGGTCTCTTTGAAAGAACACCTGCCCCCACCCCCAATGCCCAAGGCCTGGAGCCCCAGCCCGGCCCATGTGGGAAGAGCACGCCGGAGGAGGAGCGGGCAGGCCAAAGACCTGTTCCTTCTCACTCCCGGCTGACTCCCGGCAGATGCTCTAGGTGTGGGCCAGCAAGTGGGGCAGGGGGAGGTGGGATCCGAGGCTTTCCCAGGCCCTCGGCCCACCTTTTCACTCCCAACAAGCTGACAAGGGAGTGATTCATGCCTGCAGGAAATTGCGAGGGGCGAGGTGGCAGTGGCGCTTGTTTGGCTTTCCCCAGGCATTCCCAGGGAGGCTTCACCCGTGAAAAGGAGGAGGCCCGTCCCAGCCACTCACCCTCGCAGAGAGAAAAAAAGGGCCAGAGGAAAGGACCCCTGGGGGGTAACCCACCCCTGCAAACACACACGCACACACACACAGGGCACCATTTCCCTAAGGGGGAAGGAAGCTCAGGCAGAGGACAGGCGTCCGTATTTTAGCAAGGGATGCACTTGAAAAGGAAACGGAACCCAAGTGGCACCTTGGCAATTTTTTTTTAAAGCACCAAGAAGTCACACCCAAAACGCCTCTTCTGTCTGGTCCACTGGGTGCTGTGGTCTGTTCGTTTGTGGGCTAAAGTAAACCTTAGAGACGTAGCCATGAGTGTAAGGGAGTCAAACTTGTGTTTTTACTGATCCCGAGACTAATCCACATTCCTAATCCAAAGTAAGCACGTGGCTGAACCCTTTTATGTTGGCTAAAAGCACAGAGACGCCCTTGTTTGGAAAATCCTTTGGTTGGCAATACACAGTGGGTCCGTTTTCCTGTTGCCTTTGAATGGTATGCTTTTTACAAAGCAAAGTATCTTGCCTCCTCCTTGCTGGACCCATGCAGGAAACACAGAAAAAATTGTTCCGTGCCCCTCGGAAACAGGCCTGTCTCTTCTTACTGTTGCTTAAACATGACCAGACACAAGAGAGAAGCAGTGCCCCCCACCTCTCTCTCCTGCCATGCAAGCCCCAAAATCTAGCCTCTCATTCATGTCATCATCTTAAACTGGGGTTGATTTGCAAAGCACATGAGGAAGCATGATTCCAGCACAAGCTGGTTAGCCCCGCTAAGACTCAATTGGCCAGCCAGGGGTTGTTTGTTTATCTTCCCTAACCACCTGGGTTGTTCAAGGTTATGGTTATGGTTAGGGTTGTTCAGGGTTAGGGTTAGGGTTAGGGTTAGGGTTAGGGTCAGGATTAGGGTTAGGGTTAGAAAATCTTTCCCCTTTTCCTTGCCCTCGGGATTGGGGGTGGGGGCTGCCCATGTGAGGAAGACCTTCTGAATCACGCTGGGCTATCAAGAGCAGTGAAAATCCTTATCAATGACTCAGGCACGGCATGGCCGGGGGATAATGGTGAGGGAAGCACCTCCGGTTTCCATAAATAAATAATGCAGCCATGGGGGGGGGTGGAGGAGAAGGGAACAGAACAGAAGGGGGAAACATTTTTAAAATGTTGCATCCATTTAAATATATATATTTATAAATCTCTACTCAGACAGACAGCCACTTGGGGAAAGCCCACCTGATGAGAAACGTCTTCCCGCTTCTTTCAGAAGGATTGCAAAGATGGGGCCAGCCTGACCTCCAGTGGGAGGAAGTTCCAAATTCTGATTTCTTTCCTTCCAGAAGCAGTTCGGTGGATGCTCCCTGGAGCTTTATGGTATCTCACAGGCCCACAGAATGACATCAGTGTGGCCTTGGAAGGAGTCACAGGGCCTCTCTCGTCCAAGCTGTGCTGGTGGGTGATGCCCAGAGCATAAACCATCATCACCTTGCCTGGCTTGCAAGTCCTGGCTTCACCTACCTGTGCCGGGTCTTCTGCTCCACCAAGTCCAAGTGGATGAGTGGGCACTGCTGGGGACCATGGGCAAGGTGACCTTTGGGCCTTCTTGTTGCATCAGAGATGGCAGCCATGGCCTGCCCAGATCCTTTGCTATGGCTCAACTTCCAGAGGTTGTCTGGAGGTTTCTCTGTTCCTTTCTGAATCCTTGAATAGGTCTTCCTTATTCAAACATGGTGGCTATTCCTTAACAAATCTCAGTCTCCACCAATCCTGGAGTTGTTTCCCCATACCAAAGGAAATAACACAAACAGATGTAACTGAGGGCAAAGCACCACTGGAAGGCCGGTCCTTCCTGCTTAACATCTTTCTCCACAGCCTTTATGGTTTCTCCAAGAGGCGGCCAAGCAGGGAGGGCACCCAGGGCTGAGAGGGAGGGGGGGCTCAGTTCAATCCAGCCTGGGGTGAAGTGGAGGGCTGGGGTGAAGGGGCTGCTATTAAAAAAATAATAATCTGCCCCGGAATTTGATACCAGCATCAGAGGGAGGGTGCTGGCATTTGAAGCAAGAAGGAAATGTACTCTGTGCATGGGCAGAGTTTTCAGAAACAGAGAGCCAAAGTTTGGATTCTGTGTGACATCATTTTTTTTTCTTACAGTGGACAACCTCCTTGAGGTTATTGTGTTGAAACACCCAAATTCTCCAGTACAGACCAGCTAAGACCCGGTTGCCCTCCAGATGCAGGTGTGTGTGTGTGTGTGTGTGTGTGTGTGTGTGTGTGTGTGTGTGTG
>JAHTLZ010000327.1:21188297-21206224 GCA_023846285.1 Phrynocephalus versicolor
CCCCCCGAGCCGGGCATGGTGGGCTCCGACGGGCGCCCGGCGCTGGCGAGGTGAGCTCCTCTCCGACTGAGCCCCGCCTGCCGCCCGTCCGCCCTCCACTACTCCGGGACACCCCGTCCGTCCGTCGGGGGAGCAAGATGGTCAGCGCGGCCGCCGCCCCCGCCGCCGCCGAAGTGGCCCTGCTCACGCTCGGTAAGTGCGCGCCCGGCCGCTGCCTCCTGGCTCCTCCGCGCCTCCTGCGGCCCCTTTCGTCCGCCCGGTCTGGCAAGGGAGCGCGGAGCCGTGCGCTTCGGGAGGCGCCGGGCGGAACGCCGCGGGGAGTCCGGTCGTTTCCTCTCTTCTTTTCTCTCCTTCCCTTCCCTCCCCCCCCCGTTTACTCGAGAGGAAACCCACTGAGATCAGCGGGACTCGACGGGAGGCGCCTCCTTGCCAAGGCGTTCCCAAGCGCACCTGTTTAGGATGGGACGAACCCCAGGCTGCTTCGGCCTGGCGCAGCGCATTTTAAGCGATTGTTTGGAGGCCATACACACACACACACACACACACACACAAGCACACAGACAGAGAATGATTTATGGTGGCGATGCCCACAGTCAGGAATGCTGCCAACATAGAGTGATGCGACATTGCCCCCCGCCCCCCCCAAAAAAAATCACACACACACCCCTTTACACCCCAGGTCCCTCTTCTGCCTCTTGAGTTGGTGCAACCTGGCAGATTCCAAAGTGGATTTTCTCCACCGGGTGCTTTAAGAGGAGGTCAAGGTTAAGCAGGTGAGAGATTCCCCCCCCCCCTCAGGTCAAGGAAGGGAGGGAGGAGGTCCTCCACAGGGCCCTGGCCCTGGACTATAGAAGATCAGCCACAGGGATTCTGTTGCAGGTGACTCCATCCTTGCCTGGTGGAAAGCCACCCAGCCCTGTTGGAGGGGCCTGCCAGCTCCCCTGGTGTGCTCCCCGACCAACAAACCTTTCCTCTCTGCCCTTCACACTTCTAAGGTTTTTTCTTTCCCTGCTGTCCCTCCTCTTCCTGTTCTTACATTGCTTTGGTAACTGAAGAATGGACACGGAATGTATTTTGCCCTTGGGGCTCCCCCCCCTTACTACTGTTTCCATGTAATAAACATATTTTTACAACACAGCTAACCCCCTTGCTACCAAATATCCTCCTAAGGTCCCAGCAAGGCCATGTGAGCGCAGGTTGGCTGTTTTTGTGCTAGGAAATTACAATTTTCTTTCTCTCCGTGTCAAATAGCCCTATCATTACAGTAAAGCAGCTTGGGGGAAATTGAACAGCTGCCTTCGAGCACATGACACCACACTTCTAAAAACAATGGCATCTCTTCCCCAGGTGTGAGATTTGTGCAGTTGTTGTTAGTGTGTGGGTGGTGGTGGTGGTGTGATACACTTGTGGCAGAAGGAGCCAGGTGGTGGCAATATTGGGGTCAGGACAGAGGACCACAACTGGTAAATCAAACTAAAAGAACCATATTCTGTCACCAGCCCTCCTGGTCAGCTAACGGAGAGCTCCCTCCATTCTTGACATGTGCACTGGGAAGCGCAGAAGTTCAGTGGTGGGGAGTTGAGTGCTTCCTATTTGTGATCAAACTCAAGAATGAAAGGCTGAGAAGAGACCGTTAGGGGTGGGGTGGGGTCTTGAGGTGGCTCTTGGTTCCTCATTAACACTAAGCTGGTGGATCTGAAAACAAGCCATGGTGGGATGAGGGATCCTTTCAAGGAAGGCGGGGAACAGACATTGTCCATGAGAGAGGAGGGATTGAAAGGAAGGCAAGCACACACGCAGGGGGAATGGCACAGTCCTCCTTATCTTTCAAGTTGAACTCTTCTCTATTTAGATTAAAACAAAACCTGAATGGAGAAACTTGTGAGGTATTTATTTTCGAATCCCAGTGTATCTGAGAGATGGAAAAATCGTTAGGTTACTGGGTAAGCTGAGTAGGGGGAGGTCCTTTTTTGCCATGAACCTGTTACTCCTAAGTGACAAAAAGCAGTAAAAATTTTAGGGGGCATTTTAGCCAGCTTTCCCCCTGCCCCTTTGCCTTTAAAAAAAAAAAGAAGGAGAATTGAAATTGGAATGTGTTTAAAACCTGGGGACTCTGCTAATTGCCCACTCATGAAATCCCTGCCAGGTGGCTTCAGTTTCCTGTGAATCCTGTGGGGGAGGCATGACTCTCAGGGACTCAGCACCCCCTCGGTTGGGATGAAGGTTAAAGCGTTAGAGGCTGAAGGCTCAGGTTTGCGCCAATCCCTGGTTGGTGGTGACCCGGGATTTGGCTGTCTCTCTCTTATTAGGCAAGTGCTGCTGACCAAGGGTCTGATGTGGCCCGGGGGTGGGGGGCTTCTTCCCCTGGACTCTTGAGCCCCAGTGCCACTCAGAGAAGAAAAGGAGAATTTCTAGGTGTAAAGACTACCCATATGCGTACATCTTGTTCCATGCTCAGTTCCTGTTTCTGAAATCCTGTGGTTTCATGTGAGTGATGAAGGCAGGAGCCCGACGGCTGAGTTTGGGTCTCAGTGTGGCCTCTTTCTTAGGTCTTCTCTTCCTTGGGATATGCAGCTGCCCCCTTTCAGGTAACCTCGGATAGTCTTAAAAGCTCCACTTAGGGCAGCGGTGGTGGTGGTGGGGAGTATATCATTTAAGGCAGCCTCCCACCACCTGACACTGTTCAAATGAATTAAACTGTAATTTTTTTGTCCTGAACAAGCCAGGTGGAGGGAAGCAGTGCTCAGGGGAACTCATGGTTCACCTTGGATCCTGGCAAAAGTTAGAGGGCCTCTATGTCCAACCTTTTTCATGATGGTTCCCAACCTTGGGTCTTTAGATGTTCTTGGACGAAAACTCCCAGAAGCCTTCACCATGAGCTGTGCTGGCCAGGATTTCAGGCAGTCGTAGTCCCAAAACATCTGGTGACCCAATGATGAGAACCACTGCTCAATCTCATTCAAAATGCATTATCAATCCTATTGCCAGAGGCTTCTCCAGCAAAATCTTGGTCTGAACAGCCTGCCATGGGAGTGGAAGAAGGGATGACAAGATCCTGGCCCCAGGGTGCTCCCAGCAAGCTAAGATTCTTGTTTCCCTGACATAAAGCTTTCAAGGCTGCCTGCTTCCTCAATGCCACCAGCTGAAATGCAGTTGGACGTCACCACTAGAGTAGACTCATTGCATCAGTGGGGATTTGGTGTGAGTCATTCCGCCGCAGGTTGTGTCTTGCTACTGGATTTCAGCCGCTGAATGATGTGAGGGTGGCTTTGCAATAAACTTGTTTAGGAACAAAAAACAGCCCCCCCCCCAACACACACAAAAAGAAAACTTATGGAAATGTTGCACCTCAGTCTATTCCAGGCCTCTCAATTGTTTTAACGGGAATTTCTCATGTGCCTCGCTGCAGAATCAAGTAGTGAAGGCCTCACTGGAAGGTGAAAGCCTTTATAAAAAGAAATATTTGTCCGTAGTTGTTTACACCTCCGGCAAGGAATAAAGGCACACTCCACATGGAAGCAGGCCTCTTGGGCTGTTCCACCCCAGGGCATCATCCACTCGATGGGAGCTGGAGCCCAGGTTGGCTTCCAGGGGGGTTTTCTGCAGGCTTGCAATATGCCGGTTTTAGTGGTGCATGTAAAAGATGCTGGGTGTTTGTATTTAAAACAAGTGCATGAGTGCAGCCAAGACTTGTGTCTCTGGATGTTCTTGTTCCAGCAGATTCTCTGAAAGGAACGGGAGACAGAAGCAGGGATGGTGGAAGGATCTGTAATGTCTGTGCAGGCCTTGGTGGCCCGAGGGCGCCGCACTGAAAGGAGCCAACTTCACACCAAGAACTGGAGTGGCCCATAGAAGTCTTTGCGATGCCTCCTCATTCAGGCTGTTCAAGCCCTTGTGCTTGGTGTTCAAAGCAATGAATCGCTTCCGGACACACCCATTCCAACCTGTCCAGGGTGGAGGCTGGGAATTTGACACAAACCTGATCAAAAGCAGTGTCTGGAAACAACTTTCTTTGATTCGGGGGTGGAGCTGGGGGAGGGTGGTGGTGGTGGAGATGGAGATGGTGTTGGAAAGGGGTTGCCGAGGCCACGGTTTGTCCATGGTTTTGTCAGCAAAACTAGGGGGGGTGGGGATCCAGAAATGGTCACACCTGTTGGTTGGGTTCTTGGGTTCCTTCTCACAAGCATCCGTTGCCTCCCAACAGTTTCTTCTTTAAGGAAAAAAAGCAAAGCTTGCAAGTAAACAGTGGAAGAGAATATGGCTAGGAGGACCTTAAAAAAAGAAAAGAGGCGAGGTGGGATTGCCAATTAGCACCTTGTCGGAAGCAGCTTTGGCTGCTTGCTGGGCCTCCAGGCAAACACAGCTCTCGGCCTCTGCCCTGCCGGGTCCTGCAAGTCGGAATCTGGGCACCTCTACCTGTTTGTTTCACCCACCGTTTGAGAAACAGCGGAGGATCCGCAGTGGGTCAAACCCTATTTCCCCGTGCTCTGGAACCACAGCCTTTGGGTGATTCGGGGCCTTGACCTTCCAACCTGGATCCTCTCCGGATGTGGCAGATAATGAATAGAGCCGATGGGTGTTCGAGGCACCCTACATCTTGCGGGCACCGCTCGGAGACGGACACACTTTGGCCGTAACAACTTCCCTGTTTTTCGGTTAATAAATAGGTTTGGCGAGGAACACAGGAAGCAGCTTTGGACTGAATCCGCCCACAGGCCTTTCTAAGAAGCCAGGGTGTTTTTGCAACCGCACTGCCGTGACGCTCTGAGCCTGGAGCAAAGACTGGAATGTGGCACCGAGGACCTTCTGTGGGACACAGCGGATGCCAGGCATTTCCGCCTGTTTCCCATTTTGAGGACAGAGCCGGCACACCTTTTTGCCAGGGGTCAGTGCAGGATCAAGTCCTCAAAGCCTGGACTGAGAGAGAGAATCAAAACCGGGATGGTAACTAGAGTGGAACCACGGGTGGGCCAGCATTTGAGAAGGAACGGAAGTCTAGGAGCAGACCTTCCAGGGAGTGTTGGGTGAATCAACGGCCCCATCTCCCTGTACTGCCTGCTGGCTTTTCCTGGAAGAATAAACCATATCCTCCTTTATCGCGGGCCTTGAACACCACCTTCTCTTCTTCCTCTTTCATGGCGTGGGGGCTGGCTTGTTTCAGAGGGTGTCAGTTGCCACAGGTGCCAAAAGGGCCGAGGCAGTGATCCTGGTATTCTCTGGCCGTATCCTGGCTTTTGTTGGGCTGCCTGTCTTGTAAATGGTGTCGATCAGTTCTGCTTTTTCCCTGCTAGGAAGAGGCTACAGCTCTGAACCGTAGTCCAACTGGGAGGACGTTGGCCCGAGACTGGTTCCACTGGGAGCCCCCACCCCCCAAAGTGTTTCAATCTAAGACGATTCTCTCTTGCAGCAGATTTGCAGAAAGAGATGTGAGGAGGGAGAGAGCTTCCACCCTGCTTTGCTGGCTTTGTTTTGAAATCCTTGCCCACTGGGAATGTGTCAGTTTTGAGGGAATACAGCCCACCTTTGGGAACGCAGGCACCCTTTTCCAGTTGGCAGTCAAGATCCGAGGTGGTGCCGCCGTCCGCCGCTCGTGGGTGGTTGAGATCTCAGCAACAGCCATGTCCTTGCCAGGAAGAGACAAAGCATTTTATTGTTTGGATCGAACAATGAAATTGTGAACTTTCCCAGGTTCATGAAGTAAAGAGGACCAGCATGGTTTTCCCGCATAAGTGAAAATAAAATAAAAAATATTGTTTTAAAACCCTGCAAAAATTCAGGACAAGCAGCGAAAGGGGAACATGAAGTGGTCACTTTGCCCTACTCCATGGTCGGGCTGGGCCAGGCCATTATCTCCCGTTTTTCCAGGGGAAAAGTGTGTCAAGAATGGCATCTGGTTGACCTAGTAAACAAAATAAACCATAAAACCATTTTGTGGCTGCCCTTCCTCATTCCTCTGGTACCAGCCGGGCTGCCTGACTCAAGGTGAAACTATTTCACGAGGATGTCTCGGACAAATCCAGACTTCTTGCTCGGGAGGGGGGACTCCAGCAGGCACTCCCAGCATCTAAAAAGTACACCGACCCATGTTCGGATCCTGTGCCAAGCTGGGGAAAAGAAAAAAAAATCTCGCCAGCCCGTTCCATTTCAGGAAGCTTGCGCCTCTGTAGTCGGTAGGGTAGGCGCCAGGAGTTAAGAAGCTTCCATTTGCTGTGACCTGCACTTGGCGCTTGTTTGTTTATTTGTGAGGCTGCCTGCCTCTATCAGCCTTCTGCAGGGCACTGGGACATCTATCAGGTGCCTTGCATCAAACCTCTTCCCCACCTTTCAGAAAAACAGGCATCTGTTGATGGCCTCTTTGGCTTAATGCCGGCATAAACGGGGAAGAGTTGACATCGGCAGGCAAGGAGGGAGAAGAGAGAAGGAGGGAAGGGTTGGCTCGTCAAGTGAAGCGGTGGCCTTGAGTTTGGAAGAGCAGAGCAAGGATGCTGAAGGCAGGACCTTTTGGAAGCCACCGTCTCTGCATGAATCAGAACTGATGGCACGCCACACAACACTCACCCCCCCCCACACACACAGAGGTTGCAGGGTTCACCTTTTCTCCTTGCAGACCCCATTTAATGTTTCTAATACTCCGTGGGTGTGGGTGTGGGTGGGTGGTTGGCCAGACCAAGGCAACAGGCAGGATAGAGCCCAAGGAGCAAGTTGGATTTTACTCCATCCTCTGCAAGAAGTGTCTTCCACCCGGCGGCTGGTTATTGAAGCCCGCAGGAAAACACTGATTCCATGTCTAGATGCAGTGTTCCCTCCAGCTGTGAAAAAGTTCTGACTGAATGCTTTATTCAAGGCAGAAGCCAGGTGAACATGGGAATGACCCTCAACATGTCAACAGCCGAGTCTGTTGTAGGTCCGTTTTGGGAGACATGCATTACCAGGAAGCTCTGGTGGCTGGAAGAAGAAAAAGTGGGAAAAACTGGAAAGATCTATTCACCTGTATTGGTGTTTTAGCCCCTCCCTTGGGGAAAGGGGGGGGAAGGCAGCATGCCAGGTGCCCGTGATTCTGCTCTCCATTATCCATCTGCTTGAGAAAGCTGCCTTGCTCTGCCTTATAGTCCGGGCAGCCTGCTGTGGGGATGATCATGCCCAGAAAATTTGAGATTTTATGCCAAAGTGAAAACTTTACCCTCCCCCCCCCGTGTTGTTAAACACTTGGGGGAGGGGCTGCAGTGAAGCCCCCCCCCTCTCTCTTTTGTCTTTTGAATGGGAAAATAAAAGTGCTCCTGGGATCGCCTTCGTTTGGCTCGCTGCTTTGTGCCGCTGCTCCCTCTCAGAACAGCTGGCTCGGGCTTCCTGGGAATCAAGCCGGCAGGAAGCTCTGCGTGTTCAGCCACCGCTCCTCTTTTGCACCCGGGCCAAGCCTCCTTCCCTGCATGCTGTCTTGCTTCTGTTGTGGTTGCACTTCCCGTCTGGAATCAGTCTTCTGATTGGAATCACTCCCTCACCCCCCCACCCCACCCCGTGTGTGGTGCATCAGGGTGGAGGGAGCTTCCTTGGACCAGCTGGTGTGCAAATTTATCTTGTCCTCCTCCTTGGGTGCCTTCTGCTGCAGCTCCTCGCCTTTGGAGATCAGAGCCACTTCCAACCCAGTTTGCTCCATTGTAGTGTTGGGAAAACTCTTTTTTAGAACCTAAGAAAGGCCCAGATGGATCAGGCCAAGAGCCCATCTTTTAGTCCAGCTTCCTACATTTCACAGTGGCCCCACCAGATGCCTCTGGGAGCACACAGGAGACAACTGAAACTCAGTTGCAGCACGTGTGTGCATAAAGAATGATGCGTCTCAAAAAGCCTTATGGGAAGACTACTTCTGAGACGGCCTCTTCATCCCCTTCTCCTTCCTTTGCTAGCATGCATTGGTTATGCAAGTGATACCTTAAGGCAGGCATGTCCAAACTTTGACCCTCCTGATGTTTTGGACCACAACTCCCAGAATTCTAGACTTAAATTGTCAATGACAAAGGACTGTGGGAGTTGTGGTCCCAAATATCTGGAGGGCCGAAGTTTGGACATGCCCACCTTAAGAGTTCTGATGCAGGGATTGAGCCCATCGTGTTCCCTGGGTTATTGGCAGCCTACTTAGGGACTTTAAAAAAGTTCTGCCCAGATTCCCCTGCTGAAAAAAGATTTCATTTTCTTTGACCCCAAGTTTAATCTTCCTTCCTTCCTTCCTTCCTTCCTTCCTTCCTTCCTTCCTTCCTTCCTTCCTTCCTTCCTTCCTTCCTGGAAACCTCTAGGAATGGGGCTCTTCAGTGTGCTTTCCACCTGCCATGTGGCTGATGGGCTGTGTTTGCTCTCTCTTCTAAAAGAGAGAGGAGGAATACTCCCTAGTTCAAGAGCTGGCTCATGCTCCTGTGTTGGGATGGGAACTTTAGCTCTATCTCTTCCTGGCATGACTTATTAGGCTCAAGGGACCTCTTTGCACAAGCTGCTATCATTTCAAAAGAAGGTGTTGCTCCCCCCCCCCACCTGCAGTGACAGCTGAAGAGACCTAGGTAGCCATTTCAAGGTGGCAATTCTCGCCCACAGGACATTTCCATATACCCCTGGAGACTCTCCCATGGCAGCTGCTGCCTCTTCTGCTGCTTGCATAATATAGGAACTGTGCCCGTTGTGTCCACAAATAGTTGGCCTCATGCCTCACCTGGCTCTCAGGGAGAAGGGCTCCTCCTCCTAGAGCAGAGGACAGACACCCTTTGTAGGACTAGAGGCTCGGGGCTTGGTCTGGGGTATCTCCTTCAGCAGCAGCCGCAGCAGCAAAGCATAGGGAATTGAGGGTAACCAGGCAAAGCAGGGCATCTGCTGAAGGCCCTGGGGACCTTTGCTGCTTCAGGCAGAGCACTCCTGGCCAGGAGAGGTCCCTTGGTGTAGGGCGGCTTCAGAGATGCATGCATGCAAGGAGAGACGCTCCTTCCACTTTCCTTTGTTGTTACGGCAGTCGTCACAGGAGAAGGGTGCTTTGCTGACTGGGATTTCAGTTTCCTTCCAGATGTGCCCTATTCAAGTTCAAGTCTCCCGGGTGCCACTGCTTGTGAAATACAGGTGTGGAGAACGCTTGAAAATTATTGTTTCTGGAAGAGATGGGCTCTCTGGATGCCCCGAGGCTCACTGTGAAACAAACGGGCTGGAAAAGGTCAAACAACTTGGAGTTCCCGGCAACATGAATGGCTTGTTATGCTTCCCTCTTGAGAGTGCCGACATGCTGGCTGTGTGTGTGTGTGGGGGGGGGCTTTTTCAGAGGTGACGCCAGGCTCTCTGCCCTCGCTTGATGCATGACGGGCACTCGTCCCAAAGATGAGGTCGGCAAAAGTGTTTCCAAACTGTTCCCTTCCCGCCCAGAGAAATCTGCTGAGGACGTATTTATGAGTCTTAGCTCAGCCGAGACCTGGGCTCAGTGCCATCATGTCCTGTGTGCCATTCTGGGCTATCCCGGTGGCCTGGTTGGCACCTGCTGCTTTCGTGCAGAACCGACACCCTTCCAGAATCTTCTGGGGAAGCGAGCAAAGGGGAGTCAACTACCATGATGCATACGTAGCATCATGACTATTAAAGCATCGTCTTATTTTGAGTGGGGAGAGAGATGCAGGCTGAATATTTGAATGTGGGTGTTTTCTGCACGTATCATTCTCTGCATTCTCCTGGCCTGTGTTGCCCAGGGAATGCTGGGAATCAGGGTTTGAAAGCACAAACCTGCACACCTCCATTTCAAAGGCCCCAGAGATCAAAGATGAACGGCGCCCAGATGTGGTTGCAGTGGCACCACCCATCAGACCATTGGGTCTCCTCCAAACCAGCCGGGATCGTTGTACAAGTTGCGCAGGGAAGAGGCCAGGCCACAAATTCTGTGTGTTGGGCTCTGCCTCTGGGGAATCTTACCCTGTGCCCCATACCAGCTCCATCTGTTAACGGCTTCCCCATCTTGCAGCATATTTGGGTGGAACCACGAGTGTCTAACCCCATCCATGCAAGGCACGGCTTTCCTCTCATCAAAATGGGGAGGAGACAGCAAATGTGATGGGAGTTGTTTTGTCCTTTTTTCTCCCTTTGAGGAAAGGACATTATTTAAGCTGCAGATCATCTGATCCTTGGTCTGTTTCCTCGAACAATAAGGGTTCTTAGAGTCTGTGAGGCCTGTGCTGGATGGTGGCCTGAAACGGTTGATCTTTCATATCTCTTTTACGATCCAGAGACATAAAACAGGGCTTACCTCGCAAGGGTTGAATGGGTGGGTTTGTCCTTTGCAACTGTAGCTTCAGAAGGGGAAACAACACCAAAATACGCTGGGAAAGGTATGTCAGGCAAAGTTTTAAAAATAGCATTTTTGCCAAGAAACAGTTTACATATTCTAATATCTAGATGTCTTTTCCTCCTTCTAGGTGTTTTATTAGCGGTGTGCCATGCCTTCGAGAACACGACGTTGGCCTTAAGCGGTGAGTTATTAAGTTGTAAAATGTTACCTACTGAAACCTCGCCAGCAGTGATGCTTGGTCTCTCTCTCTCTCTCTCTCTCTTTCTCTCTCTTTGTGGGTGGGTGGGTGGACGTCGGTCAAAAGCCATGTCTGTTGGGGGCACCTGCATGCCCTCCTCGAAGGCTAGGGTAACAACCCAGCTCCTCAGTTGTACTAAAGGAAGAGCTACAACACCAGACAATACGTTCCAGGGAATACCCTAATACCGTCCTCTCTGAGATGCGGTATAGATTCTGGGGGAATTTAACACTAAGCAGAAATTGGGTGCAGATTTTTTCCCCCCCTCGTAGCCTCACCGATGAAAAGGTCAGGCTGGCATGACCTGCTGGAGTGAAACCAGTTCAACCCATGCTTGCAACCTGCACATTATTGGCTCCGCCGAGAAAGAAGCAAAGGTGGAATGCCAATTGGTGGAATTGACATAATTTTCTACCCGTTTTACCTCCTCAGTGGTGTTGGTTCTTGCTCTCGGAAACATGGAGGAAACGGTCCCTTTTGCTTTCTAGAAAGGCTGAAATCCTGGAAGGAGTTGGAGGAACTGCAAGGGGGGGGGGAACCAAGGCTGCCACTTTCCCTTGTCAGACCTCTAATCCTTACCAAACAAATTCCAGTATTTTGCAGGGGATTTCCAAAGAAAGCTCCTTTTTCCGGGACACACACTCTTTCTCTTGCTAACCTCAGAAAGAATGCAGGTGCAGTTCCAGCCCTCGGTGTGGCTGGGTTCTCCTGCTGGCACTCGTTTTAGGTGGCCTCTTGTTTAGCTGCTCCCAATTACGGCTGATGTAACTTTAAAAGAAAAAAAGCTTCAGTGTCAGGTTCCTATCCCCAGCTTTGTTATCTTGCCTCCGTCCTTTGAACAGCTCGGTGAAATGAGTCTCTGTTCCTCATTCCATCAGGCCTGAGTGGCTGCCTTGATCAAGCTGGCTTGTACCAGGACTTAGTCCCTGAAGGCACTGCGCTGTTCAAACTCCACTTGGCCTCTGCCTGGGTTCTCCCAGCCTCGGCTTTGGCCATGGGAG
This sequence comes from Phrynocephalus versicolor, assembly GCA_023846285.1. Taxonomy (NCBI): domain Eukaryota; kingdom Metazoa; phylum Chordata; class Lepidosauria; order Squamata; family Agamidae; genus Phrynocephalus; species Phrynocephalus versicolor. The sequence continues at coordinate 21,199,837 of JAHTLZ010000327.1, forward strand.
GTGTCATCTGCCCGGCTTCAGCTCAGAGCAGGCAGCATTTTATTCTCCACCCCACCCCCAGTTCCTTTAGCTCTCCGGGAAGATCTCTTACATCTTTCCCAGCTCAGCCCTCGAGTTTTCTAAGGACAAAGAGTGTGCTTCTGAATTTATTTGAAAAAACCAGAGCTGGAGGGGTGAAGCGTGTACATTTCTGAACTGATGCAAAGCCAAATTAGGAAGCCCCAGTTGAACCAGGGCTCTTCCAAGTATCAAATTTTGCTTCGGAGGTTAAAAGCCCAGAGCAGCAGCTGCTTGCCAGCCTGGGGTCCCCAAATGTTCTTAGACTACAACTCCCCAAAGCCTTCTTCCACTTGCTGTGTTGGCCAAGATTTTTTGGGGGAGTTGTAGTCTAAGAGCAACTAGTTTTAGAGGATTCAGGGGTATACGCACTCACGCCCCTAGTAAGAACTGAGGAATGTCGTCATTGCATCTGACTCGGATGGGTGCACTTGGTTTCTCCTCTTTGCCTTACCATTTCTGGTGATGATATATAGCTCAGACAGCCCAGGCTGGGCCTCTGTGCTTTTAGTTGCCAGCTTATCGTCACTGCCGGACTCTCGACAGCATAAGCAGGCACTTTGTATGGTGCCCGTTTCAACTCATGGCTGCTCTTTAAGGCTGCCCAGAAAGGTCCCTGCCAAGGCTCCTGTGAAAGAAACTCTTCACTGGCGGTCCCGGGAAATCCGGATGGCATCGCCTGCCATGCAAAGCCACAGCTGACCCTGTTCAGCTGGTGCAGGGAAGCCAGGCCCATTTGAAGTGGCATCCCCTGCGCCCCAAGGGCGATGGGGTGGAGTGTGCGGCTTCCACTGGAGAGCCATCGGTAAACCTCAAGCCTCTCCCAGCCTGGGTCCTTGAGCGCCTTTGAACTGATGCCCAGGGTTGTGAGCGGGCTGTTCAGCATGCAATACCAAAAAGCAAACACACGCTTGAGGTTTGGACAAATGGATTCTGTGATGAAATGGGGTCGGTATCAGGCCATCCCAACAGAAGACAGATTGTGTGCATGAGGAAACCCGGTCTTTGAGGACCCTAGCTCATTCTATGCCCTTTATATTCAGATATAAGAGAAAAATATTTATGGATATTCTTTTCACAAGATAAAAAAAAATAGGAGCAACTCAGAGAATCAGAGCTATTTATTACAGACATCTGAATTGCACCTAATCAACTGAGTTGCCATATTTGCTGTCAAATCCACTACATGTAAAATACACGTGGACAATATTGGTGCAAATTGTCGCAGTGTTGACAATTTCAGAGGTATGAATGCAACAACCTAAAGATGTTCAACCCTAATTATTGAACCCATTTGAGGTCCTCAATTCAACTGGTTTAAATAATCAAACACTTCCCATATCTTAGAGTGTCATTTTATGCATAAGCATCAGTAATTGTTTTACTTTCTAGTGCATTTAATGATAATCACTCATGGTGTGACGTTGTTGATGAACAAAGGTGGTGCATTAAGCTTCTTTTCAATCTGGCAATGATCAGCAGATGGCGGAGTAAAGATTTTGTCCGTCTGGCATGCAAAGTGTGTGTGTTTGTGAGTATGCGTTTTCTGCTGCCACTATAGAGGGTTGCGGTGCTGGCCACTCCTGCCTTTGGGCTTTCCATCACACTTCTCGTGAACTTGGGTACTGTTCCTGAAACCTGGTTCCTTTCTGGTGGAACCCAGGAATCTCCCACCCTAAACATTAAATCCATTGCAACGAAGATGGCTTCCCAGAACTGGTACCCACCGCGTGTTCAATTGGGGACGCTCTCTGTTTGTTTGAGCTGTGTGGTTAGGAGGGTTTCCGTGGTGGGATACGCCAAGTACAAACGGAAGAGGGGAATCTAAGCTTAAAGCTAGTGGTTACAGGCGGCAGGATCTCTGCTCAAGTGGTTCTGTCTGTTCTTAATCAAGCGCTGGACCAGGGATGTTTTGCATTTGTGAGGAACTGCCAAGATGGTAACCAGCTGGCGGCTTGTTCAGGGGAGCCCGCAATTTAATGGATTCAGTCCCGGAAAAGGGAGGCTTTTCCTTGGTTGCCCCGACTTCCAGCTTTTCTGTGGTAGGTAATTGTGGCTGCTTCTCCTCTGATGGGACCAGGGCCGATTCCTTCCACGGCAAGAAGGAACTAGTGGGTTTCTTGCATGTGAGGTTCCAGGTGGGATCCTGCAGTTGCTGAGACCTGGGTGTTTCAAGCAGTGCTTGAGATTTCATGCTTGTTCTTTGTGTGTGTGTGTGTGTGTGTGTGTGTGTGTGTGTGTGTGTGTGTGTGTGTGTGTCCCTGTGTCCGTTTGCCCATCCATCCTTTTGGTCACCCACACAGGCCCTCAGATCTCAGGTGGCATTTGGAAAAAGCAGAACTGGAAACTTGTGAACGAAGTAATGAATTACCTTAAAAACAACCAAGAACCCGGGAGAGTTAATCCGAGTCACTAAATACTGCATTAGTTGTTCTGGTGTGACCATTCTAGTTATATTTTTGTAGTTACCTCTTTTTGTAGTTACCATGAGGGGAAGCATTCCTATTTTGACCTGCTTTCCTCCCTGGAATAATCCAAGATGTTTGAAGAGGAGAGTAAATGTTAGGTGGAGCAAGACAGGCAAGGTATGCAACAGATCAGTAGAAAACAATTGCTCAGTTTTCTCAATAAATGGCACACTTTGAGGATTCGCCTTCTGAGCAGCAGCGCTTTCCTGATGTGTTGGACGACACATCCCATCATGCATTTCCAGCTATCAGATGTTGAGATTGACGTGACTTCAGAAATGTCCAGGTTGGGGAAGATGTCTTATGTTCCCAAATCAACTCCTTTGACCGAAGGAACCAGCACCATAACCTGGCATTTTGACTGGGCACTGATGAGCACCCCTTCCTGAAATACAGGTTTACTGGCAGACATGTTGGCTGTTTATCTGCCTTTCTATACAGAGGTCATAGGTGCTAGTCCATCTGCTGGTCATGTATTTTCTCCCTCCTGCCTTGTAACATCACCAAGTATTGCAAATATCACTTTAAGTTCTTTTTTTTTTTGGTCATGATTTCTTTTATCATTATTCATTGGAAAGCCACAGGTCAAAGTCAGGCAGAAGTGGGGGCATGGGTAATGCATGCTTGGAGCTGGACCTGGCAGTACAAACTCCACCTCGTAATGCAAACACACAGAAGTAGACTTCTGCATTTTTATATTGTGTTTGTGTGCGGTTAATATTAGATGGTCTCTGTAACGGCCAGGAGGGCTGGCTTTTTGCCAGGAGAACTATGTTCAGTCTTAGTAACATTGCTGACTATAAATAAGAATAGACAAGGATATTGTGGTTTCATAAGAGTTGAGTAACTGACCCCCTTTAAAAAAGAAAAAAGCAAGCAAAAACTCCTGTAATTGTCTTTTATTATACACTGACTAATGCTGTAACTCTGTAAGTATGTGAACCCTAATTCTGGCATATTTTGTTGGTCATGTGATCCAGCTTCTCCCTGCTTGCCAGGCTCTAGGTAGGTGATGCTTTTTGTAAGTTTGCATCCCCAAAAGAGCAGATAGTGCAAGAAATCCTGCCACCTTTCCCTTAAGGCTCACCAACCCCCATTCAGAACGTCAATGTTTAAGCATTCTATTTATTTAAAATATTTTTATCCCACCTTTCTCCCCAAAAGGTGGCTTATGTGATTAAAAGGCAGTATTAAAGCTAGCACCAGGATCAAGCAAATACGATACTGAAAAACAGAAGCAACCCCAGAAACACATTCATAGATATAAGACGCAGCAATCCATTTAGAATCCCCACTCAGTCACTGAAGAAAAATCTGCCTGCAGAGAAAGTTCTTGGCCTGCTTACGGAAGGGGGAGCAAAGATGGGGCCAGTCCAGTGGGAGGGAGTTCCAAAGTCTGGGAGCAGCCACAGAGAAGGCCTTCTCCTGTGTCCTCATTAGAGGCACCTGTGAAGGTGGTGGGACAGGGGAGAAAGGGGTCTCTTGGTGCTCTTTTAACACCTGCCCAGGCTCATCAAGGCAGAGGTGGTCCCAAGGATGGTCTTGAAGGAGGAAAGCTCCAACATGTGTCAGGGTTAGGGTTAGGGTTAGGGTTAGTTACTAAGATTGAATAGTTCTCCTTGCAAAAAGGCAGCCCTCCTGGCCGTTACAGATGCACCTCAAGTCTTTTTCTTGGAGAATGCTCTTCCCCTTTTTGCATTTATCCTGCCTTGGCAGATGATGGGCTAAAATGCATCTCTCTGTCCATTTTGTGATCCTACTCTTCTTTTTAAATGTTGGAAGCCAACAGGGCTGCCTGCCTGAACGGCAGGTTCTATTAAAATGTAAGAGCAAGGAAGTGTCTGGACTGGAGACATGCCATCAGGCATCATCCCTGCTTGGGCCCTCAAGGTTTCCTGGAAAGAGGAAAAAAGAAGCAAGCATAAAACTTGGGTTTGCCTTTTGAAAACACAAAAGGGGTGGCGTTGGGGTGGGGGTGGGGGAAGAGACTCTCTGAAACCTCAAACTGCCTCTATTGTCCCAGCCAGCCTAGTAGGAGGCCATGCAGGGTGACGCCGGATACCTGATGAGCCAGTTTGAGAATCTGGAGCAACTTCTTCCTCTCTTTAGATCCTCCTAACACAAGAGCAGGCAAGCAAGGGGTGCGGAACCTCCCGTCTCCGCCTCCTTTCCTCTCTTCTTCCTCATTGTAATAGGAAGAAGCCGGTAGTGGTTTAAAATCTCTGGTGTTCCTGCTGCACCTCCGTACATGTCCGGCTGCTGTGCACGACCAAGGGCGATGGAGGGGGCTTTAATCCTTGAGGCTGCTTAGCCTGGGACATAATGCCAACATGCAGAAGGTTGCGCAGCCTGATTTCCTTGTTCAGTGCTTGATCCGTTTTGCCTCGTAGTATACGAGTAGGTTACCTTTCCATCCCCCTCTGTAATCTCTACAGTAGCTGAGGAAATCAAAGGCAGTGGAATATATTTCTGAGTGTGTTTTTCTTCACACACACACACACATACACGGGGGTGGGGAGATTACAGTGGATTTTTATGAATGGACTCACAGTGAGAGATCACATGGGGTGGGTGGAAGAAAACTGTCAACATTTTTTTGGCAAGCACCAAAGCTTCAGAAGCACAGCTTGTGTGAGGCACACATGGAGTGGTGGTGGTGATGGGGGGGGGTGTCCTCTCCCATAATCTCTTGGTTGATGGAGCTGTAAAAAGCCGGATGTTTTAGGGGTGTTTTTTGTGCATGAGTGAGAGTTCTGGCCCCCTCCCCCCCCTTGCTCATGCATCATCTCGGTTGAAAGAGAAGCAGCTTGTAAGGGGTCAATTCATACATCCCGTGGTATTTACTCAGCACCCTGTCAAACAAAAAAATGTGCCGGGTCTTTTGGAAAGGTGTGTTTGCAAGCACCGTTCCTGGCAGCCAGATAAAACCTCCTTTTAAGGGTGAGGTTCAGCTTGGGGTTCATAATGGCCAGTGCAGAATTACAGGAGAGTGAGCAATCTCATAAGTAGGAGGGAGGGAGGGAGGGGGGCTCCCCTCAATCTTTCTGAAAGTCTGAAAGCACCAGTTCATCATCTTTGGGGCGGATGTGAGCCACATGTTTTAACTCTAGCTTGGGTGGTAAAAACCCCTTGCAGAAAAACTTCAGGAGACTGAGAGGATGCTGTCCTGTCTTGCTGGAGATGATAGAGCAGTTCTCATCTTTTGGGCCCAGACCTAGTGTTGTCATGATGCTGCATTATTGCATCGGAATTTGGGGACCCCCTCCTCCGTAACCCAACCCGCCCACCTGCCGCGTGGACCAAAAAAGGCTTCTCTGGAGGTCTGGCAGGAAACCTTCTCTGGAGGATGGTTTTGGTGCCCTAAGAGGAGAAGAACGTCCCTGTTCCACCACTCTGGGATACAAGACCACACTCTTGGGTCTTGGCCTGAAAGATCATCACACACTTCCATCCTTTCTGAGCTTGATTCTTGGTCCTGAGCTTGCTTTGTGAACAACTGTCGTTTGAGGCAGCCACGGAGGAGGCCGACAGGATAGCTGAACCACGAGGGGGGGGGGTTGATTAAACATCAGTTCGTCATCACTCCTCAGTCTCCAAACACTGTTGACATTTCTGGGTTTCTCCTTATTTATTTGGGGCCGCACTTGAGAAATGGAAGTTGTTTATTTGGGATGTGGAGGACTCGGTTTTTTCTCCTCACAAGGACAAAAATAACAAAACACAACACAACACAACACGAAAACCAGACCAAACCAAACCAGTTCTCCATTGCACTAGTTCCGTCCGGAAGATGGGTGGTATATAAATGTAACAAACAAACAAACAAACAAACAAACAAACAAACAAACAAACAAACAAACAAA
>JAHTLZ010000327.1:21206234-21219382 GCA_023846285.1 Phrynocephalus versicolor
GGAATCAATCAGAATGTGGGACTTTAGCAGGTATTTCCATCTCTGGTATTTGACATAGCAATTTATTTCTTATCATTTGCTTCAAGCAGGTTGATATTAATTCCTCGTCTTTGTGCCTTCTGTAAATATTTAACAGTTGGAAGGACTGTGAAACCTTTCTGTGTCTGCTCCTTTCTAGATGTTTGGGCGCCACTTTTTAGGCTCATGTGTTTTAGCTTCCTGTTGCCATAAAATGCGAGGTTTTAAGATAGGGCTGTGATACTAGAGGTTGTCAAATAGACTGAGGACCCAAAATAAACCCAAGCTATTTCCCTTTGCCTCTTCTCTCTCTCTCTCTCTCTCTTTTTTGGATGTGGAACCTTGGGACAATCAAAAGACCCATTCCACCAGCTGCACTTCCTCAGGCAATCCCTGCAGAGGGAGCGGTCACGGCGGACTCTGGACCTTTATGGAAACTGGCCCACTTTCGGGACTCCACTATTTTGGAAGTTTCCCATTCCGTAGGGAATTCCCCCACGCCTTAGGTGGGACAACTGAAGTGGCTTAGAACAGCAGGCTGCGTCCTCTTAACACAAGGGTGGGGTTTGTTTGGTTTTTTGCCTACACAAACCTTTTGTCCACGTTTCCTCAAGCGTACCTGAAACTGGACTGCAACAAACACACTGGAGCAAGTTCAGAGGAGGGCAACCGGGATGATCCGGGGTGTGTGGAAACCAAGCCCTCGGAGGAGAGGCGGAAAGAACTGGGCATGTTTAGCCTGGAGAACTGGAGGCGGAGGGGAGAAAGGAGAGCAACATTCAAAGGCTTGGAAGGTGTCCTTCAGGGGATGGATCTGTTCTCGATCAGCTCATGAACGCAGGGGACACCACAATGGGCTCATGTTACAGGAAAGCAAATTCCGGCTGAGTATTTAAAGGAATAACTTCCTAACTGTTATTAGAGCAGCACGGCGACCGTGGAACCAATGAATTTGGGAGGTGGTGAGCCTTCCAACGCTGGAGGCATTAAAGTGGAAACTGGACCACCATCTGGTCTCCTTTGATTTGAATTCATGCCTGGCGCAGGGTGGGGGTGGGGGCTTGGACTTTATTTATTTATTTATTTATTTATTTATTTATTTATTTACAGTGGTATCTTGTATAAAGGAATTAATTTGTTCCAAATGAAATTATGTTAAGCAAATTTTCCTTTATACAAATTTCCAATAGGAATGCATTGAAAACAGAGTAATTCCATTTTTATGTTGTATGGATTCGCCCCACAGGCGATTATGTTAAGCAAATTTCCCCTATCTCCGGAATTTTTATGTTGTACCAATTTTATGTTATACAAACTGTTTGTTATACAAGGGTCCACTGTATTTTTATACTGCCCATCTTTCCGAAAGAACTACGGGTGGTTGACAATGAGGGCAAGACAAACCCAACGAAGAGGCAGTACAACCATCAACACGAAGAAAAAGAAATAAAAAGATGAAAATAAGAAAATATTGGAAGGGGTCCCCTTCCAATTCTAGGATTCTATGATCACCAACCTGCTTTACTGTCAATATTTAAATTACACTACTTAGGAAGTGAACAAAACCGCCTCTGCATTTATTTCATGCTGATTCCCCTCCACCACCCTAAAGATGCTTGGGTCCCCCCCCCCCCCAGCACTGCCCTGGAAGGTTTGACTGTGGTTCTAATTAGGTTTATTGCCTGATCTGCCATTGACTTTCTGGAACAGGAACTTGACGAAATGGAAATCGGGTGTGCATTTAAGCAGAGGCTAATTTACGAGGGAGGGTATGCTTGCATCCATGGGCGGATGGCCTGCAACTTAAAATGGTCCAGGATATGTAGGAAATAGGGGTGGAAAACCTTCTCCCAAATTCACATCTTTTTAATGTCTCGTTATTTCCAAAGAGTTTCCTCATCCGTTATCAGTGGTTTAATACCATATCAAGCAAAGTGTGCTGCTTATATACCACCACATCCTGCTTGAAGCACTCGCTGGGATGTTATAGCAAACTTTTGTCATAGTTCCTCATTTCCATCAACTTCTGTTTGTCATCTTGTTGAGGAGAGCCCCTCATCTTGCTGTTACATGATGCACATCCTGAAATTTATCTGCTGTTTAGTACACAACGCCGTCCTCCTTATTCTACTCTCAGCTATGAGTCGGGAAGTGTGGGAACTACATTTGTAGCCCCCCCCCCCATCAAAGTAGAACTCCCTTAGGAAGAGTTAAAAATGGCTGTGGATCCTAACAGGGGTTTCCTCAGCTCCTTGTGCTTCAGATTAGCTCGGATCAGCTTTGTGGCTGGTCAGCGCAAGTTTCCTTTGTCAGTTGACGGCTTGAGCCTGAAGCATGGCAGGAATGAGGTCTCTGGAGAGGAAACGTACAAACACTTTTAAAGTAATTGCTAACGGGGAGAAATATTTAGAGCCACCATGACGTTGCCTTCATATGGGACTTCCTGAAGCATTTTGGACAAGGCATGGAGATGTCCACCACCACAGGGTCTTGTGGCTGGAAGGTCAGCAGACTGAAGAAACAACCCGAGACCTGCATTTGGGTTTCGTAAGCTTCCGTCTATCTCTGTCCATGAAGCGCTGACTCCGCCCACCAGAAGAAGTGAGCAAAAATCCATGGCTGTTGGTCCCAGAAGGGAAGGCTGACCTGTTTTTCTCTTCCTTGTTTTAGGTCCTCCGGTGGCAGCAGCTGTACGGTCCCACTTTAACAATTGTCCCGATGCCCATAGCAATTTTTGTTTCCATGGCACGTGCAGGTTCCTGGTCCAGGAGGAGAAACCGGCATGCGTGTAAGTCCTTTACTCTTAAAAAGCAGAGCAATTTCTGTCAATGGGCTGAAAAGACCTAAAAAGCTTCATGAGTTTAGCTTTCCAGTTAAAAGCCTTGATATACAATTAATTTACTATTTATTTTAGAGCATTTTTTTATCCCGCCTTTCTCCTTGGAAAAGGACCCAAGGTGGCTTACAATGATGAGGGATAATATACAGTTCAGTACAATTAAGACCTGTTCAAGTATTGAGAACAGGGAATTGAGGAATATCTTAGAGCAGTCATGGCAAACCTTTTAGCAACTGAGTGCCCAAACTGCGATTCAAAACCCACTAGTTATACACAAAGTGCCAATATGGCATTTTAACCTGAATACAGGTGGCTGTGAAGGGGGCGATGTCAGGTGCCCACAGAAAGGGCCCCTTTGAGGGCCACCTTGGGCCCCCGTGCCGTAGGTTCGCCAACACTGAACTAGACCTACAAGCCCTCCCTTTCACCTCCTTGAGGGATGGCTCATTCAGGAGGGCCCCCTGGCTGGATCTTAATTGCCAAGTAGGTTCATATGGAAGAAGGTGGTCCTTCAGGTCCTAAGCCGTTTAGGGCTTTATGTGTCAAAACAAGCGCTTTGAATTGGGTTTGGGCAGCAACCGGTGACCAATGAAGGTTAGACAGAAGTGGGCGTGATGTGGTCCCTGACGGTCAACAGACTTCTCCCTGGAGAAGCTGCCTGCCTTTCCCAGAGTCCTGGATGCTCCAGGCTCTCGAATCAGACAAAATCCCACTCTGACTTGGGAGAGGAACTCTGCAGCTAGCTCTCATCTTACATGAATCATCGGAAAATATTCTGAGAGTGGCAGAGTTGGAAGAGAACCTGCGGATCGTCAAGTCCAACGCCTGTCAAGGAGACCCAGTGGGCCAGAGACCTGAACCGTTGAGCTGTCCCGCATTAAGAGAAACGCATACTCGCATGCACGCACGCACATGGGCGGGTGTTCTTGAGTTTCACACATTGCTCTTTGGTTCCTCCCCCCCTGTTCTTTCTCTCATCCCAGTTGCCATTCCGGGTTTGTCGGAACCAGATGCGAGCACGCCGATCTCCTGGCGGTGGTTGCGGCCAACCAAAAGAAGCAAACCATCACTGCCTTGGTGGTGGTTTCCGTGGTCGCCTCGGTCGTTCTCATCGGGGTGTGCGTCTTAGTACAGTAGGTATTGGGGCTCTTGGGGCTGAGATCTGGCTGAACGATCACGGGGTGTGCCGGGCCATTTGCTTTATGTGGAGCAAAGCATGGGGTGGGCACGCATACCGGCATGCAGTTGTTCTAACGTAGCTCTTTACACAAAATTCTCAAGTTCTTGATGTCAACATCCACATTGGCTGATGAATTTGAAAGCTGGCTCAGGCCTTTTCAAATTACTCTTATAAAGACCATTCCTTTCTGTTTCTGCAGTTAGTTTTTGGAGACACACTTCTGTGGTTTTCATATTGGCCTTATTTTTATTGTTGTGTGTGGCCCTAAAACTTGTACGTGTCCGGTAGAGTGGCGGACAACCAGCAGAGGTGGTGCAGGGGTCGATTTCTTGCTGGGATGATCCACCAGATAGGAGCTAGGAGAGGCTGCCTACTTGGACCCCTGAAACAGGAGGCTGGAGACCCAATCTCATTGCCTCCTGGAACTTGGTCTGGAGGTGGGTGGTGATGCCGCAAGCTAGTTGAGGCTTAGCAGGCCCGATTCCAGAAGAGAAACCCATCTGGAATCTGAGGCATGCTGCTTTAAGTTTCCTGGAAGAATGACAAGGCAGAGAAGCACAATAAACAAACTAATCCAGACTAGACGTAAAGCTTGTTTTGCCCCGAAGCCTGGCTCTTGCTGGACTCAGCGGCGAGACTTTTCCTGTAATCGTGTCAGAGTCCAAGTATAGACCTCAGCTAAAACAAATGAATTGAGGTCAGCGTGATGGCAGGAGAAAGAAGACCCTGGGTTGACCTAACCAAGGGTGACATTGCTCTCTTACTTCTGTGCAAAGGGTATGAAGAGTTGTATGGATCTTTTCCCATGAAAGACACCTCTCTGGCATGGGGCATTGAGATCTTAGCCAGTGAGCGTCGGAGAGGTTGTTGAGGGATTCCACATCTGCTCAAGGCCCTGGTAACTCCAGGTCAAATGACTGATTACAAAAAAATCCTACCTTATTAGAAAGAGTGCTCACAGTTGCAAAAAAAGCCTGACTTTACCTCCTCAGGACCAATCACAAGTGAAAGCCAGCTTATTCACAGAGGGCTCGGAAAACTTGTGCACTTAAGAACTCCCCTTGTCTAATCTTCGGAAGGTGTTTGCAATGGACGTTTCCCCCCTTTTGCTCTCCTTCAGTGGGGACGCCAGTCTCACTCCTAACCCTCCTCCCCAGCGGAGGCTTGTAACTTTTCCATCCCTGTGTCTCTGCAGCTGCTGCCAGATCAGGAAGCACTGTGGCTGGTGCCGTACTGTCGTCTGTAGGCACGAGAAACCCAACGGCCTCCTGAAGGGTGGATCCTTTTGCTGCCACTCGGAAACAGGTACCAGCGCGTTGCCACAGAAGCAGCGGTCCTGGGAGGTGGGGAGTACAGTGGACCCTCATGTAACAAGCGGTTTGTTTAACAGAAAATCAGCTTAATGGAAAAAATTTCCAGAGACAGGGGGAAATCGCTTAACAGAATTGCCTATGGGGCAAATCTGTACAACAGAAAAACGGTTCTGGTTAGAGATTAATTTGTTTTCAATGCATTCCTATGGTAAATTTATACAATGGAAAATTTGCTTAACAGAATTTCATTTGGAATGAATTGATTCCTTTATGCAAGGTGCCAATGTATATCGAGCCCTCCTTAAAAGCTAAAGAGGTGATTCACCTCTGGTTAGGGGCACATAATCTGGCTGTCTTGAGCGTATCACATGATTCCTTGCTTCTAAGTCCATGAGAACATCTTTGTGGGATCACCTCGAAGTCCTGTTTCTGATGCAGGACAGCCCAAACCATCCAGGAGCTGTGAAGCAAGGAACATGAGGAGAACAGCCTTCCTTTGAGATTCCAACTCTTCCCTCTTCGTTAGTCGTCAGGGACTGGATGCCTCTGAAGGAGGTTGCTTTATTTAGGACTGATGGCTCCATCCTTCCCTTGGTTTACCTGATCCGTTAGTGGCCACCCTGGAATTCCACAGGTGACCAACAGGTTATGTTTGCCTCCCGAGTCCTCTCCTCTTTTGAGACATTTTGGTGTGTGTTTTCCTTGCAGCTGTCTGACAAAGACGGGTCTTCCTGCAAGACTCTTCCAGCTGCACTTGACGGGGACCACTGCAGCATCCCAGAGGAAGCCACCTGTTTTCCGAGGAGGGACTTGGCATGGCTCCAGAACATGGTCCAGGGATTAAAGTGGCACCTGCAAGCCGACTCCATGCCACATGCAGCCTCCGTCCACAGGGTGGGCTTCTGGAACTTGCCCAAAGGGAAGGGAGACACCCACCTGACGTCAGACAAATCTGTCTATGGAAAGGATGACAACCATGGACTCTCTGAGACGCTGCAGTAAATTCAAGAGTGCACATGGCACAACTTTTATGTTTATGTGGCTATAAGAAGTGCGGCCAGAGAGGACGGCTCAAGTGAGAAATGCATACAATTCAGGTTGGACTAGTTTTGTTTCCTGAGTCTCTCTTTCTCCACTTAACACTTCCTAGAACGCGGCCTGACACTGTATTCCTGGTTTGGAGCGTTGGTTACATACTTGACCCCAAAACAGCAATGCACGAGGCGGATTCTTTCAGAAGAGCAACATTGTCTGTGTGAGAAGACCGGCCTCTTAAGTTCATCCACAGGTCCCTGCGAAGTCTTCTGGAAATGCCAAGAGGGATGTTTTCTGAAGGGGTCCTGATGCATCCACCAAGTCAATGCCAGCTCTGTGTTCTGACTCCCTTGTTGTAGAAAAAAAGTGTCATCCAGTCGAGTATAGAACAGCAATGCTTTTGAACCAAACTGCAGACCAATGGCTTGTGCCTCTGCTCCTTGCTATGAATTAAACCGTTTTAAGCAAATTAGGAAGCTCCTCAGCTGTCTTTTGCCTACCTCTGTTCTGTTAGGGATTCCTGGACCATCACTGAGGACATAAGGCTGTGCCACCCTTTTCCTTTCTGTTGCCAACTTCACAACATTGGCACATCTCTGTCCATTGCTGGTGTGTGTGTGTGTGTGTGTGCGCGTGCGTGTTTGTAAACTTCCCACGGGACTCACTAAAGTGTAGGACCGTTGTGTGGGTGCCTGCAGCCTTCTCAGACTTACACCTGTGATGCCCAAAGCATCTCTTCAAGGACTGGGTTGATCCACAGAGGTTCTCCTGGCGTTTTGATACCCGGATGGTGAGAAGAGGAACCAGTCTTGTGATCTTTGAATGCGTGGGGTGTGACGTACCTTAATCGGCCCCGATGTGGGCCATTGTTGAGTGTGTTAGGCTACATCTGACATTGGCTGTTTGAAGGATTCTGTTTCTACCCAGGTTGCTAATCCATGCACAACATTCTGAGCCACACAGTGGATGGGGGTGAGGCCGCATTCGGTTGCTAGCCTCTCAACGGGGGAAGGCTGGTAGCTTCATGATCCATGGAAGTTCGTGAATCTGCTCTGGGCTTTAATACAATTACAAACTTTACAGAGCTGTCCAAGGTGCTGAGACTTTCTCCCTAAATATATATTCTGCACCTCAGTTGGTTTCTTTCAAGTTCATGGACTCCACCTGGGAGCAGGTTCACGGCTTTGGTTGACATCCAAGTTGTTGGCCAACTTGGGTCTCTGCTAGAATAGTTCTACTATGGATCCTAGACAGATGAATCGGCTTAGCAAACTCCAGGATTTAAAATCATCTGCTCTACTTAGGAGTAATGATTGGATTGAGCCCAGAGATAAGAAACTGGGCTCAACAGATGGACCAAGACCGTGCAGAGGGACAGAGCCTGTCTCAAAGCTAATTTGCTCTTGTTGGAGTGGCAAGATGAGCCCTTGTAACTTTAAGAGGCAAGCCAGACCTTCCTCCATGAAGTGTAACTTTTCCCGTCATGGTGCAGGAAAGACAGGTTGGCTCATTTTCCGTAGGGTCCTGTGTTGAGCGCAGTCAGCTGAACTGCTTCTCGGGTTTCTCGTGGCTGATTTTGGTTCTCAAGTTGGCCTGTTGCAAATCTTTCTTCTTCTTTTAATGGACCTGATCGTTTGGGTTGTTTTTTTTATAAAAAAAATCCCTTGCTGTCTCTGGGGATCCCATTTGACTTTTTTCAGAAAGGTGTGTGTGTGGGGGGGGGGAGATCCAATAAAATTAAAAATATATTTTTTAATCTTGTCCTCAGATTCCCCACCCCCACCCCTCCCCCATCCTTCTTTGTTCAACCCAGCCTGGGACAGTTTTTTGAGTTCTCTCTTCAGTTGTCTCCAGTCAGACCTGGTCTGCTTTGGTTGTGCATGATGGAGGTTGTAGTCTTGACACGTTTATCATGTGCCAAGTAGAGAAGGGCAGTTTTAAGATGTGACGAAGGCCACGTAAGTGCCACAGAACTAAGGGAGAATGGTTTGCCTGGATGACAATAGCAAAGGACGTCTTTCCCTGGAATCTTGGCCCCTTTCTGTGTCTTGTTCCAGGGATAGGTGCATTCCTGTTTAAATAAACAAACAAACAAAAAAAACCCAACCAAATACCAATAACATTTAAATCATGGGTTAAACATGCAAAATCAGACTGAAATGAGCAAAAGCACAAGCACAATAAGGACCCGAATTCTTAATAAATTTGCTTGCAAATATCTCCTGGAGGTCAGTTTTGTTTTTTCTTTCTTTCTGGAATTATGCTGTTGCTGTTTAGAAATGTTTATTCATTCACTGGGTTGATCGGATATTGCCTGTATTTCCCGTGCAGTTTGGGTACTTGACCAGAATAATAATGATGAAGTCTTAGGAATTCTTTTCCCTTTTTTTTTCTTTTTAAGTAAAAACTGCTTTCAAAAGTGATAGATTTTGGACAAGGCTAAAGTTGAACTGCTACCAATGAGACTGTGCCAATTGGACGCACCTTGGACGCACCTCCAGTCACGACAAAATAAACTTCAGCGCTTGGCGGCCATTCCCAGTTGTGTGTTAACTTCCAGACCCTTTGTTAACATCCTTTCCCCCTTGTTTTCATAATTAAGTTTACCGTTTGTAACCAACCTGAAGTTTATTTGTAGTCAAGGTTACACTTTTCTTCCCTTCTGTATATGTTGTTGCACTGAAAGTTAATATTTAATGTTTTAATTTATTGTGTGGTTAAATTAACTTGATTGATGTCAAATGTTTCTGTGATTGGCTTTTGTTTCTTCCATCGTATGCCAAAAATGCATAGTTATTTAAATGAGTGAAATACACTTTTTTCATAATATGCCGCTGTATGCTTGATTATTATTATTTCCATGGGGTGAAGGCGACAGATAAAAAAAAATAGCAGCTCTCTGTGGTTTTTTTTTCAGAGGCAATGCTGCAGTTTCATCTGGTGGTGGAGCAAACATTGTACCTTCCTTGGAGCTGAAGCTTCTGGTTTTTCAAATGGGAGGGCATGGCGGAGGGTTAAGGAGGAACTCCAGACAGACTCTCTTGCGCATCACCTGCCACATGGGATGACTGCCTCCCTCTGCTGTGTGGTGGGGCCAGCCCTGGACAGTGGGTTGGTTTCCGATGGGGTGTGTGGGGTGGGGAGGCTCTTTCTCTGGACGTGTGCTCATCTTATGATGGTGTCTCACAGTCACGCCTGGGCTTCCCTCTAAGGCCCAACCACCATCTGCTTGATCCCGTTCACGGGGATAGGTATGTGGGTCACCAGGTGTGTGGGACGCCCAGCAGTGAAACTGTTGGCAGGGAACAGCCCAGAGATTGCCACACACCACGGATCAAGGGCACGGCTCACTGCAACTCTCCAGAGGCACAGTGACCCCGCCAACTCTGTGACCTTCCTCTGGCCCCATGGGAGAAAGGTTCATGAATGGTACAACAGGCTGGCTTTGGTCCCTCTCTTGGCTCTCTTTAGGGCTTTTCTGGAAATGGGTGTCTTTGCAGTGTCTAGAAGATGGGGAGAACAGGACTGGCGAATATCCTGCTGCGTGGTTCAACGGGCTTCGGACACGCAACGTTGTGTGTGTTCTCAGGAGAATGTTTTATTGTGGATGGCATTGATCCAGCCAAGATCATCAAGGACCGGGCTGTGCTCGCTGTTGACCCATGAGATAGGTGGCCTGGACGTCCCTTGCCCTTTGCTGGCCTCATGTTGCCTCCAGGGAGATAAAATGGAATGCAGACTCATTCTCTGCCATCCTCGCCTGTTTGGAGGAAAAAGTTCACAGACCGAGTAAGATCTTCCTGTAGGGTTGCCCACCTTCCTCCCGGCCTCAGCACTGCTGTGAAAACTGCAATTTGGTCTGTCTTTGTACTGTATTCTGTATTCCCGTGGGCTATGAGATCCTTGCATTGACCTACAGTATCTCTGACAGAAGCTGTAGGAGATAGAAAGGCATGTTGAGCATCCATCCACAAAGTGGATCAAGAGTTGGCCATGACTGACCAGATAGATGGTTGATCCTGCACTCACTCATATGCACACACACATGCACATGCATATCACACACACACACACACACAAGTACATGCATATCAGCTTGGTGCATTTACTGTATATACTCAAATATAAGCCTAGTTTTTCAGCCCTAATTTTGGGCTGAAAAAAGAGGCCCTCGACTTATATGTGGGTCAATACTTTTAGCCACTGAGGCAAGTGCTTGGGTTGGTGGCTAAAAGTCATTTTAAGCATTGTGTGCCGCTTCTCCTGACCCCCCTCTGCATCACAGAGGAGTCTAGGGTGGGAAATGCAGCAGGGTCTGGCAAGTGCTTGGGTCAGTGGCTAAAAGTCATTTTAAACATCACACACCACTCCCCCAGCTTACAAAGGAGCTGCCAGGCCCTGCTGCATTTCCCACCCTAGACTTATACTCAAGTCAATATGTTTCCCCAGTTTTGGGGGGTTAAATTAGGGGCATCAAATTATACTTGGGTCAACTTATACTCGAGTATATACGGTAATTGATGAGGAGCAATGGCTGCATCCCTTGAGCACACAACAGGCTTCCTTCATTTTTGAGATGAAATGCCAAGGGTCAGCCTAAATTGCCTGGCTTCCTTACCTTACAGTTGGAGTTTGGGTGTTTTATAAACAATAATTATGTTCCCAGATTGTGAGAGATAATCGCCTGTCCTTCCAGGTCAGATCTCAGGTGTGGTGACGAGTGGAAACCTCAAGGCCTCTTTGGATGTTCTCCGAGGAGGAGGACTTTCTGGTTCCAGCAGCCTCCTGTTCCCAGGCAGTCACGCCCAAGTCTTTCCCACTCAGCCCCTTCTTGCTTCCAAATGCTTCCTAGATGTTTGTGTCACCCCTAAAACTGCTGAGCTGAGCTGGTTTCCCCTAAAACCAAGCTGGGAATGGTAGTGGAGTGAGCACCGTAAGCATCCACAGAGAATCCTGGTTTTCCCCCAGGAGAAGGAAGGGGTGTTCCTAGCAAGGATCCTCACTTGCAATATTAAACTGATCCTGAATGACTGGATGAGTGTTATGGCTGCCCCGTTGTAGTAACAAACCTGGAGGACCATCCTTTTGTGGCATCTGTTAAGATTTCTCTCTCTTCAGATGTCTGGGTCAAGGAAGCAATGTATATTCTCAGGTCAAGGTTAGTGTACTTGGAAGCCAAACCTGTCTGGCTTTGTGGGTCAAGAAATGGATGGCCCACGACTGCAGGTCTCAAAGCGCTCCCCAAAAGCCTCTAGTGACCAGAAGCCTAAGAATGGGTTACATCCTGTGACTTATTGTAGCAAATTGCACCGGGGGAGGCCCATATAATCAACCATTGGTTCAAATAGGTCTACTCCAAGGGACACTTGCTACATGAAAGTCAGTCATTGCATGTCCCAGAATGGCTAGCAACCACTGGCCCTTTGAACCAATCAACCGACTAACAGCTGGATTAAAATTTAAATAAGTGGACCCAATCACAAAATATAGGTATGGGTATTTTTTTTTGTTGTTGTTGAAGGAATTATTTTTGCCTGGGCTGCAAAGGTAAAAAAAGCAAGATAAAATCTGTGTGATGCTCAGACTATGAAAAGACAGTCTTGTGGAGCTCAAAACAGGCACTAATGACGGGGCAAGCAGATGTTCTCACCTGACAAGAAGGCCTCTTACAAAACTCTCCAGGTTTCATTCCTTGCCCGCGTTTTTCCCCTCCTGTTTGAAATGTTTTCCTCATTTTCTGGCCAAGCCAGTTTTCCATGCGATAAGTCATCGCAAACCAGCCCAGCTGCATTTGGTCACTAGACCAGCATTGCAGGGAGGGATTGTCGGCATGCAACTCAGCTGGGAGAAATCCAGCGCTCCTCCCATCAAATCAAAGGGGGCTTCTTGTCTAAAGGCAAGGGAAGACCACCCCTGGGAAATAGGTTAGGATCACAGCCACCTGTACACAAGTCATGCCTGTATGTGGCATCCGAGGGGGGAAAACCAAAACTCGACGATACAAGTCCATACTAGTATTGATGGTGTTGTGGTAACTGGACCAAAGGTCTGATTCTGGATCAGATGCTTTTTCAGTGCTGTTGAGAAGGCACAGCTGCTTCTGGATTGTCACACAGGATGTAGGGAGATCTCAAATAGCAGAATGGTCTGGAAGGAAGGAAGGAAGGAAGGAAGGAAGTGAATGGCTTTTCAGGTTTGAGGGAATAAGCATTTGTGGATCCATGAAGACCCTTTTTTGTTGTTCTGTTGTATTTACAAGGAAACAAACAGACAAAAACGGTAATCAGAAAAGTATTACCCTTAAGAGATTATTGCGTGTGAATACCACCAGAGGCATTTATCTCATCGTTTGGAGTTGACACATGAGCTTGGGATTGGCATTTAGGATTTTGATCTTGTGATGGATGTTTAGGATTTTTTTTAAGGGATAGGATTCTGCTGAAGTTTGGTTTCTCACAGAAAGCCTGCTTTGGCCACATCTCTCCAACATTTGGAATGCTTTCATCTTGAATTATGGGCAAGGAATTATAACATCTGCTTTTGGCTGAACATGGCTGACTTTTTTTTGGGGGGGTGAAATTATGAAAGTGTTTGTGTGTTTTCTGCTGGATTGACACTCACAACAATCTTGTGAGGCAGAAACAGTTCTTGAGAGAAGAACTGTCTGAAGATAACCCAGTGTGTTTGATGGCTGAATGGTTGGAACCCAGAAAACACACACACACACACACACACACACACACACACACACACACACACACAC
>JAHTLZ010000327.1:21219392-21235377 GCA_023846285.1 Phrynocephalus versicolor
CACACACACACACACACACACACACACACACACACACACACACACACCAGGGTTCAACACCCCCAGGATGGCTAAGCAGTGGCCTCAAAAGATTTTCCATAGTTTTTCCAATAACTGAATCACTTGCATGTTTTTGTTTTCATTTAACTGTATCCGCTTGGCTTTTAAATAAAAAATCCACAGCAGGACAGTATAATTTTAATTGCCACCATCAATTGCAAAATTGGATAATGAAGAGGAAATGCACACACACACACACACACACACACACACACACACACACAGAGAGAGAGAGAGAGAGAGAGAGAGAGAGAGAGAGACTGACTCAAAATGCTGAAATCCAGCATTAAAAATGGATCAAACATTTTAAAAATAGAAATTGAAATATGCTCTGAATGGACATGGAAGAACAAATAAAAACCCCAACCGACAGCAGCTGTTGGGCCTGTTCTCCTATTTTTACCAGGTACCGCAGTAAAATTGGTCACAGCACAGCCATCTGGGTATGTTTGTTGCCCAATAAAGATTCCTTTGTTTGCTGCCTAATAAAGATTCCTTTGCAGCCTGCCAAAAACACTGCCTTGTGGTCCTTCATGATTTTAGCCCGATCCTGCTTTATATGTGGGAAGGGGAGGATGAGGAGTGTGCAAGGGGTCCTTGGAGGTGCCAGATCCTCTGCAGGTGAGTCCCTTCACCAGGAGGGCTGAGAAGTGCTCCAGCCATCGCCCAGGGACTGAATCTGGCCTCTTGCCATGTTGCGCTCACCATTCCCCCAAATAGCTTTCCTTCACCCTGAAAGATTGTGCAAGGACAACAACACAGTTGGA
Source organism: Phrynocephalus versicolor (assembly GCA_023846285.1). Classification (NCBI taxonomy): domain Eukaryota; kingdom Metazoa; phylum Chordata; class Lepidosauria; order Squamata; family Agamidae; genus Phrynocephalus; species Phrynocephalus versicolor. The sequence continues at coordinate 21,220,220 of JAHTLZ010000327.1, forward strand.
GAGAAACCATGGCTGGGCATGGAGCAAAACACATGTGGTGTCCAGCTGTTGCAGCTGTTGTTGTTGTTGTTGTTGTTGTTGTTGTTGTTGAAGAGGAAGAGGGTAGAGTGGTCTCCAGACCCCTGCTAGGGCTATCAGACACCTTTTATCATCTGAGGTCATGCGTCTCATGATGCCTGCTCCCCATATCATCAAGTACAGCACCTGCTCTCTGTGACCTTGACGGTGGTGCCTGTGCTGCCAACTCCTACCCATCCATACCTGCCATCAGACTCCGCAGACGCCCACCTGGAGACAGCCAGAGGACAAGAAGGGAAGCTCTCCTGGCCGGTGATGATTGTGACGGCTGTGTGAGGTGCAGAAAAGAAATTTCCATTACCTTATTTCTTTACCGTCTGGAAGCAAATATGTTTTACTGCTGCACGTCCAGAGACCAAGGGTCTGCAGCTGTCTAACTGTAGGTTAGTTTCTGTTTGCTGGCATTATTCTCTCTTTTATCTTCTTTGAGAAATTATGCTTCCACTCTCTGCAGGCTCGGCACAGACTTTGGCCTCATGGCTCCTGTTTTGTTTTGTTTGTTTGTTTGTTTTGTTTGTTGTTGAAATGGTGACTCTGAGTGTCCCAATAGGAGGATGCGCTTCTCCGGCCCTTCTGCAGCTCTATTGGGAAGGAGCAAAATGTGGAGTTTCATAGAAAATACCAGAAAGGGTGCTGGGCACACCAGGATCTCCGGGCTTCGTATTGGGCAGCGACAGACGCAAATACAAATCTAGGACTGAACAAATTCTGTAAAGTTTTATGCTTTGTTCAAGCCTGAGGTAGCTCTGCGAAAGCTGACCATAAATGGTATTTGTTGAAGGCACCTGGGTGTTGTTCTGCTCTTCACATATATATAACTCACTCAAGATCATCTGGCCTTCTCCTCTCCTGGCTGGTCACCAGAAAGCGTGCACCCCTCGTGTGCAGATGAACCTGGAGGAGGGCTACTTTTCCAGAAGTTTAAGTCCAAGGGACCTCTGCCCAACTTATCAATGAGCTAGTAGAACTGGGAGGAAGAGGGGGAAGGAAGAACAAGAGGAAGAGGAGGGCAGGGCCAGCTGTGCCAATCCAGATGTTTCTGGCCCACCTGTCCCATCAGCTCTTAGCCAGCACAGCCCATCTGGGAGCATTATGGGAGTAACAGTCCCAAGGCCAGGACCGCCTGCCCGGGGTCTAAAAAAGCGCAAGAGGCTCCATAGCCTGAGTGTGAAATGCTGCTCCTTTCCACCCTCTGCCCGTGTTGCGGAAGGATGATCTCCACCCACATTTGAGCAGCTGTCCACCAGATCCCCTGCGGAGAGTCCTCCTCAGTGATCCCTTCAAAGAGGTCACTACAAGCAGGCAGGTAAGCAGGCAGGCAGCCAAAGTTCTCCTCGTAATCTCAAGGGAAGGTGGCCTGGAATCAGCCAGTCTTGAAAGGGTCACCTGGCCCTTTTATTATGCCACAACAAGCCAAGGAATGCCACGGCTCTCCTGGTGGCCACTGTCTCTTCCCGCAGCCGTCTGTGACACGTCTCTTACATGGGTGGTGGAGCAATGCTGTGGTTTTAGACCCTGGGCTCTGACCTTGGCACTGAGTTCTCCTCTGGTGAAGCAGAGAAGGGAGGCTGGCGATCTCAGGTCAGGGTGCCAAACTACAAGGCACAAGAGGCTTCCTTCCTGCTGGATCGACTTATTACCTGTGAGGGCAACAGAAACGCAGGCGTCAAGGAGAAAGAAGGCTGCATGGATGATGATTTTTAAAATCCCATCAGAGGCGATGCTAGCTTATCCTTCCTGGAGAGAAGTAAAGCCCCATTTATTCCTGGAAGACAATGCCCATTATGGCAGCTGGCAGATTCTAAGCCTATTTAAGACCCAAATCTGGGGCATACGACTTGGGTGTCTGGAAAATTAATCTGAGCCAAGGCTGGCACCTTTTCAGGCGTCCTTTGCTTGGAGAGCAGCTGCTGGAGGTGCCGAGGTGAGCAGGCGATCCCATCTTACCTTGGTGCCTCACGAGGCTGGTGGTGTGTAGTGGCTAAATTGCCAGACGGTGACTCAGGAGGCTTTGGCATGAAATGCCTTCTTTGCCGTGAAGTTTGCAGGGGTGACCTGGGGCCAGTCGCGCCCTCCTGGCCTGGCCCACCTCACAGGGTAGGAGAGGCACACACGCCTAGAGTAACACCCTCCGTCACTACCGTCTCGTATTTCGAATGGGGAGCGCTCTGGGCAGCCCTTGGCAGTGTGGGGTTCGGGTGCTTGCTCCCCAAGGAGCAGAATTTGGTGCTGTTCAGGAAAGATCGCACTTCCCTGGAGTAGCAGCCCTTTGGCAGGGGTGGGGAACTTTTGACCCTCCAGGTGTTTTGGGCCGCAACTCCCACAACCCCCCATCATTGGCAACGTAGGCTCGGATTCTGGGAGATGCAGTCTAAAACATCTGGAGGGCCAAAGGGTTCCCCAGCGCTGGATTACTGATTTCCTCCTTTCGGATCCCCACTCCTGCACCTTTAATTAGTCATTTCCTTCTCATTCACTCTGGTGTCTTAATCCAGACTGCTTCCTATTTGCACCATAGCAGCTACACACCATTTCCTTTTGAAGTCATTAATTTAATTGTGGCCATTGCCTAACCACCACCAACCCCTCGTAGCAGGAGAGCGCCTGACCTCCTTTCCCCGACCACCACCACCACCTCCTTCCTCTCGGTCCTGTTGTTGTGACAGCTTCTGCCTTCACCTGGCAGCCCTGGTGAAGCCTCTTCCCTTGATCTCCTCAAGGAAAACACAGAATGTAAGGAAGGAAGAATATTTTCAGGCCCTCGAGCTCGCAGTCCATGCACCATTATTGCCCATCGCTTGCTTGGCCGTTTGCTTATGTATGTATCGATCGATCATGCAAAGTTTTATGCTACCCATCTTGCTACAAGGCTAATCTCGGCAGTTCACAGCATCATAAAACAACAAACAACGTGTCAAGCAAAATTCTCACTTAATAACAATACAAAACCAACTGGAAACATACCAGTCAACTAGAACTCAAAAGACAGCAGAAAACCAATCGATAACGAAACATTGGCTTTGAGTCCAGTGTGCTCTTCCCGCTGCCCCCTCCCCCTCCTGCTGATGACAGATGGTGTGGGGGTTTACTAAGCGGATCTATCCAGAGCCAGCCTGGCTCTTAGGAAGGATCTGGGGGACAATGTGCCGTATTAATGGGCCCAAAGCAATGCCACCAGCTTACTGAGCTGCTACTGATTATTTGATCTGCTTACAGGGTGTTTTTGCCACGGTAAACCCATTGAGGGCTCCCCGACCTTCTCTGGGCAGCAGATGGGGGAGGGTGGGGAGAGAAAGAGAGAAAGGGAGATCGTGCATGTTGCCTGGAGAGCCAATTGGATGAGCATCGCGCAGCCGAAGGCTCTGACCTCTGAATTGTGACATCTCCTCATGGCCCAGAACCAGGAGACCTGCAAGCTCCATCAAGACTCAGAAATGTCAAGTCTCAAAAGCTAGAGGTGTGTGTGTGTGTGTGAAGAAAAGTCTGCTGTCCCTGAGTCTCCTTCCAAGGGAGGCCAGTTTTTTAATAACCGGGGAATTCCTGGAAGGAGAGATGGGATAGAAAAGAGGGCAGAGTCACACCCTCTGAAATTAGATCAACAAAAGGCAAGGAAGCCGTCATGCTCATGCTCACTCACACTTACGTACACCCACTCTCACACACCCACACCAAGGGGGAAAAGTGGGCACAGATTAGCACACACAGTTTTATGCCTCACAGCATGACATGGATACGCATAGGAGAAGGCAGTGTCTGCTCATTGAAAATAAGGTGAAAGTGTGTTGGGGGGGGGGACTCAGGCTGGTCCTTTAGAACAGCAGCCTCCAGCTTTGATCTCTGGTCAAACCACACATTTGAGAGGAATGAAATGGGACTTTAATTTGACATTTTCCCTCCTGTCACACTGCTCCTTCAAAACACCATTCCCGAAACGAAGCTGGTGCTGACCTCCCGAGGACCAGTCCCCAAACCCACCCCAGGCCCATGGACAACTTGTAGAGTGTGGCAAGCCCAGGATGTGGTAAAGGGGTGACACTTGCCCCATCAGGGGGTCTCAGGATGTGGGGGCTGCCTCGCCTGGTTTGAGCCTCAGCTGGGGGCCATCAATCTATCCCATGGCGGTGGATTCCACAGTTCAACTGCATGTGGAGTTTGCTTTTTCTTTTTCTGTTACTGCTGTTTCTCAATCTGAGTAAGTCACATGACCTGCCTGCCTGCCTGCCTGCCTGGACAATCCAGCCCATTGTTCGTCTGTTTGATGGCAGCCTAGCAGTCCGACCGGAACCTGGCCCTTGGAAATCAGCCCTTTATTAGGTGACACCTGATCCTGCTTTCTCTTCACTGCTTCTCTGGGTCATGAAGGAGTGCAAGGGAAGCCTTGATGCTTCTAATTAAACAAATCAGCCATTTTCAGTCCAACAGAGCAAAAGATTTACTGTGTAAACTCAGTTCCTTTTAAAACTGAAGCTTGTCTGGAGTAGAGGGAAAAAATGGGCTTCATAAAATAACTCCCGTTGGCCATCTGGAAGTTGAGTCCTGGCAACTGAACTCCTTTTCTTGAGAGATTGAAATGTTTAGCTGCCCATCCAAACAGCTTCCTTCATCAGTCGAAGCTGTCTGATTCCACACATCCTGGAATCCTAAGCAGTTTGGGGGGCATTTGGGGTGGAAGAAAGCAAAGACCTCAAAGGCTTTAGGAGGCACCATGCCATCTTTCCAAAGGCAGAACAAACATCCTCGTGCCTCTGCCATGGAAAACATTTTCCCCAGACTGGGTGGCCTGGATCATGGGGTTTGTGGAAAGAGCCCCCGTGAAGTCCCTGGGGGAGGTAGCTGTCCTGTTACCACCTTCCATATTTCCAGTTTTATGTGGCCAGGGAGGGACAGGGCAGGAGAGGGAAGAAATGCAATATGTAAATTTTAATGAGCATAGCCAGTAACATTGGGTACAGGGGGGAAAAACAATTAAGAGCAGCATATTTTCCTGCTTTTATATGCCATGTGTCATTTTAAGGCATGCCTTCTACATCCCCCAAGTTGGTGGAAAGAATCCCGTCCCATTTTAAGACAAAGGCATCTCCCTGGGGACAATGCAGAAGGATTCTGATTTCCCTGTGCAGATCGTGTCGCTCACGGCTCTTCCCCTGCTCAGATCCTCCTTGTCTGCACAGGGACCCTTGCACAGAAATGCCACCTGCTCGGCCGGTGGCTCTAAACTCCTCTGCCTGCCCCAAATTTTGTATTCTTTTTCAATTGGACCTGTTGCCACCAAATGTAATTTAAAAAAAAAAAGCATTCATGCTGGAATCGATCTGATCCATATGTCACTCTTGGAGGGCAAGGTTTGTAGAATATGTTCCTTTTTGTGTATCCTGCAGGGATCCAAGTGGATGGAGCACCTTTTTTCAGCATGTCTGGATTGCAGAGAGAGTGGCCAGGCCTTGATCTGATGTTTGCCTGTCAAATAGAAATGTCTTATTTCCTTTGCCAGAAGGAAACCATCCCAACTGTAGGTACGCTGTATATGTCATGCTGAAGAAAAGCCTTCCTCCGTTCACCACAAGTGTCTCAAGATTTCCACCCCAAGCCCCTAACCCTCCACTCGGCCCCGAGCGAGCTGAATGAAGCTGCTCATTATGAGGTCTTGGCCGGAGAAATCTGGAGCTGTATGAAACAAACAGATCACCTTCTCCTTTCCCCTGGAAAAGACATCTCAGCTGCGCTTCCTCACCCAGGCAGGATCTGGGCCAGAAACCGGTCTTTGCAAGGCCGTGGGGCTGACAGGAGCTTAAAGCCCATAAGCGGGGGGGGGGGGTTGCAAATTCAGACATTCAGGGTCCCACACACTTGAGAAAAGGGCCGCCCGGACCCCCATGGTGAAATGTGCTCACCTCCCCTACACTTCTGCCTTGCCTACTCAGCAGGTGACACGGAGTCTGAGGACCATGGGACCATGCTTGGCTCTGGATGCAGAAACCTTGAGTCTTGGAGACCCCCCACGGCATTGGGGGGGGGGTCTGTTGGGTTGGAAATGGCCAATGCCACCTCCCCTTAAAGAGCTGCTTGATGTACAGAAATCTGCTGATATCACCAGCATCTCGAGGTGTGATTCCTCCTCACCCAATGTCTGCTGATGTATCTGGAGGAACAGTGGCCAGGTGGGGTGGGGGTGGGATGGTGAAATGGGGGTGTCCCCCCAAGTGGTGATCTGTGCTGTGTGTCTCCCCGTTGATCCCTCTGGGTGTAAAATTCAAGGACAAAAGAGTGGAGATGAACATGGCTTTGTAACATCATGTAGAAGGGAACTGGGTAACTAGGCATCGGGGCATTCCCTTCTTGCTTCATCTGCAAAATGAATCAACCGCTAATTATCATGTTACTTCAGTTAATTGATCCACAGCTGACAGTTAGCAGATGGCTATCAAAGCAAGTCTGTTATCCACATCTGATTGTATTTGCATTTCCAGCGACCTGAGCGGCTCCTGCCGTAGAATCAATAGGGACCCATCCTTTTCCGTTTACTGTTGTTGAGTTGTTGAAACACAAAGAGCCCAGCAGAAGCAGAAGGCACAGGCCACCCAGGGAGTTGCTTGCGGCACACAGTCCTGAAGAAGTTTGCTGCCACAACTGTCATCTAATTTAAAAAAAAACACTTTAATTGCTTAATAATAATAAGTCTAGCTGATTCATCAATTGCTGTTTGGATCGAATTTGCATGTGGATCTAACTCATAGGTCTGAAGCAAGAATTATCCTTGATTTTTAATCACCCTGTCTGTTGAGGAAGCTATCATATGTTGCTCAAATCGCAAACCAGGGTAGAGGAGATTTTGCATTCAATGACATCTGGGGACCCAACATTAGTAGCCGCCATGCAGGGATGATTCTTAGGTTTTCTACCCTAAAAATCCTTGGTGTCCCATGTTTCCTGCTAGCGGTTGTATTTCTCCATCTTTTTGACCTCATCGGTAAATCTGGTGTATTCTGGGGTTTTTAAGAAAGGTTTTATGAGCTCAATTTTGGATCCAAGACAAGGAGAACTTTTATAAGAGGGATCCATGAAGTAAAGAGTCCATTACGCTGCCATTTGGCTTATTCCCAACCTGTCCCAGAAGGTAAAACATGAGTCATTTTGAGGTTGAAAGTGGATAAAATAATTCTGGATTCTCTCAAGGGAAATCAAGTTATGTCAGAAAAGTAAGGGTAAAAGACACATTCCCAAATGCAGTTTTATTTTTAAAATTCAAATATAACTATTACCTTTGCTTTTTGTTTTCAAGGAATTCTGCACTGTACTGTATTGATTACATGTTGATTTTTATATCAAGGAATATAATTTTGGCTTGGCCATAGCAGTAATAAGTGGTTTTTGCAAATCTATATGGCCAGATTGCATACTTATGGTATGCACACATAGAACATATTTACTTCTTAGGTAACCAATAATGTAGCAAGGGGAAAGTTACTTGGATGTGATGAGTAAAATGTGGTTACTTTGTAATGTAACACTTAAAGGATATTTTAGGGCACTTTAGAAGAATTTGATAGCCTTTTTACAATCCCTAGTGGCAAGATGAAGTATCATTTGCTTTTGTCCTATCTGCATTTTATGAATATTTCTGAGCTGCAATATTGGAATCAGCTGCTAGGGGGAAGTAGAGAATATTTCCCTGTTCCTTTGTTCTTCCTCCAGGCCTTTTGGTAAATACAATGCAAGTTCATATGCATTTAATAATAATACCATCAATTATTTTGCAATCAGAGCAGTGCTAATGGTGGCTCATTTGCCAAGGGATAATATATAACAGAATAAATGTTCTCTGAATGAGTGCAACACCAGCATTTTATTTTTGTCTGCAATATATATTTGACAAAGAGAGGATGGTAGCATAAGAGGGACCCCAAGGCAATAAGTGAACTGACAGGGAGGCACATAAGTGCCATTAGTTATAGTGAAGCCTGTTACAGAGTTTTTGATTTTGCTCAAATTCCCTTTTGCTGCACAGTAAAAGTACAGAGACTCACAGATGAGAATAAGGAGATTTTGTGTCTAGATGGTCTTCCCCTTTCCTCGTTAACTAGCACTTCAGGTCTCAATAAGAGAAAGAATAAAAGTGTTTCACTACTCACATTTATGAACAGATGGATTGGACAGCAAACAGACAACCAATCCACACAAACTGGGGAAGGGGAAAGAGGCGGGGCTCTCTTTGAATTCAGAGACAGAAAGGAAGCATTGGCTAGTGCTGGATAGATTGACAGTCAGCCCAGCCCAGAGAGGTCCCTCTCAACCACACCTACTGCAGACAGCAGGTGAGGCTGTAAAACCTCTAACAAGGCCATTGTGAATGAAAATACAGCCTTGCACACACGCACGCACACACACACCCCTCCGCCCCTCCCTTGGCACTGATCAGTTGCATACATTCCGATATTCCCTTCGTGGGATGCAAGTGGCACCTACGGATGTGTGCCAAGCCTCAAGGCGTGGGCTTGTGAAAACCAGCAGGTATGTTGCCTAGACATCCCTTTGCAAACATTCCTCTGATTGCTCCCTGGAGCCTGTCTGGCCCTCAACCAGCTTGAAGGCGTTACGTCTCTCTTTGCCCAGGTGCAAAAGGTCTTGTGGGTCGGGCCTGCTCCGATGCTTCATCTCTCGGGTGCCACCCTCAGAAAAGGGGCAGGGGGCGGGGAGGGAACCGCCTGGTCTTTGAGAGGCCAAGCGCCCAACAGGCAGCAAGCCCAGAACAAACCTGCGGCTGCTCCAAAAACGTGCAGCCCCCACATCTGAGCGGGTCAGGTCCTTCAAAACTCAGCCAGAAAAGCAGGAGCCATTGCAATTTGGCTAAATAGTGGCACAAATGATGCCATTTCATGCCATTACACACACACATATGCACCACAAAAATGAATGTTTTTGTGACCGCACCAGAAAACTATCTAGCCATCTCCACTGGTAGGGTTAAGAATTCTGCTGTTCTTCACCTGCACCCAGGAAGATTTATATCCCTAGTAAAAATATGACTCAACCATGGATTCTGGGATGTCTCAATAGACCTGCCCACCTGCCACGTGGACCAACCCAGCTGTTTTTCCTGCTGCATCTGTGCTTCGGAAAGCTCCATCCTTAGGCTGAACTGTTTGGCTTTCAAGCCACCCACAAAAAGTCCTTGGAATTCAAGAAAAAGCCAAGCTCAAATGCCACAGGGCACGAGCTTCTTGCAAAAGAGCAAAATGCCAGGCATACAGTATATATGTTGAAACAGAGCATGGGGTAGGGGGTGGGGGGTTGAAGGTGTTGTTTGTTTGTTTGCTCTTCATTAAACCTGCTCGGACTGGAAGCTCCCCCAAAATGAGCTATATTGAATGGATTGGGAAGGGCCAATCAATGTCTCATTTGAATGGATCGGGAAGGGCCAATCAATGTCTCATTTGCTGCAGTGAAATTTCGGCCGGCTGAAAGCAGCAGTTCTTGCTCAGTGTATCCAGGGAAGTAATGATTTTTTTTTAAAAAAAATTCTGGTTGCTGTCTCTCTGAGCTGGAAAAGTAAACAGAATCTCCAGTAGAAAGCGAGGGACTGGCACTCACTCTGTGCCGCAGGCCGGTATGCCTGTGTGTGTGTGGGGGGGGGGGGGACAGAAGGATTGACTGGTTCATTTATTTATCCACGGGGGTTAACTTGGCATTTAAAGTCCTGAGAGATGCTGCCTGAAACTGGGCAATGGGGGGGGGGGAGAGAAAGGATTGGAAAAATGAGGCCAGAGGTTAAGCCAAAGCAGCTTTCTGCTTCCACGCCCCTCAGAGAGGAGAGAAAGGCTGCCGTCCTACGGCTGTGCCGATGTGCACCTGATGGCACCAGAAGGCTGCAGTTTCATGGGAAGGTTCTCCGTCAAAATGACCCTTCTGTCTGCCAAGGCGTTGCTCCAGCCTGGCCCCAGGGATTGCTTGGTCCAGTTCAGTCTCCTCCTCCTCCTCTTCTTCTTCTTCTTGCAAACTTCACCCATTCCTGACAAAAAGTTGGCCCCTCCATGCCTTTATTGAAATGTCTACCTTTCACTTCTGCAGTGGGCTATCCATGGGGCAGCCCTGGAAAACTCCCCAAGACCTCCCTGTTTGACCAAGTATTTGCTCCTTTAAGTTCTTTAGCACACTTCATTTCTCTTAACTTTTCTGCTTTTAATTTTTATAGCCATGTAATTCTCACTCTGTTTTTTTAACTGCTGTCGGCCATCCTGAAAGCTACAGGAATATTGTGGTGAATGCCTGTTTTTTCTAATGCCCATATACATTAGTAAATCATGGTTTGGTCTTTACTTTAGCTGGTCCTTTAATTGTAGCAGAATGCAAACCAATCTTTACCTTTGAGACCCTTTGCATAGGCTTTGGTCTGCTGCAGAGGCAGAGGAGGTGGAGGACGATGCTACAAGTCAAATAATAACAATTATAATGAAGTGTAGCCTATTTTAAGGCCTTACAGCCTACAGCCATGCCAAAGCAGCCGAAGCATCTGGAGAATGTGTGACAGAGCAGAAAATATCTGCCCCCATCCGTGAAGTGGGAGCCCTGGGCCTACTCCTGTGACGGGCCAAGTGCTTTTTCGGTGCACAGAAACTCATTAAGCGCCAGGGTAAGGTTTCTGCAACACAGCTGCCCCGTGACAGGCAGACCCCCCTCCTCTCCCCCAAAGCTCGGTGACCACACATGAGTGATCCTGTTGTCGCGGCTCCGGCTGCTGAAGAAACCAGAAACTCTTAACCTGAATTCTTAACCTGCTTATTAACCCTAAGGGCAGATTTTCAGGTTGCTGGACTCTGAGACTGGAAATAAACCTCTGGACCTCGGTGATGTAACCGAATTGTTGAGATGGAAAACACCAGATGCCAGCCACCGGCCGGGACCCAGCCTCCTCTCCAGTTGTAGTTTCTGTTTTCGTCTCTGCTCCTCAGCTATGGCTTGGCTTCTTTGCTGCTGCTTTCGACACCAGATTGTCCTGACTCTTGTTAAGACCGTTGTTGGTTTGTTAAGCAAACTGCTCTGGAAATCTTACTATTGGAAGCAGCAGTAGATAAGCAAAAAGTGTTCTGCTTATATACCACCCCATACCACTTCTAATTGCTTACAGTATATACCGCCCCATACCTAATTTAAATCCAGCCAACTGTTGCATTTTAATTAGGTACACCAAAATATAATGTACAATTCCAGCACTTTTCCCAAGGTCCTTGTGATTTGGATGGTGCTTCCAAGCTTAACATTTCAGCTAGGAACAATCTAACATATAAATGGGGAGGGAAAATATTAAAAGTGTTGGTTTGGAACGATAACAACTCTAAATGGCTTTGGCTCAAGCTATCTCAAGGACCACATCTTCTTCTATAAGCCTGCCTGGGTGTTAAAATTATCAGGGGAGGCCTTTCTCTTGGTCCTACTACCTCACATGTGTGTTTGGTGGGGACAGAGCAGAGGGCCTCCTCTGTGGCTGCTCCCAGACTTTGGAACTCCCTCCCACTGGAGGCCAGACTGGCCCCATCTTTGCTGTCCTTCCTCAAGCAGGCAAAGACCTTTCTCTTCAAGCAAGCTTTCACTCAGTGACTGGCTGCCTGAGTGCTTTTTTCTTTTCTTTAATGGATTGTTGCAGCTTTCTGCTTAAGTTGGAATGTGTTTTGGTGTTGCTTATGCTTTTTGAATGGTATTTATTTGATCCTTTTTATATTTGTGTACTCACTGTTGAAAGAAAGAAAGAAAGAAAGAAAGAAAGAAAGAAAGAAAGAAAGAAAGAAAGAAAGAAAGAAAGAAAGAAAGAAAGAAAGAAAGAAAGAAAGAAAGAAAGCCGTGATGGTATTTTTTGGATGGCTCACAGGATGTTCCAGTGAGGATGATGGTTTCGGGTGCCACTCTCAGTGCCAGGAGGCTCTTCCTTGTGCCCATTACTAAGCACCATTTGCTTCGGGAGAAACCAGCTCCTTCTGAGTCCACCGTCACTCATGGATGCCTCACCAAAGGATCGAGAGGAGCAGAGCCACGGAGAACCAAGTACAGCAGTCGCGGCGGCCTCCGCCTTATTTCTTATCAGGCTTGGCTGGTCTCAGCGCTGTGTCCCGTGGGAAAAGTCCTCCTGTATTCTTGCCAAGAGTCTTGATGAATAAGAAGACCGGCATGTTAGGTTGTTGAGCGGGACAAGGAAGTGCAGGCGGGAAGATTAGAAAAGGAAACCCAGGGCCGAAAGGCGTTCACAGCCAAACGGTTATCCTCACTCAGTACATGTCAAGTGGCTGAAGATCCTACCCTAATCATTCACCCCTCTTACTTAAGTTTCAGTACTTGATAGCTGGCACACAATGTATGATGTGTTGCAGTTAAGTCATAGTCTTGGTTGTTCTTTTAGTCACTAATAATATTTGATAGATGCCCTGCAGAGATGCCAGTGGCAACAGTACACTGGATTGCTTTTTCTGTGGCCACTTAAATGAACGAGATACCAACACATCTCATCTTGACTTCAGATGGCATGGTTCAATGCAGGGCAGGGCATTCACACTCAGATTTCTGCATTAGAACACTGTATTTAGAACCCCTTGGTCTGAAAGGTGGGTGACAAAACCCAAAAATACGAATTCAGAATGTATTCATGGATACGCATTTCACTTGACTTGGGAAGCAATGCAAGGGTCCTTGCCTCTGAGATCAGGCAGCCTAATAAAATAGACAGAGGGCAGACAGATTTGTGGTGTAGACGGGTCATTGGTAGAGTTACACACAGCTAAAACAGGAACTTCATGAGCCAAGAAGAGAAAAAGCAACTAGGAAATGCATCCTGTTCAATTGCTCTGATTCAATTCATGCAGTGATCCGGTCAGACTCTGCATTTGTCAGAACGGTGCCATGTATTTCTCAATGCAGCAGTCATGTGAAAAATCTACAAATTAAGGAGTGGAATGTAAAAATGCAGCTATCGTAGAAAGATATACAGTGGACCCTCGTATAACAAACAGTTTGTATAGCATATAATCTGTTATACAGATTATATGTTATACAAACTGTATATCTCTGGAAACAATTCCAGAGATAGGGGAAATTTGCTTAACAGAATTGTCTATGGGGCAAATACGTACAACATAAAAATGGTCTCGATTGGGGATTACTCTGTTTTCAATGCATTCCGATGGGAAATTTGTATAAAGGAAAATTTGCTTAACATATTATTTTCATTTGGAACGAATTAATTCCTTTATACAAGGGACCACTGTATATGGACTATGATATGTCTGCTGGGGAAAGCTGTGGCACCCGGGTTCTTTTGCCAGCATCCAAATGATGTTGCTCTTTACACTGCTACATACAAGAACTTAAGTGGAGGGCTTTGGCTGATTTCCAAGACCTTTCTTTGGACACTCTTCCACCAGATTGTGCTGCTGCTGTTGTTCAACTTTGCCCCAATTCTCTTTTTCAGCCTGATGCCCTGGTTGCAGCTGCTGCCCAGGGAGGCATGCAGAGGCAGTGGTGCAACTTCAAGGAGGGGGGGGGGACACCAATGGGACATCAGAATGCAACTCCCTGGAAATTCCCAGAGCTAAAAAAAGTGGGAGAGACCCAGAAAGAGCAGAACCAGAGTTTCACCTGGAGGAGTCCTCAGCTGAGGCCTCTTAAAGCCGGAGGAGGAAAGGAACGGGATGGTCTCCTATCAACCGAGTGGTTGAGCTAATTTTAGGTCTTACTTCATGCGTTGTCTTGCTGAAGGTCAGCTGGGTGATGTTACCTCAGCGCTGAGGCAACCGCCGGGAGGAAGCAGGGGCATTTGCCTCTTTCGTAGCTTGCAACACGGAGATCTTGACTTCCTCTCCTGGCCTCGGGGTGAGTCAGGATGGTGGTGCTCAGCTCCTTTGGAAACCAGGCCCACATCTTGTAGGTGTCTGAGACGGCGGTCTCATGCAAGCGGGATCTCAGATCCCATGCCATGGCCTCATGCCACCGTGGGCAGGCAGGGACTCTTGGGTGAGACACAGCCCAGCCGCCTCCTCCTTGGCTTGTGTCGGCGGAAGGAGAAAACCTGGAGGACGCCCCATGATCCCTGGGGGCTTGGAGGTGGTTTTAGAGGTCAGCAACCATCACACCTTCTGTGGAGGGAAATCTAGTTTCATGGCCTGCAAAGCAAACGAGGTTCTTGGCCAGAACAGCAGGTTGGCGAAATCAGCACTGCCCCAGGGCAGCTATTACCGTTTTTTGTAAAATCGTTGGTTCTGCCTGTGCGGAGGACAAGGAGAGTCTGCCATGCCGCCAAGGAGCCCCACTGAGAAGCAGATTCCAGGGGAGCAGCCATGCCACGGCCATGATGTCTGTTCATAACCAAAGGCAACCTAAAACAGCCCTTAAGTCAAGGGTGGGCATTAAGCCGTGGCCCTCCAGAGATGGTTTTGGCTCACAATGTTGGTCTTGGGGGGGGGGGTAATTTTCATCCAGCTAGTGAGTCCCCCCAGCCATGACACCTCAGAATTATGTTTGCCACTCCGACTGTCTTGACCTCCAGGCGCTGGCCTCCTGTCTTGCTCCAGACACACGTCCCTGAGAAAATACAAGCAGCCGTCCCTGTTGTCATCTGGTGAAGCTGTCTTGTTGGGTGGTGGTGGTGGTGGTGGTGGTGGTAAGAATGTGAGCCTGCTAATTGCAGAGAGTGAACTCATGAGAAAGGCACCCAGTCACCAGCCTCCCTCCCTCCCTCCTCTGTCCTACTGCTGCCTGGCTTGCACCAGGAGATGGCAAAGGACAACAAGGAAAGGTTATGCCTCTGAGGAACCCGCAGAAAACTCAGAACCAACCTAAGGGCTGGGTATCCTCCCTGGGGCTGCAAGGAAGGGGCTCTGAGAACCAGTTGGGGCTGGCCGGCGATGGTTGATGGTACCGCCTGCCGTGAATGAAGGCAAGGCAGCCCCATCTGTGTCCAGATGCAGGCACTCTTCATTCTGATGGGGCCCACATGTCCTAGGTTTCTGCAGGAGTTCATCCATTTATTTACAGTATGTATGTATGTATGTATGTATGTATGTATGTATGTATGTATGTATGTATGTATGTATGTATGTATG
>JAHTLZ010000327.1:21235387-21278705 GCA_023846285.1 Phrynocephalus versicolor
ATGTATGTATGTATGTATGTATGTATGTATGTATGTATGTATGTATGAATTCATTAATTAATTCATTCATTCCCTTACATTTTTTTTTACCATTTCCTCTTCAAGCTGAACAAGCAGCTTGAACTGCAAAAACAAACTTCCCTCCAAAGGCGTTGAAGGTATGCTTGCTTCTGGCATGCACTGACCAGAGCGCAAGCGGATGCAACCTTGACTGAGGTCCTCCTCTTCTCCAGACCAAGTGGTGCCCTGCATTGCTTATTGTATTAAGGCTGCTTCTAAATCTTAAAGCAACCAACAGCAATTCAGAGCCGGGGGGTGGGGGCTGAACTGCAGCTTCCTCCAACACACACACACACACAGAGATTCAACCCCCCTGACATAACTTGAATCTTTTAACCCAATGGGAATAAGGAATGAAGCGGATCACTGTAACCACAAGTCAAAGCAACATAAAACTGAATTATAAATGTGAATACAAACAATGCAAGCAACTCTTGAAAGAACTATCATCTACACGTGGCCTTGCTGGTCACGACGCTTTGCTGTTTGCCCTGAGCATGGTCCTTGAAATTCTGGGTGTGCAAGACCTGGCAGTGGGGCTTACGGGTGGCAGAGTGTCCTGCAGCAGCTCTAAGGGGTGGGATGCTGTAAGGACTTGAGTGGGGGGGGGATCAGTCCAGCTGCTGGCCATAAAAGGCCTAGTCCTTTGAGAAACTATGTCAGTAGGACACCCGGAGGCATGAGCCTCCTGAGAGAGAGAGAGAGAGAGAGAGAGAGAGAGCATTTCTGGGATGCTGAACCAGTGACTTCACAGCCCTCAGTTTAGACCTCGTGGTGTCTACAGCCTATCAGGCAGCCATGACAAGGGCTACCACTTATTAGAGAGCTGGGAATAATCAGAGCTGAACTCCGCTTGGGCTGCTGCTGCTGCTGCTGCTGCTCCTCCAGAGGAGGGCTCACAGGTCTCGTCCCTGCCCCACACCAACTCCTGGCCATTGCTCAGAGGGTTTCAGTCCCTGAAGCGCTCTGTGGTTAGTGTGTTTTTTTGTGGCATTGCTTCTTTTCTCTGCCCTGCTTGCCTGGTGAACGAGGCAGTGGTTGCCCTAAGGAGAGTTTTCTTCTAAAGCCACACACAGCGGAAAGCTCTGATTGATTTATTGGGGCAAGCTTTGTGGTGCAAAACCAGGTCTCTCATGGGGTCTCAGTGTTCACTCATCCATCTCTCTCTCTCTCCTTAGCAAGTTCCTAGCTCTTGTGATCATAATGTTAGGTTTGGATAGGAGTACAGTGTTTAGGGGGCCGCCACCAAGTCTCAAGGTACACTGTCGGCAGTTGCAAATCTCCAGGCAGGGTGATCAATCTGAAGACACGCCATGCCCACAGGAGGTTGGATTTTATTTTATGGCGTGGCTTGACAGCTGGGGCTATCGTTTCTACCTGCCTCCGGCTGGTGCCAGGACTCGGTTCTTCAGCTCAAGGTTGCTTTGACCTGCGCTTGAGCAACAGCAACGGACCAACAAGCCAGGAGACGGGGAGGGGGTGTCACACACTCGGTGTGCTTTGGCCCATCAAGCCAGAGGTGGGCAGGAACCAGCAGTGGCTCAGCAAGGCTTCGCGGAGAATGCTTTCTCCCATCCACCCGGAGACCAAGGCTGTTCTCTGAAGAGGGTCTTCCATGTGAGCAGGAAGCAGGTTCAGCCTTGATGGCCATACAGGCCCCTTCCAATGAAGCAATGTCTTCTTTTTTGTACATTCGTTGGTTCTGCCTGTGCGGAGGACAAGGAGAGTCTGCCATGCCACCAAGGAGCCCCACTGAGAAGCAGATTGAGCAATGTCTTCTTTTTGGTAAGGCAAACAGAGGCATTGTTTTTTTCTGCACATAAATAGAGGAAAAGAATCCCTCTTCCTGCAGAATCGCTTTACTTGTGGCTCCCTCTGCTGAAGAAAGGGCGGCACTGGAAGTCACTCGGTCTCTCTCTCTCTCTCTCTCTCTCTGTGCATCTTTACTCACAAGGAAGGCCTTCTTCTACCAGTCCTCCGTTGACTGATGAACTTTTAGTGGCCACGCAAGAATCATAGAACCATAGATTTGGAAGAGACCTCAAGGGGCCATCCAGTCCAACCCCCTGCCCTGTAGGAACCCCCATCACGGTACCCCGGAGAGATGGTTATCCAGATGGGACAGATGTGAGAAATCATGCAAGTTTATGCAAATCCAAGGAAGGTAAAACTATCAATGCAACATGCCTTTTCTCACAAACCTAAGAAATCAGTCCTGCACATGTACAAAATCTCTTGAAGAATATCTCCAAATATCCTGCTGTCTTGCACAAACACAATAAAAGGAATTCTTGTATTTTATAATTTTGGAAGAGTTGGAAGGGACAGACCCCAGGAGGCCCCATGGGGGAATTGAACTCCCGACCTCTGGCTCTGCAGCCTTAAACTACTGAGCTATCCAGCTATTATCTCTGGAACTGGTGCAGATGAAACAAATCAAGATTCATGTGTCTGATTTGGAAAGCCACAATGACCCACAAAGGAAGGGTCTTGCCTCTTCTGCGATGGCTTTTTACCACGGACCCTGCAGATCCCCTGCCCATCTTGCAAGGGAGTGGAGGCAGTTGGGATTACCACCTTCTTACCAAAGCAGGATCACATGTATGACCAGAACAGGCTCACACTTACGGTTACAGCAGGATATGGCTACATCCCACAACCCCTTCCTTCCTGTGAAGAAGGGCCTGGTGTCCTGCTAGATACTCACGGAAATGGATTTCAGCTGTCCCTTCTTGGAAGGCATTGTCATGCGTGGAAGCCGTGCAACCTCAGAGTCATCCTCAGCCAATCCTTTCGTGCCTCCAAATGGCTATGTCCCGTGTCTCCAAAAAAAAAGGCTTGAACACTCACGGTTGAAGGGCTTGAATCACCGGCATAATGAAAATAGAGGCCTGGCGGGCCAATTAATAAAGGCTTGGGGGGAAAACAGAAATGTTGATGTAGCTTTGAAAAAGAAATTGTGCAGTTTTGGATATTTAAAGCAAAAAGCAAAAGCAAAGCACAAAGTGTTCTGCTTATATACCATCCCATACCACTTCAAATAGTCTCTGGGCAGTTTACAATTTCATTACAGTAATGCAGGCTACACATTGCCCCCCCCCCTTCTCCCAGCAAGCTGGGTACTCCTTTTATCGACCTCAGAAGGATGGAAGGCTGAGTGGCCCTTGAGCCTGATACCAGGGGTTGAACCCCAGGTCTTGAGCACAGTTTTACCTGCAGGACATGCATTTACCTGCAGGACGGGCCTCGTGGCGCAGTGGTTAAATGCCTGTACTGCAGGTAAAACTGTGCTCACAACCTGGGGTTGAATCCCAGGCAGCCGGCTCATGGTTGACTCAGCCTTCCATCCTTCTAAGGTCGGTAAAATGAGTACCCAGCTTGCTGGGGGGGGGGCAATGTGTAGCCTGCACACTGTAATTAAAAATTGTAAACTGTCCAGAGACTACTTGAAGTGGTATGGGGCGGTATATAAGCAGAACACTTTGCTTTGCTTTTTTGCTTTTAACCACTGCGCCACGAGGCTCATTTAAATGGCAGTGGCTACTTAAACACTCACGCCATAGCCATGGGCTCCTGTTCCTGTTCCATTTCTGATGGTGATCATTTCAGTAGATCATAGTAATCATTAGGAAGAGTGTAGCAGTAGAACTGGAAGGGGCCCTTTGTATCACTGAGTCCCACCCCATCAAGGAGGCACTGTGCGGGAATCAAACTCCCAGCCCTATTCCACCGATGGAGCATCTTTTGAGCTCTCAGAATTCTTCTATCTGCTGCATTCTGAACATGAACAAAATACAATACATCCAGAAAGGATGTGAGTGTGATAACATGGAATCCTTTCAGCTGTTGTGTTTGTGCGGTCAACAGTCAACATGCAAACCTTGGGAGTGGTTTGTTTTCTGAGGGAAATTTGCCAAACCAAAGAAAGCTCATCTGCCACTTGTTGAGCTGAGGAAATCGCCTTGGAGGACGGTCAAATGCCCTGGACTTCTTACTGCAGCTCTGCTTGGGATCCCCCAAACAGCTCTGTCTTTTAGGGTGGCCCAATGGGGCTTAGGGCTAGAAACAGGAAATAGTTCGGCACCACATGTTTTTCTTGGCATGTATCCTCCTGGTTTGAAGTGGAAGCTTTTGGACTCGTCTTTTTTCCAAAGGGCTTTTCTGGTTTTTATTTATTCATTTTCTGAGACACCAGAATTGCTTTTGTTTGAGGAGATACCCCAAAACCACCCAACCTCTGTTAGGTGGGATACCTTGAAGCAACACACTTTTTGTTTTCTGGATCCAGGGGCCCAAAGTTCCTTAGTAGTGCATCACTGATCCACAACCAACTCTTGGCAGAGCGCCCCTTCTGCAAACTGGCCGTGCACAATTAACAACAACCCTAACAAGTCAATTCAGACCAATGGTGCTCTTTTTGGGGCCTTCCTTATCGTAAGAGAACTCAGAAGTGGTTGCCGGTCGCCTTCTTCCAGGCTTGCGCAGGGACCACTGGCAGCTTCCCTGAGGCCACTTAGGTGGACTCTTCCCTCTGGAACCACAGCAGACCCAGCCGCTCCCACTGACGCAGCTATCCAGCCAAGCTGTGCACCATCGCGGGTCAGAATACAACCGCCCCGTGGAGGTGCACCAGCGCCAGGTCCCCCTGGCACAGAGTCCGCGGTCGGCTGGAGCTGAAACCCGATCGGCCCTCCAGCCACTGAGTGCTCACTGTTGTCGGTTCAGAAGATGTAGATTCAGTCGAGCCTCCCAGGGCAAGGCGTTCAAAGAGCATCAATAAATCTTTCTCTCCAACGGGCCAGACCGGACTGCATCATTGGCTTCTGTTTCCCATTTCCAATGTGTAATGTACTGTGTAGGACTGGAGCCTCTTAAGCTGTTTTGAGCCGGGCGTCGCACAGTGCAGCTCTTGAAGGCGGCTGTCTCCATCCATCCCGAGCTGTCGCCCCTAATTTTGTTTTGCCGGGATGGAACTTTTGCATTAGTTAACGTCTGCCAAGGCACTTTGAAGAGGGAATGGGTGTTTTCGGCAGCAAGCCGTCTGGGTTAGGAGGAGGGTGTCTCGTTGCTTCAGCTCTGAGAAAATAAACTTTGCTTTCCATCTTGTTAATTAGGCGTGTTAATTTCAGACGTTGGCATGCAGTGATTCTCAGCCTGTACTTCAGAATGTCAAACTAGTTCACACCTACTCTCTCAGCAAGCTCTAAAACAATTCGGTAAGAGCTTTGCTTGTTTTTTATGTTTGCCATTAAGTAGGAACTGGTCAATACTGACCTAAGGGAAATAGTTTAAGGGTGGCCATACCAGCCCCAAGTGAGCTTCCATGGCTGAACCCAGGACCCCGAAGCCCGTCAGTCAATCTGTCCACTGCACGGCACTGGCTATCCTTTATAAAGGGAGAGATTGGGGTATTATCTCCAGATTACAGATGGTGGGGCTGATGCTAAGAGACAGGACTTTCCTTAAGGCCACATAACAGGGCTGTCAGCTTTGGAAACAGTCTTTGCAGCTATTTTTCAAGGATCCGGTGCTCGGCCAAAGTGACTTTATGGGACACGTTTTCACCCGCTGAGGATTCTGGGAGTTGTAGTCCAGATCAGGAACACCCTCAGGCTTTGAAAGGGATTGCCAAACAAAACAAAACAAAACAACCCACAACACTTAAACCAAGGGACGTTTTAGTAACCTTTGCTTGAAAGAGAAACTGTTTTAAAAATTGCTTACTCTGAATTGAAGAGTTTGTGGTGTAGTTCTGCTGTTTGGTCCTTTTTGGCCCATTGAGACCCCAGGAAGTCAAGATTTCGCTCCGAGGAATTCCACCACCCCCACCCCGGGAAGGCACCCCCCCCCACACACACACACAGAGATGTTTCTTTCTGACCTACTGAACCCAGTTGTGGTGGAGTTGGCTGCTACTTCTGATGCCCTTTAAAAATCATGAAAGATTATATAAGTGAATTACTTATATAATCTCATAGCAGGAGAAGAAGCTCTCACTCTTGGCAGTTCTCAAGTGGCTGAAATATCTAAGTGGTCTTAAAACTTGAAAGCAAACTCAGTGTTCAGTCACATCCTGAGGTTGATGGAAATGAACATTTCTAAAGCTCAGAGAGGAAGCACACTTGCACTCTAGTGATAGTAAGACTTTATGAATAAAAATAGTACACGGATGATGACTGCACATGGGAAAACGATGCCGACATACTGTCTTTTAAAAGATGTGTTTGCAAGTGAAAGGAGAAGGCAAGTTCTCAAAACTGTGTTCCCAGGACACGCTGGCTCTGCTCCTTCCCCGTTTGACCCCTTGCTGGGCCAATTCAGCAGCTGTATTGCCTTTTTTTTTTGCTTTGCTTTGTTGACTGCAGCCCACAAGGCAATGCAAACTTTTAAAAATTTACAGTAAAAAGCCAAAGGGGGGAAATTAAAAGACAGTCCAGGCGCTTGGACTCGCCTTAGCTCTGGTAGTCCTGCCCCCTCGTGGGACACAAAGGCACCTACATCCTCATTCCTAGTGCAACAGGAGGCAATATTAGTAAATCAGGGTCAATATCAGTGTTGGAAAGCCTATAGCACGGGTGCCAAAGGTGGCCTTTGGAGCCCGTTCTCTGGGCACCCGACATCGCCCCTTTTGCAGCCACCTGTATTCAGGCTAAATGGCTGTATTGACCCTTGGTAAAAAATTAGTGGGTTCTGAATCACAGTTTGGGCACTCGGTCTCTAAAAGGTTCACCATAAAGTGTTCTGCTTATATATACCACCCCATACCACTTTAAGTAGTCTCTGGGCGGTTTACAATTTTAATTACAGTGTGCAGGCTACACATTGCCCCACCCCCCAGCAAGCTGGGTACTCATTTTACCGACCTCGGAAGGATGGAAGGCTGAGTGAACCTTGAGCCTGCTACCTGGGATTGAACCCCAGGTCGTGAGCACAGTTTTACCTGCAGGACAGGCATTTAACCACTGCGCCACGAGGCTCTTCACCATCACTCTTCTATAGCATCAGTTTTTGAACTAGGTCAGTGGGAGAGAGTGGATGACAAGGAGAGGCTACCACACAGCCAAGGAGCTCCACAGAGAAGCAGCTTCCAGGGAAGCAGCCATGCCACTGCCATGACGTCTGTTCATAACCAAGGGCAACCTCAGACATCCATCGATCTCCTGCCCTTAAGTCATGGGTGGGCATTAAGCCGTGGCCCTCCAGATGGTTTTGGCTCACAATGCTGATCAGCCCATTGACAGCATCCTGGAAGCTGAGGAATGATGGGAAATGGGGGGGGGGTCCAAAGACCGCTGGAAGGCCACAAACAGGTCTGTCCCCATTCCTAGAGCTTTGGGCTTGACGGTGCCTCCTCTGGCTTCGGGGGAGGGTGTCAGACCCCTCCCCTCTCCCCAATAACGCAGCTACGCTCTGCTCAGTTCTGTGGCCTTTTTTTTGCTTGGTTGAAGTCTCTGGCTGCTGTTCTGGCCCCAGGAATCCATCGCCAGCCAGCCCTGGAGGTAGGTTGCTCTCTGTCCTACTGATTTTTTTCAGAATCACCCATCTTCCACCCCTCCTTCTTCCCATTCCAGGTTGCAGTCGTTAATCCATCGTCCATCATCTTGGCTCAACTACAGGGTGCGGCCTGTCCACCTCCACTTTCCTTCCATTTTCATCGTGTTCATCTGGCCAAGGCCATGCTTGGCAGTTTGCAATACAGTACATTGTTGTTACATTGTATTTTAATTATGTTTTTATACGTATAAGCAATGTTATATTTATATATTTATATAAACATAATTAAAATACAATGTAACCGGACAAAGACTAAATGTCGTAAGCTACAAGTAAAGAGTGCAACCAAAAACATAGAAGATGCATTTCGCGGTGTTCTGTCTTTATTATTTATTCTGGCCTTCCAGCACAGAATAAGTAATTTTCCAGGTCCCACCACGCCCCAGATTAGGAGAAATGCGTTCGGCCATGCCAGCCACATGGCCATGGACTTGCACACAACGCTGGCTCTTTGGCTGGGAAACGGAGATGAAAAACCTCATTTAACTAACGCCACCCGCTTATTTTCCAAGAGGCCCAGAACTTTGGCCGGGCGCGCGCAGGCGGACGTCCAACCGGGAGGGAGCGAGCTTGCAGTGCTGGTCGCCGGGCGCTGCTGGGCGCTGCTCGTGCGCGCTCCAGCCGCGGAAGCACCGCCGGGGGGCGACCGGGGGCAGAGGCGGGCGGGTCATCCAGCCAGCAGGATGATGGCCGGGGCTCAGGAGCAGCAGCAGCTCCGCGTGCAGGAGGCGGTCGAGAGGATGGTGCAAGGAGTCGAGCGCGAGAACATCCGCAAGATGCAGGTCGGGGGGTGGGGGAGGTCCCGGGGCACAAGCGCGCACGCGGGAAGAAACGCGGCCCGGAGCGCACATACATGGTTGCTCCCCGGGCGCCTTTTTTTTTTTTAGCACGGCTGGGCCACGTTACTTTTTGGGGACTACCACCACTGCCGGAGGGAAAAGTAACGCGGCCGGCCGGTCGAGCCCTTGCTTGCTTGCGGAGGCTTGCTTTTGCTCCCGCCCGGGGCGGGCTCTTCTTCCTGGATGAGCGCGGCTAACAAGGATGAGGTCCCGTGGTCGGCCGTGGTGCTCCCCGGGGGTCACCTTGACCTGGTCTGACAGTCACATGCTCTTTTTTTCCCTCCTTCCTGGGACTGATCGACCTCGCGGGGCTGTTGTGCGGCTCGATGAGCGCCCGCTCTCTTTCTCTCGAAGCGAAGGCGGGAATGTGGATGATGGGAATGGAATCGAGACCGCCCGCCATGCCTTGGTGTTGCCCTTTCCCTCCTGGCCCCCTGGGAGGGTTGGAGGTGGGGTGGGCTAGGTGGGCCAGGGAGGGGTTTAAAACACACAGAGAGCCTGAGCTGCAGGACTTGCCCCCTCCCTCTGCATTAAATAAGTTCTTCAACCCACCCACCCCCTTTCCTTTTCCTGCTTGGTCGAAACAGGGAAGGCTCCGGGTTCTAGTCCCTGCTGAGCCATTGGACTTGGAGGTGGCCTCTTTCTCGTCCCCCTGTCCTACCTCCAAGGGCTGTGGTGAAGAGAAGGGCTGCCCAGGGCCGTTATCTTCATAGCCAGCTTGGGTTCCCTGGAGGAAGGGCGAGCTCTATGAAACGGATTGAGAGCACAGGTTGATCCCAGTGGGCTTTCGGTTCGGCGGCACCCTCATCTGAGCAGAGACTCAAACCCAGTGGGGCACTTCTGCCCACTAGATGCAGCACCGAGGCTGCCCCTCTGCAATTTGAGGGCTGCTTATCCCTCCGGCCGAGGGCATCAGCCCAGCTTTGATGCAGTCGGCCAGTTTCCAAGGTGACAAGCCAGGGTGGCTTTTGACCCTTAGGATACCCATGCCAAAATATGTAGCATTAGAACACAACAGTTGCATAGAGACAACCAGTGAATGAAAACGGAAGTGCATTGGAAGGAGTGTCCCCCCGCCCACCTGTCGGGAAAGGTCTTTACCTGCCATTGGAAGGATGACAAGGACCGGACTGGACCCCTCTAGGATCCAGGGGAAGGGGGCTCCACAGACTGGGAGCTGCCACTAATAAGGTCCCGCCCTCCCAAGATGTGCCGGTGGGGGAGGTGGGACTAATAAGAAAAAAAACCCGGCTCAAAAATCTTAAAACCCAAAGGACAGTCATATGGAGAGATGCTCCCCTTGAGACAACCTGGGGCCAAAGTGCGTGCATGTGCTAAGGGAGGGGTTTCCCGCACTTGGTAATGCCATGGGGAACCCCCATGGGCAAAAGCAGTGTACCTCTCTGAGTTTTGGCTCCTGGAGGACAGGCAGCAGGGAAGGAAGCAGGTCCTCTTTGAGCCCGCGGGATGACTCCAGCAAGGATTCTTGTGGTGACTCCCCGTTTCTCTGCAGGGGACCATGTTCCGATGCAGTGCCGCCTGCTGCGAAAACCAGAAGGCCTCCATGGAGCAGGTCCACCAGTGCATTGAGCGTTGCCACGCTCCTTTGGCCCAGGCCCAGGCGGTGGTCACCCAGGAGCTGGAGAGATTCCAGGTAAGGCGGGGGGAGACCGAAGGGCCAAGCAATGCTCTCTCTCTCTCTCTCTCTCTCTCTCTCTCTGTCTGTCTGTCTGTCTCTCTTGTTAGAAGTGCCACGTCTCCCACGATGCTTACCTCCAGTACCCATGGGGCAAAGAGCCCTTTCACCCCTTCTAGCAGAGATGGTGTTTTTCGACATTGGCCACAGATCGGTGCTTTCTGCTGCCAAACCCCCAGCCTTTTCCCAGGGGAGAGGGGGGTGCCTAAAATGCCACGTTGAACAGGCAGCAGAGACAAGGGCTTGGTTTGAGGTGGGGTGGTGCAACACGGGGCCCTCTGGACGGCCACTCCTATCTCCCTCTGCCTTGGTGGCTAATGGTAAGGGTTCTGAGACATTTCACTCAGAAATGCCTGTGACAGCTCCACATTACCTACCCCTGAAGTAAACAGTTATTGTGGCCCTCACGCCATGATGAGGACTAAAGGCCCAAGCCCAGAGGCCTACTAATGAGTTTCCAGCATCCTTGCTCTGGGAGCAGGTTTAGCTCACCACAACTTCAGCCCCAAACGAGTATGCGCTTAGCTGGTCCTTAGTCATCTTAGCTGATCTTGTGCCTCCTTCAGTATCTTGGCGAAATCATCAGTATTAAGAGTCTTTGTAATGTCCATATTAAATTCAGTGTTTGACTAATCAATTACAAGGAAGATGGGCAACTTAAAACTTTTTTAATCGGTTGATACCGCTGTTGTACATGACAGCTTCCGATGTCTGTTTGTTCCGTGGCAACCCTAAAGCAATTGGCTTCCATCCTTACCTGCCTTGGCGTTTAATCATGTGGATTTCACCCCACCCCACCCCCTGACAGGACCGGCTCGCTCGCTGTACAATGCACTGTAACGACAAAGCCAAAGACGCTGTCGATTCAGGGAGCAAAGAACAGCAGGTCAAGCAGCAGCTGGAAACCTGTGTGACAAAGTGTGTGGACGACCACATGCATCTCATCCCCAGCATGACTAAGAAGATGAAAGAGACGTTGGCAGGAATCGTGCAGTAGAAATTTGGGTCTCGGAGGAGGAACAAGGAAGGGTGGCTGGTTTAAAACTCAGGTGATTATCTGGAAGCTTGCTGGAAACCCAAAGTACAGATCTGGGTACATCCACCGTGTCCTTGGGTGGTGTATCGTGACGTGCCTCGGGGGCTATGTGGTTTAGAAGATTTTGTTTAACAGAAAGGCTGTCCGTTCTGGAAGGGAGAAATTGCCCCCTCCCTCCTTGCATCAGTGATGCTTCTCTGTCCACAGATAACCATTCCTGCTCCTCATCTGCCTCGTCTGGTGATGACGGAGCAGGAAAATATGGAAGGTGCTACCCAGGCAGCTCTGAAAATACACTGGCCAATTTTTCCAGAAGAATTCTGCTTCATAAACAGGAGGCTTTGAAAGTCTGGATTTCATGGATACCAAGCAAGATGGAAAATATTATGAATCACTGTTAGGGATTTTCTGAACAGGAAGCGTACGTTGTAAATGTGTGTTAATTCCAACAGGAATTTTCTTTGTGAGCTGCATAATAAGTGTCATAAACTGCCGAACGATTGTTCCCTATTTTTCCTCCTCCTTTACATCAAACTGTGAACTCTTTTCTAAGACTTCAAATAAAAAAATTAAAAAATTAGAAATCTTTATTTCAGAGATGTGGTGTTCTCAGTTACTGTTGCTACCATTTCATTTCCCTCTGGAAAAGTTCACTTTCAGAAACTACTAGGATGGCCATTCTAAGTTGCTGGTTGCTTATTTATTTACTGTATTTATTTACAGAATTTTTTAGCTGCTGCATTACCAAGTGGTCTCTGCTTGTGGTGGCCCAAGAGGTAATAATTCCGTGACCTAACTTAGAAGAGAGCACCAAGTGTCTGTTTATGTGTGTTTACTTTTGTCAAATGCCAGAAGAGGAAAAATAACATTTTTTAAAAAATACGAGTTCAACTGCATATTGACTTGTGTTAAATCCTTCTGTGCCTTGTAAGCTCTTCTTGAGCGGCAGAGGTGCCTTCTTTGGATCTTCCTTCCATTCAAATAAGGATTGCCAATAATATCTGCCCTTCAGAAGCAAGTCCTGCACTATTGAGGGGGCAAAATTAAATTGCTAACCTCCACTGATTTGGGTTAATTAACTACTGCTTTTAGCCCAGTGGTTGCATTCCCAAATAAAGGTGGATGTGTAAACCTTTGATGTCAGGCATGCAATTTAAATATACTGTCTTAGCATAGCTGCAGTAGAATCAATGGAAGGCTCCTTTGGGTCCCTGCGCAACCACGTGGAGGAAACTGGTCATCCCAAAGGGCGGGGCTTCTGGGCCGCTGATTGGTCGGCGGTGGAGCGATGAGGGCGGGCAGGAATGCTTGTCTCGGCTGTGATTGGTTGCTAGAGCTAGCTTGTCCTCGCCCCTCACGCCAAGGTACGTCAGCGGGGCGCGACGGGTAGGCGCCGTTTGCGCCCGCGCACTGGGCTCTTCGCGATTGGCCAGCGAGAGCGCCCGGCGCGGTGACGTCATACGCTCAGTATTCGCAGGCGGGAGCCCGGGAGAGCCAGAGCGACTGAGGAAGAAGAGGGAACCTCGTGAGGGGAAAACGATGAGTAAAGCGCACCCGCCGGAGCTGAAGAAGTGAGTCTGCCCCGAGGGAGAGGCCGGCGGGCGGGCGGGCGGGCGGAAGGGGCGGGGCGGGGCGGAAGGGGCCGCGGAGGATCCGTCGGGAGAAGCTCCCGGGCCCGCGGAGCCGCCCAGGCCGCCTTGGAGGCTTCTCCTTCCCGGCATGCCTTGCGCCCCATTGGCTCTCTATAGATCTATGAAAAATATTAGACCAGCACAGCCTGGTTGGCAATGAAGGGAAACGTGCTTAATGACTTTTTCTCTCCCCCCCTTTTTTTTTAATTTTAGATTTATGGACAAGAAGCTGTCACGTGAGTAGAGGGGCTCTTTTTTTAAGGGGGGGTTAATCCTGTTTTGGAAGGAAAACTGGATTCAGGGCTTGGGGCAGAGGCAGGAACAGGGGGTACCTTGATTGGTCCGAGAAAGGCAAAATTTCTGGAAACTTTTGGGGGGGAAAACCCTCTTGTTTCTGACCCCCCCCCCAGTTTTTCTGAGTTTTTTCCCCAGTTGTTTCCCATGGCTTAAAATGGCCATAAATTTTACATTTCTATTTCGACTATTAGTAAAACAAACAGACAAAATAAATAAAGCAAGCTTTATTTTATTTCACTCTACTAGTACAAAGTGCTCTTCTGTACAGTTTGGGGTAAAAAGTCAAAGAGCACAGACTATAACTGTGTTTATTTACAGGGGTGATCTAAGGAAGACAGGTAGCTTTATAGTCCCCTACAATATTGGTACAGTATTTAAATTCTGGTAAGATTATTTTGAGAAACAAGACTAACTTGCTGAGTGTTCCTTACAGTGAAATTAAATGGTGGCCGGCATGTCCAGGGGATATTAAGAGGGTTCGATCCATTCATGAACCTGGTGATAGATGAGTGTGTGGAAATGGCACCCGGTGGACAGCAGAACAACATAGGGATGGTGGTAAGTGAAGGCTGAAACCTTAAAAAGTGTTCAAATCCTGCTTCATGGAGTATGGAAAGAATTGAGTCTTCTGTAATACTGCTGCAGATGATGTATGCTTACATATTCATGCTTTCAAGTTGATTATTTCTTGTGCTTCCTAGGCAATGGTCCTGTATGGATTTAAATCCCTGAAGATGGGGACAGTAATCCCCTGCCTATTGGGGTTAGGGACCCGACCCACGATAAATGGAAAATCTGTGATTTGCGGATGCTGGGTCGGGTCAGGGCTGGGGCCTCCTACAGTTGCCTGAGGCTGGTGCTGCCCTGAATGGGCCTCTGATGGGCTTCCCGGGCCTGTCAGAGGCCCCAGAAGTGGTTTCCAGTTATCCCGAAGTCACTTCCACTTCACCAGAAACCGCTTCTGGGGCTCCAACAGGCCCGGGAAGCCTGTCAAAGGCCCATTCGAGGCAGCACCAGGCCTGGGGTAAGTGCAGGAGGCCTCAAACAGGCCCAAGCAGCTTGCCCCAGGGGGCCTTGCCTTTCATATACTGCGGTCCGGTGATATACCGGGACCACAGTATATAGACTGCGAAATGGCAGGGGAGCACTGTAGTTGATATCATTGGCTTGCTTTAAAATGTGATTTCAATGTTTCATGGGTCCTCTAGTTGCCCGCCCAGATTTGATAACCTTCTTGGCTGGAATGTGTAATACAGATTGAGTGGAAGCACTTATTATGATAAGCAGTAACTTTCACTTTTTTCTTCTGAGATGTCTTCTAACCCCATTACATAATTTACATAATCAAGTTCTAAAGCTAAGCAGGTGTATGTGATCATTATCTGTAGCAGGCATCTTCAGTGATTTTTGGAAAGAAGACTTTGGGACTGTATACTGTCTCCCTCAAATTCCTCATTATGTCTGTTAAAAATAATTGGCTCCTTTTTAATTTATAGGTAATACGTGGAAACAGCATAATTATGCTAGAAGCTTTGGAACGAGTGTGAATGAAGTAGTGATTCTACCAGTGTGGCCGTCATTTTTGTATTGTTGTGGATTCTGTAGTATGCATTCTGTATGCATTTCTTCTCTGTTTTTTTTTTAAATAAACTGTTAAAATGAAAACATGTGTTTCTCTTAATGGTTTTATTCAAATGACATCAAATATGTGTGCTTCTGACCATAAGGTTGGTGGGAGAACCTGTGCCTTTCCCAGGATTTTGGCCAGTGGCTCGTGTCGGCCTCCTCACCTGCCGGGGTGAACCCCAAGGGGTTCCAAGAGCTATGGACCAAACACCACGAGGGCCAGAATCTTCCCAACTGTCAGTCAAGGCACGAGTCAGGAATATAGACATCAGGTCATTTCCCCCTGGAAGAAGCCAGCCAGTAAACTCTGTGAAGAGACAGCAGAAGTAAACTTTCTTTCCAAAGCCTGGGCTGGGAGGATAAACTGGTACCCTTCACCTAATTTATGAGCATAAAGAACCAGGAGGCATCAGCACAAAGGTCCCTCTAAGTCCCACTATTCAGTTTCAACAGTGGGTAGCCAGATAGAGCAACAGGGAATAATCCCATCGTCAAAGCAGGGCAGGAGTTGCAGCAGTACATCTGTGCTTCTATTCCCCAGCAGCTGGTTCTAAGAGGCCAATGGCCACTGACACCGAAGGCATGAGGGCAACTCTTGGTCTGCCTGGCCACCCCTGGTCCAGCTTGTGTCCTAGTAGGATTCTCTCCTGGCTCTTCCTTGCAATCCCTGGCCCTCTCCCTTCAAGTACTAATCAGACCAAGCCTTGCTGAGTTTCTGAAGTAGAATGACACACTCAGGGTGGTGCGGTGGTACCTTTGGCCAAAGCTTGAAACACACAAGAGACAATGACATAGCACCTGCTTCTCCAGCCTAGTGGTTTCTAGTCATTTTGGCCTACCCTCCCAAGAATTCACTAGCCTTGGTGGCTGAGGCCAGTGAGCCTTGAAGGTACCAGGTATGAGGAGGCTGGATTTTTTTTGGGGGGGGTAGTGAGGGAACCACACCATCAGAACTCGGTCACATTGTTTTATTCTGCTGCAATAACAAGGTCAGTCTGCCCAGCGGCAGTGTTCCACCACCAGGAATGCTTCTACCCCTCCTTTTGCCTGCTGTAGAAGCCGTGAACAGAGTTAAGTGGCAGTCTAGTGCTTAAGAGTGAACACAACCCAATGCACTGTCATAAAAATCTAAGATCTGTTCTGCCGCTCCTCATAGCCTTAAATGCAACTACTGTCCATTTAACTGCCACTGAATCAAGATCGGAGTCTAGTCCCTGAACGTGGCACTAGGTATGCAGAGCCCCCTTCGTTGCTAAAACTAGACTACGCTTGGCTGGCAGTGTGATTTTTGCTCTCAGCAGGCACGTGTCCGATGTCGCTCTCCCCTATCAGTGGGTAGGCTGGGGATTTCTGTAAGGCAGAAAGGTACGTTTCAAGTTGAGTGTTCTTTATGCACTAAGAGAATTTTGAGTGGGAGGCGCCCCATCTAGGCATGGAACCCTCCCCACACTTCATTTCCTGCTGCTCCTTTAAGAACTGCAGAAAACACAGTAATAGTTCTATTTGATTTCAGTTTGTCCCATCCAAGCCTCCCTTTGCAGAGACATAGAATGGATTTGACTTGCAAGGCAATGAAGAGGTTTTCATAGCTCCCAAGGGTGAGCAGGGATTGTACGCCTACATTCAGAGTTGTACAGCAAAGCAGGCTTGAATTTGTAAGTGATTACGCTTCAGCTAATTTAGTAGCCAGTGAATTGCACTTAAAAGTGAGACACTCGTGGCTCCTGCTGAGTCCATAGATCCATTATTTCCTAATGCAAATGCAGAAAAACACTTGTAGGCAGTCCACAGGAAGTGGGGCAGGATCCTTCCAGGGTTTTATGCACACACTGGATGAACTGCAGGAGTCGTTGCAGCGAGGTGCCAGTTGTGGGCTCAACAGGATATCAATCTTTTGTCAGTGAGCGTGGATTCTTTTGTGTGCGTTGGGGGTGGGGGGGGGGAGAGAGAGAGAAGCAATAAGGTTCTGATTGTAAATCTTCAGATTTCTCCCTGCACACAGAACAGATGTTTATAGGAGGTCTGTTACAGGCAAAAATCAAAGAAATAGGCATGAAGTGTTAAAGGCATTCTCTGTTGCTATTTAGTCTCTGGAAGCACTTAGGTTTTACTGCTGCAGCACTGGCTGGGCTTCTACCACAGGGCTCGTAGTGTTGCTTCTTGGCAATGTGTGAGCCACCTCAAAGCTCCGTTTTAAGTCTCTCGTGCAGGTCTTCCTGGTCAATCATGTGTGCCTTGTTGTACCAGCGGTGATAAGCCAAGAGGGCGATGTTTTTGGCCGAGATGGCGCTCATTTCCATGGCACTGGCAACCCACTCGATGCTGTTGATGTAGTACACGCGGTCGTGGAGAACGACAGGCGAGGACTTCTCTGGAGGGCTGTAGTGTGGGTAAGCAAGCCACTTCTTCTCCTCCACGGCGTCGTAGGACGAGAAGAGCAAGTTCAGCTGCTCCTTGGTCAAAGACTCGGCCGAAAAGGTTCTCCAAACAGGAGAGACAAGAGACTGGTCTATTTTTTTGTTCTGCACTGGAGAGACGAGGCTGAGACTATAGAAGAACGCCTTTGGGCCCTCCGTGGTGAAGATGTCGCTTAAGACCAATTGGGAAGGGTCCTGGTAGCCAAAGAGAGAGGCGTTAATCCGCCCATGGACAAGCGTGCTCACAATGGGCTGATACGGTCTGGAGAACTCGCCGGAAGGCAGTTTGAAGTTGCGGAATTCTAGGTTGGAAATTTTACGCTGCAGCGGAGTAGCAATGACGACGATATCGTACAGGTCAGATGTTAATCCCATCGCAGAGTTGTATTCGACTTTGTAGAGTTTCACCACACCTCCTTAAAATAATAATAATAATAATAATAATAATAATAATAATAATAATAATAATAATAATAATAATAATAATAATAATAATAATAATAATAATAATAAGCACGCTGGGTGCGGTGCCTAAAGAGCTAAGCAAGTATTTAGAAGAAATTGGAGTTCACAAAGTCACCATCAGTCAGATGCAGAAATCTGCCTTACTGGGATCTGCTCACATAATTCGCCAATACATCACTGAGTCCTAAACGCTTGGGAAGCGCTTGACTAGTGATTGGTAATATAAAATCCAGCGTACATAGCTGTGTGGTTAATAATAAAAAAATAAGCATGTGAGGTTTGAGTGTTTCGGCCCTCTGAAATTACCTCTTCTATTTCTGGTGAGCTCTCATCAAAAGGAAACCTAAAACCATTATTTCTTCATTTCATTTACCGTATCTGTATCCTGGCACTCCTCGTAAGAATCTCCTCTTCCCCTTGCTCCGTTTCCCTCCCACTCGGCCTGTTTTATCCTCACATTAACCCCTGAGATAGCTTTGGCCGAAAGACTGAAGGCGCAAGGTCAACCCATGAGCTTCACAGGGAAGGAAGGATTCGAGCCCACTCTCCACTATACCACGCCCATACTCCAAGTAGCTGTTCAGAGGCTTATCAAGGATGAGGTCCCGTTTCCAATCACTGCTCAGATGGGCAAGGACTGGGTGGAACCAGAACACACACACCCCGAAAAAGGCCGCAAGTGTCCCAGGCCTGCTTGACAGGGCTAGACCAGTGGCACTCCTTGCCCGACATCTAGAGATTCTCTCTTGCCACCCCATGCGGCATCTATTCTTGTTCTGCAGATAACCTCGGAGTCTCACCCAAGACAAGTTCTCTCATCAACAAGAGTGAGGGCGTCGTTTTTGACTGTTGGCAAAAACCAAATGACTGCCAGTTCGAGAGAGTTTGCAAGGGCTGGTATTGCAAGAATGCCCTTGATGGCACTCAGCTACACCGGGCTCTTGCCTACGACTCTTCTCCTTCACACCAGCTGCTCTCAGTCTGGAATTGCTATTGCAGTTCCGGTTTTTTTTTTTTTTCCAGCTTTCCCCACTGTTTCTGGGAGATCCGTGTCTGAGTATTCTCACCTGAGCGTCCTTCTTGTGTGGTTTTTTCTTCCAGCGAGAGAACAGTGCTGGGAATCAGTTGTGCTTTAGAAGCTTCCAGAAGGCCAACACAGGTCAGTTTGTTCCCTCCTTCTATCGACCACAGTCCAGGATCGATACTGGCCAAGGCTATTACCCCTTGGCACCGAAAGAACAACAAAAGGATCAAAAATCAGTGCCTGATTGCTCACCGCCTACAAAGATTACAGGGCTATCAGCAAGAAGGCAGATGTGTTGTAAAATGCAACTTAGGTCAAGGTCCCCCCGCCTCCGCACATGCGTGCTAGTCGTGTCCGACTCTAGGGGCAATGCTCATCTCCATATTCAAGCTGAAGAACCATTGTTATGCAAGTCTGTCGCTATGTGGCCGGCATGGCTGCATGGAACACTATTTACCTTCCTGCTTTTTACGGCGGTACCTATTTATCTACTTACATTTTACATGTTTTGGAACTGCTAGGTTGGCAAGAGCTGGGGTGAACAGCGGGAGCTCACTCCACTGCGTGGCACCTGGGATTCAGACCACCAACTTTGCAGCCAACAGTTTTCCGAAGCCTTAGCCCACTGAGCCACCACAACTTACTTTTTGAAATATAGCATGAGGTCCCTAGCCAAACCTTACGTTTTAGAGCCACTAAGTCCGAATGTCCTGTAGAAGCCGATGACCTCAAATCTGTTCAGCTTCAATGATTCTCAGGTGAGTGCCAGATATAAACTATCCAGAGGATCAGCAGGAGAGCAGGTGTTAAAACAGAGCACCCAAGCTCCGTTGACATTCAATGAAGTTGTAAATGATTGTGAGGGAACACCTTTTGGCCCATACAGATCCAAACTCTTGTTTTCCAAGACAAAACTGAGCGTTATAGTCTTGATCTCAACTTGATGCTTTGCCTTGATCTAGAATAGTGTAAGTTAAAAACAAAACCTGCTGGAATCTTGCCTTTAAGCGTTCAGGATACGGCAAGATGGAAGATTAAAGATGAGGTGGGGGGTGTGTCCTATGAATTTCCTCCTGGTCCTGGAACAACTCCTAGCTTTTCTGCCATCCCTGATGCCAGCCCAGACACACACTGGGTGCAAAAAGGACACAAGAAGCTCCTCCCCAGGCACGCCTATGCTCTGAGTTGTCTTGGGCCCAACAGGAACTTACCTACAAAGCCATTGATGCTGGTACTCTGTCCATAATTGTACCTCAGGACCGGAGTGACAAACTCGTTAATGAACTTCTGGGAGAAGCCTGCTTCCTGCAAGGACTCGTCCATGGTCTGATTCAGCCTCCGAAGGAAGTCGGAGCCTCCAAGGGCGTGAAGCAAGGCCTCGTTGGTGCTGAAGGCATAATCGTGGGACTGGTAACGATAGATCCTGGAACCAGAAAAAAGAGAAAAGTGATTAAGAACAAACATCTGGTTCTTTTTGCAAATGGCACAAACGCAAAGGAATGTCTTCCTTCTATGTCTTTTTTCTTGGACCGTTTTTCTCCTATTGGATACTTTTATTCATTTGTTCCATTTCTATACCTCCTTTCTATCAGCCCCAAGAGGATTCAAATGTGGATCTTCCAAGTCCAGGTCTAATTTCCCTTAATTCCTACTCCCAGCTAGCTTTTTCAAACCCGGACTTCCTTGCTTGCCTGATCCTGTTCCTAAAACCCTTACTGGGAATTGCCTTGGCTGACCTTATTCTGGGAACAGGTTCTTCTACTTGTTCTTAAACTCTCTTCATTATATGCTAAGCCTGGTAATCATATTTGAAAAAAATCATGGCACTCTTTCTTTTTATTAAAACCGTGGTGAGGGCAATTTCTCCTTTTGCCCTCAAAGGGCCGTCACGACTCTCCACACTTGTAGGTGAGACCGGTGGCTGTATTTTCTAACCTCATAAATTTGTCCAAGATTTCTTCTTCCCACAGGTACATTCGCAGGGCATTCAGTCCGTAATGCCAGAGGAGCTTGATAAAATTCCAAATGTACCAGCCGCTCTCCTCAAAGACCAGCTCGTCCCCGTTGTAAAAGCCCATGAGCCCATCTTGGATCGGAGAAACGGACAGTCCTGCAAATAGGAACACAGAATCTGTGAGCTGGGAGGTAGGAATGAACACACACACACAGAGAAGATACGAGTGGAGTGAGGGTGAACAAATGGCTGTCACTGGAGGCAAAAAAGGGGGTGCGTTCAGCTTCAGAATTCAACGAGCAACTGGTCTCCTCCACTTAATGCCATGCCTGTTGCCACCATTGCTCCTGTCTCTCCTGGCTATGGTGTTACTCATCGCATCTGATATCGGCCTGGCCGTTGGACACTTGCTCTCCTGTGTTCAGTGCCGTCCAGATGTATAACAAGCACAGAACAGCTCCTTCCTTGTGGGGTAAAAACCCTCCGCATTTTGGCCGGGGAAACAGTGGTGCCGTTATCAGCACCACTCACGCTCACGGACCAAAGAGCAACGCAGAAAGATGTGCACAAAATGGAGAAGAGAAACCAGGTCCTTCTCTGGAGGAAATCGGGGCAATCGTAGCAGCCCAGCCGGCAGGGATACAAGTGTCAGGAGATGGTGGGCCCCGGGGGGAAAAGCCGCCGTACCTAACACTTTGGCGAAATGCTTCATGTGCAGGTTAAGGGGGTGGATGATGGCTCCTCCTGCCTCGTAATGTTTCCCTTCCACGTTGAGAGTCGCCAAACGGCCCCCGACTTCTCCTTTCTCAAACACATCGATCTGGACGTCTCGGCCAAACTTCTGCCGCAGGAAGTAGGCCGCGGACGTGCCCCCGATGCCAGCGCCAATCACACCTGGAAGGACAACAACAAGCGAAGGGCCTCGTGACACCGTGGAAAGCCAACCTTGAGCTTCTGCAGACTACTACAGGATGCCTTCGCTGCTGTCAACCCACAGCCTGCTTTGGAAAACATAAGCCCGGCAACTGAATGACACAACTGTTGCCCCCCACCCCACCCCCGTTCCAGCTTTGCTGTCAGGAAGATGGCCCTTCGTCACCAATCAGCCGCTTCTTCTCCTAAGACCTTCCTCGAGCCGGCATCTTCGTGACTAAGATCAGGCGGGAAAAATAAAAGGACCGGCTGACAGGCTTGAACAGGCGGAATGGAAGAACCAGGTAGGCCCCTGGCTTCTTCCCTGGAAGATTATAAAGGCCACTCGTAATTGTCTCAACAGGGTGGATGCAAGCTTCTGGCCAGGGTGTGCATTTCGAACGTCCCAAAGAGCCAAATGTACTGTTTCAATAAAGCCATTCTTACGTATCAGCACCTTTAAAATGATCATATTACACGTTAATTTATCATGAATAGCTATGTCCCAAGCTTCTTTGTACTAGTCATCTAAATGAAAATCGTACTTAAACGGCGATCTAATAAAGGAAAATGATGAAATGATTCAAGCACTTACTAATAAAACAATCAAGGAATTAGAAAATGCAGATCATTGTTCATAGTCTCATCACAATTTTGCAGCTGGACAGACAAGGTTCATTTTGGCCTACAGGCAGGCCTAAGCATATGCCTGTTTGCACTGGCTTTTTGTCTTCTGGAAACCTGGAACTCAATTGTTATGAAATTATAAACAGTCCCTGTGCATAAAGTTTACTATATGCGCAGGGGCCTAACACCTAATGTTTAATAGCCTAATGTTTAATAGTGGTTCTCATTGCCGCCATGTTGGGTGTTTTGTGGTCACTAATGGCTAGTCTGAGTTTCAAGTGGTTTTTTTCCCTTCCATTTGTTGTTTTAATTCTGCCTGTGGTGGATCTTATTTCCTTTCTTATTTCCCAGAGTGGTGGCTTCCCATTAGATGGGTGGGCAGGCGTTTAATCAACAGACAGATAAAGCATATTAAAAACCAATTTTTAAAACCATTAGTTTGATTTCTAACAGCTAATAAATTGTTTCTTCCTTAATGTAGTCTCCAAATTCCACCCCCAAATTTACTGGACATTTCCCCAAATGGACAGAAGAGTGAGGTTAAAGGGATAGTTTTCTATACTTATTCCAGATTAGTAACATTTTTTAAAAAAATTCCATGATTTAAACAGCAGTCTCATTAGTGTGTTTTTAAAATATATTCCTGGAATAGCCCTCCCCCCCCCCCCAAAAAAAGTCCTACAATTCCAATCCACCTTCATTTTTCACATCGCTCTTCTGCCAAACCATGAAAGTGAAACCTTCCTCAACTCATCTAACTTCTTTTTAAGTGCTTCCTTCAATGTATCACCCTTCCCCCTCTTTTCAAACTTTGAGAATTTTTTTTGGAATATAGGAATTACGCCCAACTACTCTAGCAGTCTTTCACAGATTAACATGGCCACCCCCCCCCCCAAATAATCTCCTTTCCCTCTTTATCCTGGGGAAGCAGCATCCTGGCTGATTTTATGCCCATTTATCTGCAACCCCCCTCCTCTCTCCAAATATTTCCAAGGACCCATAAGGCGAAAGGGCTATTATTCCACCTTCTTCCCCAGCTCCTTAAAACCTTCCTGAAACTCAAGTGTCTGGATTGCAATTCTCCTTTTAATGATGTTTTAATTGCAACCGGAGGAGTAGGAGGAGGAGGAGGAAGAAGAAGAGGAAGAGGAAGAGGAGGAGGAGGAGGAGGAGGAGGAGGAGGAGGAGACCCCCCAATCCCAAGCTCCCTTGAGTAGGCATGTCCAAACTTCAGCCCTCCAGATGTTTTGGACCACAACTCCCAGAGTCCTTTGTCATTGGCAATCTAAGTTTAGAATTCTGGGAATTGTGGTCCAAAACATCAGGAGAGCCGAAGTTTGGACATGCCTGCCCTTGAAGGTCACCTACTCCCTGGCGAGTGCATTCCCTTTTTTTAAACACACTACAATGCCCAGAATCCCCACCCACCCCCTGCCAGCAAGCCTCCACTCCTTTGAGGGCCCCACACTCCCACCGTGGGAAGCTACCCCCCCCTTTCTTTTGGGGATGCCAGCGCCCAGAATCCCCTCCATCCCCCAGCTTGGCTGGTTGGGGATTCTGGGCGTTGTAGTTCCCCCCCCCAAAAAAAACAATTAAACCCCCAACTCTCGTACCTATCTTGGAGGGCGGGCGTCGGAGCTCCTGGGAGGCCGAGGGGGACCCCCAGCAAGGAGGCACCAGCAGGAGGAGGAGGGAGAGGAGGAGGGATACCTTGGCGGCGGCCATGGCAGCGGCGGCGGCGGCGCCCGAAGTGGCTCGGCTCCGCTCGGGCTCCAGCTCGGGAGGGAGGGAGGGAGGGAGGAGAGCCAACCTCCCCCTAGTAACGAATTCCTTCGCGGCCCGTTCCTTTTGCTTTCCTGCTCCGTTACTCGTTACCGTTCTTTTTTTTGCAAGTGGCGGGCTCTCTCTCCCTCGCTGTCTCTTTCCTTTGAGTCAAGGGCTTGTGTGTGTGTGTGTGTGTGTGTGTGTGTGTGTGTGTGTTTTGCCCCCCCCTCTTTGGAGGGGTGTGTAAGGTTGGCGGGGGAGGAAAGCATTCTGGCAGGCTCAATCTTTTAATGGTCGCAAGCCGCTTCGGGCCCTTCGGATGGAGAAATGTATCTATTTATTTATTTATTAAACTTGTATCTGGCATTTATTAGACTTTGTTGCCTCTGGCCACAAAGGCCACTCTGGGCGGTTTGGAGGGTTAAACAACCCGATGCAACCATTGAAGGTAATAATAAAAGAAAGGCGGGATGAACAAATGCTTTAAAGGCATTCAATTAAACGATATAGCTCATGTATATGTATGTATGCAATTGAATGCAAAAGTACCTTATTTCAATTATAATTTATAGTTGATTTAATTTATAGCCAACGTGTTTGTATATTCTGCCGTTGGTGAAGCACGATGCAGTATAATGCCAATATAATTTTATCTTCCCAATGACTTATGTTTCTGTTGCATTGTGCCATTCTCACTGCTGTCGGTTGGCCAGAGGGACCCTCCTCGGTCAGGGGGGTGGTGCATTATGAAATTGATTAAACAACAATATCATATAATAGAGGCATGAAACCCGGCGTGCCATTTCCTTTGCAAATATATTTATTTATTTATTTATTTATTTATTTATTTATTTATTTATTTATTTATTTATTTGGGTCAGGGTTCTAAATAGACTAGGAAACCTTAGAGCATTTCTACTTCATAGGCTTTCCTTTAGGGGTTACTTTCCAGACGCGCCGCTGGTGTAGTGGTATCATGCAAGATTCCCATTCTTGCGACCCGGGTTCGATTCCCGGGCGGCGCATAGGTTTTTTTCCCCCACCCAGTACCTCCTTCTCCTCCCTCCACCGCTTCCAATTTCCTCAAAGGAAAGCAACACTGCAATACCAGAGGGGGGGGGGAAGACTTTTATTTTAAATATATAAATATATATATCTATTTCAACACTCGAGGACAAAACAATAGGCAAGCAGGACTTCCCGGGAGGCTCTCGCTCCCATGGCGGCGGCGGAGGGACCGTCTGCGCACGCGCGGCGGGGGAGTCTCGCGAGAGCGGCCGCCGAGAGGCCATTGGCCGGCGCGGGGAGCGTGGCGGCCCGGCGCATGCGCTCCTCGGCCCTTCCCGTCGGCTGGGACCCGCTCGCTCGCCTGCCGGGGCCCTCTCAGCCCGCCAGCGCCATCTTGGGAGGACGAGCCGCGGCGGCCGCAGCCGGGCCGCTCCGTCAGGCCCTCCTCGCGCCTCCTCGCGCCTGGTGGACTCGGGCCCTCTCGCTTCGGCCGGCGGAGGGAGAGGAAGGAGGACGAGGAGGAGCCCCCCCCCCCGGCCCGCCCGCCCGCCCGCATCATCCTCATCATCCTCCTCCTCCCCGCCGCTGCCGCCGCCGCCGCCATGGAGGACGAAATGCCCAAGACGCTGTGAGTCGCCTTCTGAGGCAGGGAAGGGGCCGCCGCCGCCGCCACGTCTCCCCTCAGGCCTCGCCCTTGCCCCCCCACCATCGCCGCCGCCCTTCGTGAGGGGAAGGGGGGTCTTATTTGGGGTGGGGGGGACAGAGGCGACACGCGAGTCGTCACGTGAGAAGCGCCTATCCTGTGTCCAAGCGGTGGGAAAGGGCGGGCAGAGAAGAAGAAGAAGGGGGGGGAGGAATGGCAGACGACCCCCCCCCAAAAAAAAGAGGAGTAAAAGGGCCCCCACCCCACCCCCGTCGCCCAGAAGAAACTAATCGAAATTAAAAAGAAGATGGAGAAATGGATAAGGCACGTTAAAAAAAAGAGTAACGTCCCTTTTAAAAAGAAGTCGGAAATGGAAAGAAAGGAAAGGAGGTGGTCTCTCTCTCTCTATCCCCCCCTTCTCCCATTCAAGGAAATAAACTGAATTTCCATCTCTTTTCTCCTCTCGTAGCTGTGGGGGAATAGGAGGAGGGGAAGGATAAAGGTCTCCTTCTTGGAGGGGCAGAGGAAGAGACTTTTTTTCACTCCCACTGAGGTGAAATGAGGCGCTGGGGGCACTTAATGCTTGGGTCCTTTTAAAGAGGAAGGCAGGGTATTTAAAAAAACATTTAAATGAGTTAAATAAATACTCCCCCCCCCCCCCCCCCAATTTCTTGTTCTAAAGGTTTTCTTGAGGGGTCAAAGCAACCCGATGGTTTGTTGTACTGGTATTCTGCTCATCTGGCTGCCAAGGCCACCCCGGGCACACCAAAAAGTGAAACAATACTCACAACAATAAATTATAGCAACACCAAAGCAATATAAAAGAACACAAATACCCAAAATGTTATCGATTACAAAGGTTCTCACTTTCACAACAGTCTTGGGAGGTCGAATCGTGGGAGATTAGCCGTGCAGCTAGATGGAGCGAGCGGTATATAAATTTAATAAATGAATAAGAGGTAGTTTGTGGGAGGTGTCGGGATTTGAACTCAAATTTTTCAAGTGAGGGGGCCTATGTTTTGGATATTACATTGCACACCAACTCCCAAGAAAAGGGACACACCAGCACAGGGGTTGTTTTAGGATACTAGTTCTGCTGGCGTGTGTGGTGGTTTGTGTGCATAGCATTACATCGGATCCCTGCAATTAGAGGTTTTTAGGCTGTATCTTCTTCCTTCAGAAAGGAAGGAAGGAAACGTGCCCAGTGGGAAGAAGAAGTGATTCATAGGATTTTCCCAGAGTACAGTAGAGCCCCTTGGATGCCATGTTTGAGAAAGCATGGGAGGCCCTTCAGAAATGGCATCCTTCCTTTGCAGGCTAAAGTAGTAGAAACTTTTGTTGCCTCATTCTGATGTTCATGGGGCTTTCTTCACTCCTTTTCAGCCCCTCTGTCCCCAATCAACGTTGCTGCGGACTTTATATCTGTTTTTATTTCTGCCCCATGGATGAAGGAATGTCAATGGCGCCGTACGTTTACATAATCTCCAGGGTAGAGGATGTTATAAATTAGGCCACCTTGGAAACTGCCAAAATACAGTTGTTAAGCTACTAACAGGCACTGGCCTGAAGTCATGTTTATTTCTTTTCCAGAGCAGCTTTGCTTGGCCAAAGTTCTGTGGATGGGGAGCCTTCTGTGAGAACTTGGGCTTACATCTCAGTGTCATTTTTGTCAAGTGACACCCCCTTGACCAAGGAACTAGCCTTTACAATGATGGGAGTTTTATGCTAGAGTCCTTTCAAGGGAGGGCCAACTAGTTGAACTGGGACTCGGGACACCTGAGTTCAGATTCTTGCTCAGCCTGGAATTGGCAGTGGCAAACAAATCATCAACATCATCCTCTTAGAGCTGGAAAGGTCCCTATGGATCATGGAGTTCTGCCCCTGTCTAGGAGACACGGTGGGGAATTCGCTGGCTCCATATGCTCAGCTTTCCTCTTTTAGGATGTGTGTGTGAATTAAAGATGCCCAGAAGGCCCTATCCTGAGCAGCTCTGCTCGGGTCTTTCATGCAAAAGGCAGTGGCTTATTTGCTTGGGTCAAATACCTTTAATTTGCTCCCTGATGGGACAACAGGTATTAAGAAAGAAAGGCTTCCTTGCTGAACATTGAAGAAATTTGCCTGGCGTGTGTACATTTGGTCTGCTTCACTGTAAAATCTCCTTTGCTGGATAGAGATTCTACAAAATTTTGAATCTTATCAGCCCACGGAATGGAGGAAGTGCAGTGAAGAGAGTTGTTAAAGGGTGCAGGTTGTTGAGCTTTGAATTTGTTGATTAATGGGAATAGGTAGGATGACAGAGACTGTTACATTTTATTACTGCTTGATTGTTTTATTGACTCACTTAAGCCTGAGATTTATGTTTTAATGAACAATGCAAAACTTAAAGGTAGGGGGACAGATACCTTCAATTTTGCTTAGAGAAAAGTACAGTATTGCATTTCTTGATTTCTCTAATAGGAGTTATTAACACCTGAAAAAAGCAGCCAGTTTGCTGTTCACAAGTTTGTGTGCCGGAGATAAAATCAGCATTTCACTTCCTGTTCTTACTTGAATGCTTCATTACTTTTTGTTTGTTTGTTTTGTTTTGTTTATTCTACTAAGCTGGAGGAATGCAATGACTTCTCTGCTTTCCTTATTAATGAGTTCTTACTAGGAATCTTTGAGTCTGAAACCTGTGTAAATTTTGCAGATATGTTGGAAACTTGTCAAGAGATGTTACCGAAGCCCTAATTCTCCAGCTGTTCAGCCAGATTGGACCGTGCAAAAACTGCAAGATGATAATGGATGTAAGTTTGTGTCATGTGCAGAGAAAACATTCACTGTTGGGCAGTCTG
The DNA here is from genome assembly GCA_023846285.1 of Phrynocephalus versicolor. Lineage (NCBI taxonomy): Eukaryota > Metazoa > Chordata > Lepidosauria > Squamata > Agamidae > Phrynocephalus > Phrynocephalus versicolor. The sequence goes on from JAHTLZ010000327.1 coordinate 21,263,775, forward strand.
TGTGTAGAAAAATGCATGTAAGGGGTATGGTTATTGCTAAAATGTAAACCCAAATCTGCCTTGCAAATCCAAGCTAGAAGAGGCCCATTAAATCAGCACACAATGGTTGACTTACTATTTGTGCTGCCTGTTCTGCCTGGGACTAGTAATTTTATTTAGGAGATATTCTTTTCATAGCAAAAGGGCGTCTTTGAATATTGAAAAATGACAGGGGTATTGAGGAATCTTATGGGGTACTAGCACTCCATTCCAAGTGGGGGTGGCAGTGCTGGTTGTAAGGGGGTGTGGAACAAACGTAATTAAGCAGTTAGTCAGCATGTTAAGAAAGTGGAAATTTAAAGGGTTTTTTTTTCCAGAATGAAGCCACCTTCCAGTCAGCAAAGTTTACTCCATGCTCTATATAACGAGGACTTCAACCTTAAATTCCCTAGGTTCCCCTAAGAAAGTAAAAAGTGCACACTTTGGAAAGTCTAAAATTGCCCGCTAGTTTCTGAACACTTTGATTGGGCATAAATTCCTACTTATTGTGAAAAAAAAATTTTTTTTCTTCCTTATAATTTGAAAAACAAAAAGGGAATGATCATGCCGAGGACTTCAGCTTCGATGTTATAAAACAGAGTTGACATAGAGTTGAGAGGGTTTCTTTGTGCCTCCTGACAATATTTTTCTTTGCTTCCATAGACAGCTGGAAACGATCCCTATTGCTTTGTGGAGTTTTATGAGCATCGTCATGCAGCCGCAGCTTTAGCGGCTATGAATGGACGGAAGATAATGGGTAAGGTAAGCATCCAGGACTCAGTAGTGAGATGGAACTGATGCGTGGTTTCTGCGGGGTTGGATTAGACTCCTTTTAAAAAAGAAGAAGAAGAAGAAATTGTAAAGGTAACAGTTTGTCGTTTTAATCTTGGGTATAGCATAGCTTAAGACCCGACTGCATGATGACTTCATGGGAAAAAGAGCTGCAATACGCTGTGGCAATTTAAAAAATAAATCGTGGGTTTAAATACTCACCATTTTACCTTTCTGGGATTTGCAAATACAGTGAATTGGCTAATTAATGATATACAACCGGACCTCTTATTTTCCCGCTTGATGTAACTGCCTTTTTTAAAAATGCGGGAGCTTTGCCAATGAAACTTCTTCATTCAAAGAAGTCACTTACTCAGTTGGTACATCAAACTGATATTTTAAATGGAACAGGTGGGATCCCATTGGATTGATGGTGTGTAAATGGCAGTGTCTGCTTTCTCACTGACCATCCCCTGCATCCTTGGCTGTGCTGCCCACAGCGCAGCTGATCCCATGAACTGGGAGTCCAGTGGAATGGGAAATCGGCTTCCTCGACCACCCTTAAATGGGTGGGTTTTTACTACTGGTGTTAGATGTTTGTCAAATTACTCGTTTCTTGGTGCGTTTTGGGTTAATTCGGGCCGGTGCTGTAACATCCTTGAATGTAATTTGAGCAAATGTCCTTTGTAGGAGGTCAAAGTGAACTGGGCCACAACCCCCAGCAGCCAGAAGAAAGATACCAGCAGTAAGTTCCTCATGATTCTCTGTCATGACTCTGTTTATTTGCTCAAACGTGTTTTTAATGTTAAGTAATAAGCATCATGCAAATATTTGCCCTATTGTTTTGATCATTATCCTAAGATATTATTTAATGTGTTTGTGTTAATAAACTTAAGAACAAATCTAATCTTTGTCATCAGGTAGTACCGTTGTCAACACACTGCGTTCACAAGGTAATTGTATCTTCTTAAACATAAAATGAAATCTCTCAGGGGTAGCCACTAACCGCCTGAAGCTGTTTGGGGGGGTGTTCTAGAGTGACCAGCTTCTCCCTCCTCTCTCCATTGGATCAGGATTAAATTGCTGTTGCAATAATCATTCTCTCTCTCCTCTTTGGGAGGATGAGATAACCAGCTTCCTTCAAGGCTGCAAATTGAGAAACTCTATAAAACTTCCTTGCAGTCTCTCCATTGCTTTTCCAGTGGGATCATTTTCCCTTGTACTACTTACTAGGCAACCCAGTGTGTTGCTTCTCTACTTGTCTGGCCTTAGAATAATATACATATATATATATACATATATATATTAAACTCGGGGGGTGGATTTAACCGTACACTTGCTAAGGTGACGTAAAGTGTTACGTGTGCACTGAAACCCATTAGAGTGGTGATGATAATGGCTTTGTGTGACTATCAGGACTGTCCTTAAAGATGGCATCGTTGTATCACCCGTTCTTATGTAAATGGCTGTAACGTAAACTATGAAGGGATTACTGTTTCCGTTCTGTTGCCTTCAGTCTTCGTTCACTTGCTCATGGATTTCACATACTTTGAATTCACATGGATACATGGTGTAAAGGCTGGGCAACCAAAAGTGTTGGCTATTCAGAAAACGGTCAAATACTTTAACCACAAACTGTTACAATGCAAGGTATCTTTTTGACTGTTTTTCACAAAATATGACTAAGATTGAGATGTTGATAATTTATGCTGTCTATACTGGTTTGTTTACTGCATTCTGTTTTGCTCATAGAACCAGTAGACATTTAAGCTGTGTTCTTAAATGTATGTGTAAATGAGATTAAATAGCATTTTAAAATACAGCTATATTATAAACTTTTGGCTTGGTGCAATATGAATAAAGCTGTCATGGAAATACAGTTTCTGATATGAATAACATAATTTAATAAAAAGTAAATTGTAGTTACATGTAACTTACTATACTTGTGTTTTGTCACATCTATTGGTGGTTATATATTAAACAACGGTGTATTTTGTTATCTGATAGGTTGAACTATATTCTAGTTCTTATATAGTTTCCAGATGTATGACAAATGATATGAATTCCTCTTTTTAAAAAATCCCCGAGTTTCCAGGATCACTTTGCAAAAATGTACATGTTTTTTTCTTTTTCCTGATAAGACCACTTCCATGTCTTTGTTGGAGACCTCAGCCCAGAAATTACAACTGAAGATATAAAAGCAGCTTTTGCACCATTTGGAAGAATATCGTAAGTAATATCTTATGATAGGTGATGGGGGCCATTTAGGATTAAACTGACTCATGTGTTATGCCAGCATGTTGGAGGATAGTTATGTTCTCCACAGAGCTTTGTAGTTATCATAAGTGACTAGAAAGCAGGTCATTTTGCTTTATTAAATGTGCATAACAAGCCGTTGGTTTTATATTTTAGAAGAGATAGCTGTGTCAATCTGTGCTAACAGATGGGGCAAAACCAAAAGAAAAATTAAAAAAATAAAGACAAAAACCATTGTGACACCTTAAAGACTAACTTGTGTGTTCATCTTGTTATGACCATTAAACATTGTGGAGTGGGTTTTGTGATGTTAAGGCTACTGTAAGTGAAAGCTTCTAGGGAGAACAGTCAAAAGAGTTTCAGTATGCATCAGATTTCATAGGAGTTAAAAGAGCTGAAAGATTTTGGCTTTTTGTGAAATGGGTGCTCTATTAAATAAAATAAAATAGAAGGTGGCGTTCAGTGTAGTTTCCTGTTTCTGTCGTTGTCTTGTTTGCCCATTAGCAAAAGTGATGCCATGACATTTTAGGTGCAGGGCAGTGAAGCTGACATGAGCCTTTATCCTTGCTTCAGTTTTAACGAAACAGTTGGAAAGCAATTTTTTTCTGAGTAGAAATTGTTGTGGCATGGCTTGCATCATGACTTAAGGGCAGGGAACAGACATTCAAGAATCTATGTCCCAGAGAGTTGTCTAAAACAGTGATGGAGAATCTTGGATCCTTCAGAGGACTTGGGTTGCTCAGCTCCCTGAGACCTTCTCTGTCAGTCCTACCCTGATGGGGCACATCAGGGTAGGACTGATGTGCCCCAAAATCCCCCTCTCTTGGTTTAAGTGTAACAGGTCCTGTTCTGCTTGAGTGGAATTTGTAGCCAAAAGGACTTTCTGCTGCTTTTGTAAAGCTTTGCCCAAAACAGACAGGGGGTGGTAGGAAACTGCTTTTGCCAGCTTTCCGCCCCAGTTCTAAAGAAACACTGGCTTGTAGCAGGAGGAGGTTTTGTTTAAGCTATATGAGAGGTTAAGAATCAGAAGCCAGGAGGGCAAGTAAAAGTCCTAATCCAGTTTGGCAAACAACTAGCAGTTTCACAGGCAAGGGTACCAACTTCAGGTTATTGCAGAACGAAAGTGCAACATCAGTTGCCAATTGAGTGTAGTTGATAATAATAATTAACAGTTTCTCTGTTGACAACAATGAAGATCTCTAATTCCAGTACAGAAAAGATGCTCATCTACATGGCATTTATTTTTTTTTCTTGAAAATGGCTATAACTACCTTTGAACGTCTGTGACAGAGAGAGGAAGGGATATATGATTTAGCTTTCTCTTAGAAGGAATTCAGGCAGTAAAGAAGAGGTTGAAAGGTAGAGGACAGGTGGAGAGGTCAATCTAGATGTACTGTATAAGGCCAGGTGAGGCGATACCTAGTTTATAGGTCACTAATTAAAAAAAATTTAAAAGTGCAAGCTGAGCTTTCAATCGCAGGCTATCTTTATCAAAGCATTGTACCAAAAGGTCCTGATGGAGCATCACAGCCTGCTTGATCCATAGCACTGGAAGCAACACCCTGCCCCATTCCTGTTAGCATAATTTACTCCTGAGAACACCAGAAATGTCACTCTGTGCTTAGAATTGGAAGGCGGGGGGGGGGGGGAGTGTGTGGTCAAGAATTCACACGAGACAAAGCATTGAAGTCTCAATGAAATCTTGGGGATTTGGTCATTGTTAATTTGATTAAACAGGAATCCACAATTACTCTCCTATCTTAACTCCTGTGGCAACTGCTGAAAAGAGGAAGAAAGAATGTAAACCTGTGGGTATATCGATATGGGTGCAAATGTAGGGCATCACTTCAGTGTGTGTGTCTGTTTTAAATGATCCTGTCATAGCAACATGTTCAAAATAGTCACTTGACCAAATTCAACCAGGCCAATGTCCTGTTGAGCTGAATGCCCCTCCAGCGTGGCCGTGTTGAATGACATCCCTTGCAGGAGGAGCCCCAGGAGCCGTGTGCAAGCAATGGTCACCCTGAAGAGCATTCACTTTCTCTCCCCCCCCCCCCCCCGTTGTACTTGCTGAAGTGGCATCATGGCCTGCCTTACTAGATAGCAGGACTTTCTGGTCATTGCAAACTCAGTAGGATACTGGCCGTAATATATAAAAGGTAGAACAATACTCTTCAGGGAGGTATGATGTGGAGGCCACGGGGTTTTAATTTCTGGGATGCTGTTAAACATCCAACTGACCATTCTAAGACATAAGAATCAGTTGGAACAGGGCAATAGCACAAAGCCATTTGCTTTTTTCAACATGATCCTGTGTAGCTAACGCCTAGGAATTACACTTTTTTGCAAATGCATTCACCTCCTGGTGGGTTGCTTGCTTTGAGTACTTGGGCCTAATTTTTCTTTTTTTAAAAATGCCAGTTAAGGGTAAGTAAAGACGATTCCCCACTTTTAGGATGTGCAGAAAACCATCCACATGATGATGATGACAGGAACTGGCCTCAGGTTGTTTGTAACACAGTTCTCATCCAAGCTCATAAAATTTCTCAAGTGCATATCCAATGGTTCATTAAAATACTATTTTGTCTTCCTGGGGAGTAGCATCTTTCGTAGTTGGGATTCCTTTCAGGGTATTAGTTAGTTCCACTTCCTAGAAGCCAGTTTAGTGTAGAAGGCAGTGACCGCTTAAGTTGGAAGGCTTTTGAGCAACCTCGAGCCCCGCAGAGCTTCTCCTACCCGTGATCCCTGGAGTTGCCTCTTCATGTAATCCGCTACATGTCTTCCTTGCTGGCAGTGTTCTCTGGTGGTGCATTGTGAAGTCCTGGCCTGGGTGGGTTGGGGAGGGCAAAGTTAGCTGACGCCTTTGCTTCTGTGTACAAATCGCACAGGGGTCGCGTTGGGTTAGTAAAAGCAACATTTCCACCAGTTGGGGTTTAGCTATTGTAGCTGGGTCTTTTTTTGTCTTTTTTAACTCAATCTCAAATAATAGGGCTCTGGTTATTTTGCAGAATGTCTCTGAAGAATGGACAGCATTGCCATGGCTAACTGCAAGCTACAGTTCACAGTGGACAAACGTTGTAGTTTTTCTATTTCCTTTTATAAATTTTTTGCTTTATATATTTTGTAGTTTTCAATCAGTCCTGTATGATTGTTAATTACGAATGCCGTTTTTAAAAGATTATTTAATAGTGTATAGTTAAAACAGAAAGACATGTTAGTGTTTATTTTCTTCCATAATGCAACCATTTCTGAAAATGTCAATTTCTCAAAATTTACAGCTGCCCAAGTCCAAAAAGGGGGTAACGAATTGACCTGAGAAAATTAAAGAATTCAGTTAACAGGCGACGTATGCCTTTTAATTCCTATTTTTTCATTTTTTCTATTTTCTATTTCTAATAAGTAGGTAGAATGTGTTGGCCAATAGTAAGTTTATAAATTGCATGGTTGAAGAGAGCTAGTTGCTAATATGCTAGTCAGCTACATTCCCTCAGTTATTTGTTGGAATAGCTGCTTTGACCATGCCTAGTGTTTTTAAAAGTATGTAAAGAGCATTTTGAACTGTGAACCAACGATTGTAAAATAGTTGTCTTTAAAAGCTATTGATTTTGCATGTTTACACAATTAAGTTAATTTGTTGCTATCATATAATAAAACGTTAGCGAAAGGGAAAATTGCTTTGACTATGTGTTGCTGGTGCATTTGAGAAGTTCGTTTTATTAAAGGAGAAACGTGAGAAATGAGGTGCGTGAGAAATGTGTGAGACATTTTCAGGTGGAATCTCTTCCCTCGACGCTGAGCTGCCCTTCTCTTTCCTTTTTAGGGATGCTCGGGTAGTTAAGGACATGGCAACAGGAAAATCGAAAGGATATGGCTTTGTTTCTTTTTTCAATAAATGGGTGAGTGACAGACAGCACCTTGGCTCCCAAAATTTTCAAGAGGGTGATCCCCACCACCACACACAGACAACAAAAATGGGGGCACTTCTGCCCCTTTTAAAACTCCCAGATTCATTTCACTGTGAGCAGCATGCGTGGGGTGATACTCCACTTCTGAAGACAGATGGAATACAGATGTGAGGCTATCCTCGTTCTCTTAAGCTTTCTGGTGGAACTGGTGATCTAAAACCAGCCCAGATGGTTAACATGCTCTAGATGTCAGTTAAGGTTTGCAGGGATACCCGTCAGGTTTTCTAGAGCTGTCGGCTCGTCTCACACGACAAATGGGGTTTATAAGGCAGAGTCTGGTCTACTAAGCCTGTCTCCTTGACACTGGAAGGGTCGCTTGGCACATGGGGGGGGGGCTTGGCTCTTATTTCTCATTGGTCGAATCCCAAAGAACTTGAAGCATTGTTCCTCTTTTATGGAACTGGACTCTTTCCGACACTCTTGGTGGCTTTTGTATCTGGTAGCCCACAGTTCGGTGGCCTCTGCAGAGACTGTGCTTTGCCACAGCCTCCTCTGAGGCCTTGGCATCTATGAAATGCTCTTCTTCCCTGGCTGCTTTAGGCTCACTGCTTCTGAACGCCTGCTTTGTCCTTTGTCCAGGATGCAGAAAATGCTATTCAGCAAATGGGGGGCCAGTGGCTTGGTGGCAGGCAGATAAGGACTAACTGGGCGACACGCAAGCCTCCCGCTCCAAAGAGTACCTATGAGTGTAAGTATCTTCACGTCCACCCCTGGAATGGAGACGGTTCCTCTCCAGCTGGAGAAAGGCAGGCTTTCCAGAATTGACTATCCAGAGGGAAGGAAGGAACAGCATCTCCACCTGATGATGGAGTGGCTTCCATAGCAGACGAGGTGCTGAATAAGCTTAGATGCTTAACAAAATGCTTGAGCTCCCTGGTGAACCCACAGTTCTGCTAGTCAGTGGCCTGGGAATCAGAGCTGAAGTCCAAACCGCCTGGGCTGAGAACAAGAGGTTGCCAGTCTCCAGGCTGGGATGAGCCTCCAAAGCAAAAGAGTAGTAGCATGCAAGAGAGGAGCTGTAATGGGTAGATGAGACTTCCCGGGGTTTTGAGAAGTGTTTGCTTTTTCTTGTGTGAAAAATCAGTGACTTGAAGAGGCTTTTTGTTGTTGTTGTGCAGCAAATGCCAAACAGCTCTCCTATGACGATGTTGTTAATCAGTCCAGTCCAAGCAACTGCACAGTTTACTGCGGTGGTGTGACTTCAGGACTCACAGGTATGGCCTATCAATGTTGAGTCGTTCCAGGAAATAGCCTTTGGGTGTCTGTCCTGAACTTCCTCCTCTCTGTCTCCCTTTGCAGAACAGCTCATGCGACAGACCTTCTCTCCATTTGGGCAGATCATGGAAATTCGGGTCTTTCCTGATAAAGGATATTCTTTTGTGCGGTATGGAACTGTTTCCCCGTGCCTGTGTTGATAGAACCTTAGGGTTGCCATGGGTCTTCATTAGCCTGTTTACACCTGACCCCCAAGTATGTCTGTGTGGCACGCTCTATGCATGGGTATTGGGCCAAGAGATAAAATGCACTATGGGTGAAGAGTTAGGGTTAGAACCCTATTCCACACTTGCAGAAAACAACTGGGTTAAATAAAACCCCAAGAATTGAGGCTTTGTTATGAAAGATACGAGGTTACCCAAAGTGGATGCCTTTGATTAGGCCTCGGACTGTCTAGACCAGTGGTTCTCAACCTGTGGGTCCCCAGATGCTCCTGGACTACAGTTCCCAGAAGCCTTGCTAAGCCTAAAGACACCTAAATATGGAGAACAGGTCTCGCTGGGAAGGGGTGGTGGCCTTAGCTTCCTGCTCAGAAAGGAAGCTGCCCCTCGGCTGCCCATTTGTGGCGCAGCTGCCAGTGGGTGGCGGAGCCAAAGAGCCCACCCCAAGGGTTTTGGTCATCAAGGGGGGATTTTCAAGGCGGCCTGGATGCCAGCAAGGAACCTGCCCTCCTCATGGACACCGAGCATTGATGTCTCTTAGGAGAGAGGGCTTTGTATTCACCCAGTGCCTTGAACATTGACAGGTTCAATTCCCACGAAAGTGCTGCACACGCAATTGTTTCCGTGAACGGCACGACCATAGAAGGGCACGTTGTGAAATGTTACTGGGGCAAAGAAACGCCGGATATGATCAATCCCATCCAACAGGTAAGGGGTCTGCCCCACCTACCCCCCCACCCGCCCCACACACACACACACACACACACACACACCAGAAAAGCGTTCTGAACCCATTTCAGGGTTGCAAAAATGATCTCTCTGGTAGATGGGTTGCTTAGATGGCGGATGTTAATTCCAGAAACTTCAGGAACAGTCCTCCTGGGGAATCCTATAACGGGTTGCATGTGACAAGTGCAGAGCCCTAGAAAAGGATGCAAAGAGTCAGGGCTTGATTGTAAGCCAGAGCATCCCATCCGAGTGTTCATGAATTTTTATTTATTTATTGTTTTAGAGAATTTTTTACCCCGCCTTTCTCCTTGGAAAAGGATCCAAGGTGGCTTACAAAAGGGCACTGGCAATTTTGTGTGTGTGCGCGTGTGCGATTTCCATGTAAAGATCAGAGGAAGTGCAGTTGTAATTGAACAACCACCTTAATAATTTGGGGGGGGGCTTGCTGGCCCATGTGGCGCCACTAGTGGCTAATTCCTGTTTCCTTCTCCAGCAGAATCAAGTGGGGTACCCACCCCCATACGGGCAGTGGGGCCAGTGGTATGGAAGTACCCAGCAGATTGGCCAGTATGTGCCGAATGGCTGGCAAGTCCCTGCGTATGGAATGTACGGACAGGCGTGGAATCAGGGGTTTAAGTAAGTATCCAATCTATTACAGACTTAAGCTGCAATCGCTAAAACTTTCAGTTCAGCTCAAGTGGTCTTCTGAAACCGTTCCCTGAACTAGCCATTCTGTGTCTTTTTCCAAGTATACAACGTTTGGATCAGCTGCCCTCTTTTGTAAGAAGCTAGAGTCATTCAGCACATTTGCCCTTGTTTATATAGTTTTAAAATACCCCCTTGTCGCCAAAAGTGTGAAGCATCTTCTGAGACTGAGTTTATTGTGTGGGTCCCGGGCTCTAGACTTGGGTGAAGGAGCATCTCAATTGAGCTCCGTCAACATGCTTGACTCCTGTTCCTTGTCGGTGTGTAAATATTTGCCTAAATTGATCTTTTCTTCCCTTTAGTCAAACACAATCTTCTGCAGCATGGATGGGTGCAAATTACGGTGTGCCCCCACCTCCGCCACCGCCACCGCCACCACCCCAGGGGCAAAATGGAAGTGTTTTAACTAGTCAGACTGGATATCGGATGGCAGGTTTTGAAACGCAGTGAAAGGGAAAAAGGAGGACTCTGGTCACAGAACAACTGGCGGCTTTGAGGCTATGTGGAGAATTGTAAATCCTTTGTTTACTTTAAAAAAAATCTATCCAATCAAGTCAGTGCAAAAGTCAAACAGTATTTATTTTTAATCATGAAACTTTGTTGTCCACATTTTTTTTAAAGAAAATAAAACCACACAGAGAGACAGACACACAGGAAATACTAGATGCTGGATATCTGCCAACTTTTGCCTTCTTTTCCTCTTTTGAGATGTGTTTCTGAAGATCCTTGTTTGAAACACAACCAATGCAGGGATTTCTGCCACTTTTAGATGGGGGCAGGAAATTATTGCACAATATCAAAACTTTCTTTTTCCACTGAAGTAGCGTGCAGTTCTAGTTTGCATTCCTAGTAAGGATTTAAAACAAATTGTATATGAAAGAAGTTGTACAAAAGGAAAACACACACACACATACACACATGCGCCAAAACTGTGTGAATCCTGGAGGTTTATTTCAATCTTCAGCTTGTGCACAATTCTGTTTTGAAGAGAGCCTATTGTATAAAGTGTCCATCTCACTTTTGTTATACTGGGGTTTCAAATATAACTTATTGGTTTACATTATTTTGTATCTAGACATTTTTCAAAAAGTGGTTTTTGCCTTACTGTCAGCTGTTAAATTATTAAATAGGAGTGGCAATGGAGAAGTCTGAACGCACACGCTAGTGGTGCAGAGCTCTTGGGTGGATTCAGCTCTTCCGAGTGGTGACTTCTGTTTAATGTGAGAAAAGGTGCCTGGGGAATCCCTGTTGAGTTTGTTCTAAGAGGTCTTGATCTTCACGGATGAATTTTCCAACCCAGTTTCAAATATGATTAAAATGTGACACAGTCTGATGAACCAGCTTTTTTAAAACCTTGTCAGTTTTTACATTTACATGTATCCTTTGTCATGTAAACTATTTTAGCAAATTAATATTTTTCACAAAAGTCAGTCAGCTTTTGTATGTCTCCTTCTTTGAAAGGATAACAGGCAGAAAGATCTACGTGACTTTACGAGTACGATTTAAGCTTTGGCTTTTGCATGTGAATATCTAATACATTGTTAGACTTTGAATAAACACTCATGCTCTCATTTTTTTTCAAAGATGTAAAGGTTACATTGGTCTTAACTGTTAGCAACTTTTTACTTGAGTGGAGTAAATGCGATTTGATTTAGCATGTACAGGTAGAGCTATGGGATTATATAGCTTTTGTGTGAATCAGGCCAGGAGTACGGCAGATGCTCTAGTTAAGCCTGAAGGACCAGCTGGATGAAGCATTTTGAATTGTTCAGAGGCCAAAAACGTTTCAATCCTACCTCCTTGTCTAGCCTTCAGAGAGTGCAAAAAAACAAAACAAAACAAAGAACGGATAGAAAGAAAACAAGAAAACTACTCTTAAGTGTAGTATTTATTCACCCCTGTTAATGTCTGGGCACATGGAGGTGTTTGTTTTCTGTTCTGCATTGGTTGTAGTGGATCAATGTACCAAGGAAATACGGACGTTATACTATACAGTGTGTCCTATGACCTTGTATGTTATGGAAAGAAGTGACCCTCTGACAAAGACACAGGGTCGGCTGTTGAAATGTTAAGTTACTATTTGTCTTTATTTCAACCCCACGTTGTCTTCGGGGAAGGATTGGGTGGGGTGGGGAATTTAGAGAAGATGTTTTAAAATCTGAAGGCTGTCTGCAAAACCTTACTTTGCAGTGAGCAGCAGAAGAGGAAAACTCAAAGAGAAACCTAGGGAGAACTTGGAGTTCCCTGTATCATCCCAGAGAATAATAACAGCCGGCATTCTGTACAGTGAGCAGAGCCAAGCCATTTAAAAGGGTAGGGAACAGGACAGTGCCGTTATGTTAAAACCTGGCTGTTAAAGAGAGCCGGTTGTTATCCTGTAGACAGGGCCTGATCCTAAAATATTACAAAAATAAAGCATACTGAAAAGACACCTTTAACTCTATAGATAGTCTCATTTATGTCTCCTTGTTGCCTTGTAAACTTGCATAACCTTATCTTAATGTTCTGCTTACCACGTTGCCTGTGCAACTCTTTTCAAAAGAGGACCTGAAGATGCCTGAGAGGTGAGCATGATGCTGGAGCAACTGGGATGTTCTGTATATATGTTCAGCAACAGCACTGTCCAAGTTTGAGTAAATAAAATTGCTTCCACTAAAGCAGTCTGACATCCCATTACCCAGTTCAAAATTAAGAAGAAGAGGGCATTTTATAACTTGCCAGTTCTGACCTCCTCTGTATTTGAACACCAATGAACAAGTGCATTTCTTCTGTTGGGCATAATGAGTGAATAAGGTGCTTTGAAAGCAGGGATTATTGGAATGAGATTAAAGAAGAAAGTTAATTATCTTTTCCAAAAAGGGGAAAGGGGCCGAATGCTCTAAAGGTGCTCAAAATCCTAGATGTTCAGTGGGACTTGGAAGTGCTGTGAGAAGAGGGAAGACTTCAAAGGTTGCTTGCCGTGTTCCCTGACTAACGGAAGGTGGCACCAGACACCTGGCAAAGGAAGTAGGCACACACCTCACTTTGCAGGGCCAACTTCATTTCCGTCTGGGCTTCAGCAAGTGGGCACTGTGGCCTTCCAGAGAGGTTGATAGTCACTGTCCCCTATTTCTCCTCCTCCTCCGTGATGCCCATCTCCATGCCATTTTAAGCATCTGCCTATCAGTTTTTAAGAGATGTAAACAGAACAGCCTCTTATAAAGCTAACAACGGGCTGGTTTTGTTTCCCTGTTCCTTACCAAGCAGTGGCTGCTTTTGGTCTTGCTGTCCACACCGAAAGCTGGGTCTGAAACTCATTTGTTAAATACTGCTGTTGAAAATCTCAAGGCATGCATTCTAGAAGCTGTGGCTTTGGAAAGCCGCTGCAGTGTTAATGAGAGTTGGGTGCTTGCTTGTTTCATCTTGTCCTCTTGTTTACTTTACTGGTCGGGCATAATCTTCAGACATCCCAGTCTACATTTAGGGAAGAAACTGAGAAGGATCATATCCTGTTGCACTGGAAGGAAGAAGCTCTGGATGAAAGCTCAGTGGCCCTACTGCAAAACGCCTTAAACCTAACAGGGAATAAGAGAACCCCACTGTATGGTTGGGAAGAGACTGTTTCAAGAGTATTGGGTTTTCTGGCTGGACATCTTAAACTCATGGCCAGAGGAGGCCAATAGGTCATGACCTCCTATTCCTCCTGCTCTTAGAAATCAGGAGCATGCAGTCAATACATCCCAGTTTCTAGGCCATAAATGCAGTGCCCAGAGTAAGAAGAGCAGTTGCTTTTGGTTGCACACGGCTTCTGTTTTCTGTTTAATAGCAAATATAACCCTGGTTTAAAATACCCGCAGGTCCTTAACCTAGCTTCACAGCAGCATCTCCAGGAATGCGTTCATTTGTTTTGCCTGTGCGTGCAAATTTTGACAGAAGGGATGCAAGGCAGTTGAAGTTATTTCAGGTCCACGTGGAAGGTGGTGCTGCAGCAAAGCACTGGCCTAGAGATTTAATCCATGGGGCCTTCCGTCCTTGTGAAGAGAAACAGGTGCATTCATGTGGCTCTTGAGCAATTTTCGCATGACCCTGATGTATCCATCCATAGGGGTCTCTGGGGGGTGGGAGTGGGGGAGGTATTGACCCTGCCAGCTATAATGGGAGCCAAAGACTTGGCAAGGCTTTTTGGAGGAATGGCAGCCTGGGTGGGCTGAAACCCGTTTCCTCTACTGGATTTTGGGTTTATTATACCTTCTCCGAGCCAGGGAGGCTCACCTTGGAAGCCATGAGGGTCCCCCCAGATATATATATATGCGTGCATCTATAGCCAAGTGGGTCAATGGAGATTTCTAGAGACTTAAAATCTGTATTTATCAAAATCTAGGGACCCTAGACCTAAACGGCTAGGTAGACAGGCGGGGCAAGCAGGCTGAACATCTGATTTCTTCATGTCGAGGGATCTGGATTCTGGATCTGCCTGGAGAGAGAGAGAAGGAGGCGGGATCCATATACACAGACTAACCTGGGCTTGTCTAGATAGATCAGCCTCCTTTCCCTCTCGGGGGACTGCGTTTCCCGTCGTGCTTCGCGGCCCGCCGGCCGGCCCCGTGACCTCTCTCGGCCAATCGGAGCCGCCGTTACAGAGGGCCGCGGCCGGGCGTTTGTAAGGAGCCATCGCGGAGGCCGCCCGGGCGACCCCTCTCTCTCTCTCTCTCAGGTAGGGGCGACGCCGGGGGGCCTCGGGGCCGCAAGGGGAACGCAGGGGAGGGGGTCCCGCCCGCCGCTGGGAAGGGGGGGACTGCCGGAAGTGACGTCACGCCCCCCCGCAGAGACGCCCCCTCCCGCCGGGCTGGTCTGGGTCGCTCCTCCGCGGGGTCGCCGTGGCAACGGGGGGGAAGACGGGGGCCGGACTCTGACGTCACGCGGCCCCTTTCTCGGGGGGGTCGCGTGACGTCATGTGACCCAATCCCGGGAAAGTCGCGCTCGTCGCCGGGGGGGGGAGCCTTCCGAGGGAGGGCCGCCGTGCCCCTGAGCATACGCAGAGCGCCGCCCGGGCCCTCTGCCGCCCCCGGCCG
>JAHTLZ010000327.1:21278715-21294057 GCA_023846285.1 Phrynocephalus versicolor
ATAATAATAATAATAATAATAATAATAATAATAATAATAATAATAATGGCCAGGAGGAGGAGGAGGAGGAGGGTCAGCCTTCCGGGTGGCACAGGGCTCTTCGTCAGGCTCAGAAGGATATGCCGGTATTGCCCTCCACCCACCTCGGGGCTGACGAGGAGGAGGAGGAGTCCCGGAGAGAGAGCATCATCCTCCTCCTCCTCCTGCCTGCTTGCCTTCCCTCCCTGGCCGGAGAGGGAAAAGGGGCTGCAGAGCCGTCGCCCATCATGATGCCCACCTGCCTACCTGCCTGCCCTCGGAAAGAAGGAGGGAGGGCAAGAGGGCGCCTGGCCGGCGGTCACCCTCCTGGACACACACAGGAGGAGGAGGCCTGGCAGGCACTCCTCTCAGGGGCCAGCAGAGACTGGCAGGACCCTGAAGGAGGAGGAGGAGGAGGAGGAGGAGGAGGAACCCCCCCCCCCGCATGCGCGCTCCTCTTCCCTAACCGGCTCCTGCTGCAAAGGGAGCCCTCTTGGCTTCTTCTCACCCAGAGAAGGGCAAAAGGGGCTTTGCTCCCTGGTTTCCTTCCTGATGGCATCCCGACAGCGCCAGGGAAAACACCCAGCACTAGTCACAGGGACGGTTATGTCCCAGAACACCTGTCGGTGCCCCCCTGCCGGGCATATGAGGGGGTGTCCTCCTGCTAAGATACTTCCCTGCCTCCATGAGGGCCAAAGGCAAAAATGAGCATTCTCTTGGGCCGACAGTGGCTGGCGGGTGGGGGGTGGTTTTGCCACTCCTAGCAGTGGCCTAGACACAAACCTATAAAGCAGTGTTCTACTGCTGTTGGCAGAAAAGAAGGAAAAGCAAAGTGTTCTGCTTCTATTCCGCCCCATACCACTTCAGGTAGTCTCCGGGCGGTTGACAGTTTTAATTACAGCATGCAGGCTACACAGACAGACACACCAAACTACTGTTTCTCCTCTTTCCAGGAGTAGCAGATCACTCTGGCTCCCACTGTTTCTTATGTGCAGTGGTTTGGATCCATTGTGAACTCAGTGAAATGTCACAGGAGAGTTCATGTGTCAGAGAAGGCTCCATGGTGACACTCACAGGCTGATTTCTGTATTCCTGGCACCATTTCTTGCCCATCCTCACTTCTGCAGTCACACAGAGTCTGGGGGTTTATATTAAATCCACAGCCCGCTGCTGAATGCCAAATAACACTAGCTGATGATGTTCCCCTAGACGGTGGGAAAGGCAGCGATGAGCTAGGTACGCTTGCACATCTGAGTTATTTTGGTGTTCTAGGGAAGAGAGCTACTTGACTCTACGACAATAATAAAAAAAGATGCTGGGAGTTACTTTGGACACACCACAGCATCGCTCTTTGACATCCAGTTAGTCATCGTAATAAAATGCTAGCATTGGGAGGGTGCTTCGAGAAGCCTATCCAGTCAGGGACCCAAATCAAAGGCTGACAGATGGCTGTCAGATAAGGGTCCTCTGAGTAAGAGAAAGGCAACCTCACAAACAAATAGTTTCCCTTGGGTTTATATCCTGGCTCTAATGGATCTGGAATCAAAAGGGAAAAAAACTGGACTCAGCTGTTTTCCCAGAGTCTGAAGTTACCCAGTTTCATCGTCCTCTCAGCAAACACAGGAAGAAATTGGCTTCTTCTTGGTTTGCTGCATGGCTCACTAAGGCTTGGGCTACGCCTGCAGTACAAATGCGGGGCTGGTGTCTTTTCAGTCTCCCAACACACAGGACTCTGCAGGGCCAGAGCCACCAAGGCTTTCGGGGAGATGCAGGCCAGAGCTTAGGTGGTTCATCTCTTTGTGCCGTTTCCTTTGCCCCCCTAGGAGGCTCTGCAAAGGATGGAATTCAACTCCCTCAGGAGCAAAGTCCCGGCTTTCCTCTCGGACTTGGGGAAAGCCACCCTGAGAGGGATCCGGAAGTGCCCTCGCTGTGGCACCTACAACGGGACCCGTGGGCTGAGCTGCAAGAACAAGACCTGTGGCACCGTCTTCCGCTATGGCGCTCGCAAGCAGGCCGGCGTGGACGCCGTCAAGATCCTCACGGGGTCGGACCTGCAAGTCTACTCGGTGCGGCAGAGGGATCGGGGCCCCGACTACCGGTGCTTCGTGGAGCTGGGCGTTTCGGAGACCACCATCCAGACCGTCGACGGGACCATCCTCACCCAGCTCAGCTCTGGCCGCTGCCACGTCCCCGCGTGCCTGAAGGCGGCCACGCAAGGGGTGGTGGAGAACCAGTGCCAGCACTTGAAGCTGGCGGCGAACTGCCAGGCGGAGGCCACGCCGCTGACCCTGAAGAGCTCGGTCCTGAACGCCATGCAGGCTTCTCCCGACACAAAGCAGACCATCTGGCAGCTGGCCACGGAGCCCACGGGCCCCCTGGTCCAGAGGGTCACCAAAAACATTCTGGTGGTCAAGTGTAAAGCTAGCCAGAAACACAGCCTGGGCTACCTGCACACGACGTTCGCTGCTCACAAGGCGGGTCCCCGGAACGGGGCAGAGCGCCGCTTCTTCTGCTCCTGCCAGGCCTTGAGGCCCAGCAAGGCCGGCCCTCCCAAGGACGAGGCAGCCCAGAAATGCATCCACTTCTTTGCCTGCGTCTGTGCCTTTGCCAGCGACGAGGCTTTGGCCCAGGAGTTTGCAGATTTCCTCAGCTACGATGCCAGTGGTGGGTAAGAGCAAGGAAAAGGTGGGCCAGGCTGCGGAGCGTCCAGGGAGAACAATGCATGTCTGGGGTGGGATGGGGGTGGAGACAGGAGGAAAAGGGGGCCTGCTCTGACGTCTCATCAGCTCTAGTGGCAACACACCGTCTCCCAGAGTTGGGGGGGGCAGCCCTCCACTAACAGGGGACAGAGCTTCCTTTTAAGGTTGCCCCTTTTTGAATGGCTCTCCAGTCCCAAGCCTGTTTTCAGGATAAAGAGCCCTACAGAGAAGAGAGAGCAGGGACCTTCAAGTTGCCCACCCACCACTCTGAGCAGCCTCTTGAGTAGCAGCTTCGCAGGATTATGGGCGGTGTGCCTTCCCCTCCGTAAGTGAGGTGCCCTGGAAATTCAGCTGAAAGGCTGGAAGATGCCTCTCAAGTCTGCCTGATAGCGGTCAATGAGGAAAGGCAGTTCTTTGGGCCGCCTGCTTTCTCTCTCTCTTGCCTGGGAATGCTAGTCCTTGGATCAGGGGACACGGGAGTAGCCCACCTCCCCAGGCTTCCGCAGCAGTCTCCCCCCCCCCCCGCCGCCGCCCCCCCCAGGGAGGGATCCTTGAGGCAGGCCTGGGACTCAACGTCTGGTCTTGACGTGGGGGAGGGGGGAGGGGGCTCTGTGGGCTTTGTCTTGGTGGAGGGACAACCGACGGTGTGCTTTTTCTGCATCTCTCTGTACATAAGACTGGCGCAGGCGTCCTTTTATAAAGAGATGCATGGTTGGGGGAGGAGAAGGGATAGAACAAGAACGGAGCCAAGAGGCCGGGAATATCCCTGGGGATCTACAGCCCCCGCAGCCTTGAAGTCGCTGGAAGCTGGCAAGACAGGCGGGGACCACCGGCATTCATGCGGCCTCCGCTTCCCACTGCCTTACGGTGAGAAGGACGAGAAGTTCAGAAGAACTGGGCCTACTGCTTTTTCTGCCCCTGCCACCTCAGGTCTTAAGCCCACGATGGGAACGCCGCTTGCCTGCCAGCCCAAACCGGCTCTGCCCGCCGGCAATGCTGCTGCCGCTGCTGCTGCTGCCGCCACCGCTGCCGCCACCTCCAAAGCCAAGAGGAGGAAACGGGAAGGTGTCTCAGGTCAGAGTCAGAGATGCAGATTTCGTAGATGGAGGGTGGCAGTTCCTGGTCCAGAGCGCTTGGTCTCTGTGCCCATGTGTAGGAAGCAGGCAGGGTTTGGTGATCCAACTGGGTGACCCCTGGCCGAAGGCTCAAGATGGTCTCGTATGGACCCCTCTGTGTGCAAACTGAGCTCCAGGGTTTGCCCTCTCCTCCTCCTCCTCCTCCTCCTCACTGGCTTCCAAAAGCACAGCAGTGGGGTTTATAAAATGCAAACACGAGCAGCCCCCCCCCCCCGCTTTTTGCAGGGCTGAATGTCCTAAGAGGGGCTGAAGATGCCCTTTGGCCATCAGATAGAAGCCACTGGTCAAAAACATAGGAACTCCTTCCTTCTAAAGCCGTTTAAATTTCAGGCGTGCCTGGAAACAGCCCTCTCTTGTCACCAGACCCGGCCAACAGCAGCCTGCGGAAAAGTGGGCAGAAGAAAACCTCAGTGGTGTCGCTTAAAAGGCAAGGTGAGTTCTGCTTCCGCACCTCCAGCCAGGCCGCAGGAGGCTTGGACACCCTCCACCCCCCCAAAAAAATGCCTCTTTGGTGGAAGATTAGGAGCAAGGAGCTGCCATGTATGACCCCACATTGCAAACGGCCCCTCAGGCCCCAACCGGAGCAGGGGTGGGTTTTGCCGTCTGTATGTGCCCTCTCCTTAGGAGGGATTTAACCTGAAAGGATAATCCTATTTTGAGAAATAATAATTAAAATGCACCCTTCATTCCAACTCATACCTCCCCTTGTGGGAGTCCCCTGCTGCACATACAGAGGTGTCCAGTGGGGGTGGAACACAGAGATGTCCTGCTGGGTGCTTTGCAGAGAGTTACAAAGAGGAGCGGCTGGCACAGCAAGCAGGTCTTCCTCTGAATGCCTCCTGCTTCTTTGTGGCCACAAGAGGGAGAGGGAGAGGGCCTCTCCACAGTTGCCATTTAACATTGGGTCCCCTCCCAGGTGTTCCTGGAGTGCTGCTCCCAAAAGGCTTCACCACTAGGCGAGATGGCCAGGATTTCTGGGAGTTGCCATCCAAGAACATCTGGGACCCACGGCTGAGATGGTAGGACTGGGACTCAGGAAACCTGGGCTCCCGTTCCCACCTCAGCCATGAAGTTCACTAAGTGAGCTTGTGCCCACCACCTGTTCCTGGCCTGACCCACTTTGCAGGGATGTTGTGAGGGAAGATCAAGAGAGGAGGAGGAGGAGGAGGAGGAGGAGGAGGAGGAGAGAGCCCTATGTCTCAGGGGCCTCTGGGAGTAAAGGCAGGGCAGCAATGGGAGCCCTAAAGAAATGGGCTCAGAGGCCTTGCCTTTCTCTTAGCTTGCAGCCAGCTGCTTGATGAGTCCCAGGTGGCGCTGACCTTCCAGGAGTGGCTGGCCAGTGTCACGGAGCGCATCCACCAAGCCATGCACTACCAGTTTGATGGTGAGTCCCCCTTGCCCGGCCGTGCCGGCCTCCAGGTCCTTCCTCCAAGGGCTCCACGCAGGGAAGGAGCCTCGGAGGAAAACAGCCAGCCTTGACGTGTCTCTGGGCTGATCTCTGGGCCCAGGGGACAAAAGACATTGATGCCACGACAGAGCGCGCTGAGAGTCCCTCTTCTGCCGCTTGATGGGCATGTGCCTCCCCTTCTGAAGCGCCTGCCTTCGGGCTGTAGCGGAGACCAGCGGTGGGCTTCCAAAGTGGGCTGGGGTTGGACAGGAGCATCCTCTGCCCGCTCTTCAGCCACCTCCTGGGGGCCTCGTCAAAGGGAAGGGACTCCTGACTGCCCGACAGTTTTAGAACTTGAGGGCGATAGACTTGGTTTAGAAATAGTTTCGAAAATGCCAACAAAGGGAAGATGTTGATCTCGAAATGACAAAACTTGAAGGGTGGCTTTGAGATGTTTGCACCTGCGAGGAGCTGGTGTGTGTGTTTGTCCTGCCTTCTAAGCGGCGATCCAGCCCAAGCCCTGGGAGATGTACGTGGAGCTCTTTGTAAAGATGGGGTGGACATGTGGTTTTTTGGCCCTACTAGCAGCCCCCGTTTTCCTCCATCTTCTTTCCACTCAGGAAAACCAGACCCGTTGGTCTTCCACATCCCCCAGTCTTTCTTTGAGGCTCTTCAGCAGAGAATTTCCATTGGGAGTGGCAAGAAACGCCTCCCCAACTCAACCACAGGTAACCAATGGATCCGTGAAGGGCCTTTTCTGTGGAAAGTGCCTCCCCTCCGCCTTCCCCCCCCCACACACACACCAGTGAGAGGGGCTCAGCTGCTCCTCAGTACAGATGGACGAGAGACCAGAGGAGGAGGCGGTGGGTTCCTAAAGGAAGAGGAACTGGCACAGGGTAGGCAGTCATATCCGGAAAAGAAGGTTGGCTGTCAGATTGGGAAGTGCTGCCCCAGAAGCTTCTTGGGGGTACCGTGCGGCCGCCCCAGGCCGAACGAAGCTTTCCTCCTCACAACTGGAAGGGTCCAGAAATGAAATTGGGGAAACCACAGTTGGAGGTGCCCTTGTGGGGGCCAAGGAAAGGGCTGGGGTAGCCCCTGCCCACCAGGAGAGCCCCCCGCCCCCCCGGACTCATGGCATCCCCCCGGGAGAGACTCCTTCCTCCTCTTCAGAAGGGCTAGGCCTGGGGCAGGAAGGGCGCTTCGTTCTCTGACCTCCAAGAGTAGGCCTGGGTGTGGTGTCCGGTTCGGCCTGTGTCCTGGCGGTCCCGGGACTTGTTTGTGAACCAGGGCCAAGAGGTGCTTGGCGAACTGGAGCCCCAGGTTCCCTCACGACCTGTTCTCTTTCTAGCTTTTGTCCGGAAAGATGCCTTACCCTTGGGGACCTTTTCCAAATACACCTGGCACATCACCAACATCTTGCAGGTCAAACAGATCTTTGACACCCTGGAGGTGAGATGGATTTAGGCCTGAGGGTGGGGCCTGACAAACGGAAGGGTGTGTCCTGGGGGAGGAAGGGAGGGCGCCGCCCTGGCTCTCCCGCTCTTGCTTCCTGGGTCCAACTGCCGGCCAGGCCAGGGTTGGTCAGGAGGTGAGCTTCTCCTGCCCTCTGAGCGCAAGTGTTTCAGCTGCCTTCCTCCATCAGCCAAACATCCTGTTACGGCAGAGAGGCAGCCATGGGCCCTGCGAGGAGAGAGAGCCCTTGTTGTCGAGAGACACCACTTGGGGCCTCCTCCTCCTCCTCCTCCTCTCCATGTCTGCTTTCTCTTCCCAGATGCCCCTGGAAGTAACACGCAGCTTCATCCAGAACCGAGACGGCACCTACGAGCCCTTCAAGTGTCCCAAAGTGGAAGTGGAGAGCATCCCGGAGACCTACGGGCGCCTGGAGAAGCAGCCCGTTCTTCGGCCTTTGGAGCTGAAAACCTTCCTGAAAGTTGGTACGTTTCCCGTGCAGTTCGCTTTGCAGCCTGGAGCGTCTTCCGTTTCCACACACACACTCACTGCCTTAAAAGGAGGGGTAGTTTCCTCTGTGAAGTGTTCGGAAGAGGCTCCGGAGTCAGGCTCTCTCCTCTGCCTGCTTTCCCTCTTGCCAGGCCACATGTCTCCCGATCAGAAGGAACCCACGCCTTTCGTCATCGAGTGGATCCCGGACATCCTGCCCCAGTCCAAAATTGGCGAGCTGAGGATCAAGTTTGAGTACGGCCACTACGGGAACGGCCAGGCCGCCGAATACCAAGAGCAGCGCCCGACCCTGGAGCAGACCCTGGAGCTGATGCCCCTCACCACCATCACCTTTCCTTGAACTGCCCCTGCGCGGCTCTTTGGCACTGCTCGGATTGCACAGTCCCACTCTGTCGCTGGCCGGCCTCGGCCACGCTCTCCGTGGAGGGGATCCCTTGGGTCTGTGGCTCAGCCTCGCTTTGAGGCCGACCGACCCATCTTGCAGCAGCAGCAGCAGCAGCTACACCAATGGCTCCCGCCTCTTTTCCTTTCTCATGGCGTATTTTAGGGCATGAGATGGGTTGACGTCCATTCCAATACTTCCCCATCTCAGCCCTGCGACTAACCCAGTTTCTGATCTATGCTTTGTTGCTGACTCCCCTGTGTGCAAAGTTGGTGGGTTACTCATGATCCCCAAATGGGAGCGTGGCAGAACGGCCAGGTGTTAGGTTGTTCTAAGTAATGGTATGCCTTGGCTGGCATACTTTATATTATATTTTTAAAATAAATTAAATTGAACCTCTTTCTGTGTTTGACAACTGTGGGTTTTTTTTCTCATTTAAAATAGCCAGCCGAGTTGGGTTCTCTCGGTGTTGCACAGTCTTTGCTCTGTTCTGTGGGAGCTGTCCAGGATGGCGAGCATGATTTGGGAACCAGATTCAGCACCCTGGACAGCTCCTGTCACAGCTAAACTGTCCTCTGACCTGATCCATCCCTGCTGCTAAACTGGAGTCACCCCAAGCCTCTGAGAGCCCCCAATCCTATGGGGCAGAATGTGGGAGAATCCTTACACAAGATCAGGGTGTGGTTGCCACCAACATTTCACTTAAAGTTAAAAAAAAAAAGGCAGAGGAAGCAAAGTGAGCCACCCTTCATTTCTAGTTAACTACCTCCCAGCGTGCAGCTCAGGTTTCCATCCTGAGACCAAGAAGGTTTTCTTGGAAGGATCCACGCAGACATCAGATGGTGTAATTCAAAGAGCCAGTAAGCCAGGAGGAGAAGTGTTGGCATCCATTCATTCAGTCGGCCAGGGAGATCCAGCGCTCGAAGGCAGGCAGCCGGTCTTCCTCCTGTGACCACAGAGTCCTTTCCACCAGCAGGAAAAGGGGGAAGGGGGAAGAACCCAGCGAGGACCGTGGTCCCAACCCCACCACAGGGAGGGCGACCCAAGAGCTCTTGACATAAACAGCAGAGTGCTGTGCCAACGTAACTCCTTTGCAACCCAGCAAAGCACGGCTGGATCTCAGCCTCTGCTGTTCAATTCCGGCAGCACTAAGGATTCTGGAAGCCCCACAAATTCCCATGGGAAATGTTTGAACACTTGTATTAAGGCTCAACTCTGACACAGAAGGAAGGACTTGAATCTTGCTTGAAGTGGGCAACCACTGAGTCCCTTTTTGCACAGATTTGCGGGAACTCTTCCACCCACCCCTTGCCCTCACCATCAAACCAACACAAGGCATCTCCTTGGGCCATTTCATTCCTATTTTATTTGCTACCCAACTACATTTTAAAAAGCATCTAAAGTTTATACATCTATATCTATATAAAATAAAAGAAAAACATTATTTTTTTAAAAAGACACAAGACATTTGGAATGTGGCATCATGCACTAATAACTAAATAAATAGCACTTGAAATGGGCTTATGACCCTCTGGCCATTCATTCTAGTAGCATTCCACTAAGCATACGCACACTCGCGCACACTCACTCACATGTACTCATTATTTGGCCATGCAGAATATTCTCTAATAGCACCTCTACTTCAGGACTCTTGAGGAAGCCTGGGGCCCAATCCACCAGGAGTATCTCTTGGCAGAAGCCCATTGGAAGGAACCTGGAGGAGGCGGGGATAAGGAAGAACTCCCTGGTGCAATTCCTTCACCTGTTCTTCTGAGAGGCATCCCTCCATGTTATGTGGCTCTTCCGGGACCGTGGGAGTTAAGCTGATGACTTGCTATTCACCTTTTCAATGTGTGATATGACTTTATAGTCCTTTATGATTATGTTATATGACATTCTGGATGACAGGTCCGTAGAAAAGTGGAGTGAACAGATACATGACTTTTTAAAAAAAAAAACTTCCTCTTTAACTTGTTTGTGCAATCATGACAATCAGACTAAATTTGACAAATTCTCTCTCTCTCCCCCCCCCCACCAGCTGTTCCAGGAGAAGACCCTCTCCTGTGGTGTCTGTTATTAAGATGTTCTGAATGTTGGACGATCACGGTGTGCACATTTTATCCAAATGCCTTTTCTCCTATTTGTGGCACACCAGGTGCCACGGTTGAAGGCCAGATGGTTCTTCTTAAAAGCCAGGCTCCTCTCAAGGTAGACACGAAAGCCGATTAGCACATTTTCTTGGGAATTGGAGGAGACCCTTCAGAGTTGGTTTGCCATGGATGGTAAGGGTCTGTTTTTTGCTAAAAGGTTTTTTAAAAGTCATGTCCTATAACCTAGGTAAAATTTGAAGCGCAACAGAGTATTTTGAATTTTACTGGAATGGGGCACTATCTCAACAGAAAGACATTCTCCACCCACAGTTAAGAACAGCAACATTTTGAAAGATCTGAGTCCGTTCCGGCCGTTTAACCATTTCTGTCCTGCACCATCAAACCTGCATGCAAGACTCTGAAGTCACTACTGGCTTTACATTCAAAATACCAAGCTAAGCCTGCCTACAAATTCTACGATACACATTCCTCTGCTCTATGCAAAACCTCAGAGCCAAGCGACACATGACATTCAAACACTGTGCCTGCGAGGCAAACCCTGCAAGGCAAACTCAGCTCTATCCCTTGGGGGGGGGGCCCCAGCCGGGGGGGGGGGGGAGAGATAACAGGGACCTGAACAGGGGAAGAAGCAGGGAAGTTAAGTTCCCAGAGGTGGAGGCACGCGTGTGCACAGCCGCTGTTTCCCTGCTGAGAGGGAGCTACGACGACAGGTACCTGGCCATAAAGCACAGCTTGGTGGTGCCCAAATTCAGCTCAGGCAATGCAGAGAGAGATACAACCCCCAAAGCCATTCCCTTCTGTGACGTCACCCATTTCTTCCCAGAAATGGATAGGGGCATGGCCTCTAGCCTAGCCTTGCACCTTCTGCCCATGTCGCATGGGAAATGCTAAAGCTGCCCCTTGTCCATTTCTTTTTCATAATAATACAGTATATAGAACTGGAAACACATACCAATAATCCCCACCTCTGGAAGTCTAGGTAGATCCAGTACGTCCTTCAAGACCTGGCTTTTATTGAAAAGGACAAAGGCCTGGGACTCTTCCCCACACTTTAAAAAAAACCCACAAAAAAACCCAGACCCAAAGAGGAGGCTTTAAACTGTAAAACCCCACCGCTGAAGAGGTTTGGGGGCAATATGACAAAAAGGCAATGAGAGCGCCACGAGCACATTGAGCCAGGATGATATGTGTTGTTGGAAGTGGTAATTCCTCTTCCTCCTCCTGCTGCTGCTGCAGGTGCCATGCCATGAGCAGACCCACAGCGGGCAAGGGAGTCGGTGAGGGGCAGGTTCCAGAGAAGGGAACAAGAAGTGAAAGAACCACCCTTGTTACGTATCTGGCCCTGCCACGCAGTTGATGATTTGTCCCTGGAAAAGACAAATGATCCACTCCTGAAGATGTCTGGGACCTCAGTACATGGGCCATCTTCTCCAAAATGGTCATGATGGGGCAGGTGGGTGGATCTGGCAAATGGTACCCAAAACTCACAGGTCACCTAGGGTTTTCAGCCAGGGTGCTTCTGCCCTACACACTTGCTCTGTTTTGGCTTCCTTGAGATGAGTCAGGGAGCAATTGTCTACATTTCATCCCCTCCCCTGCCTTCCCACGGCTTGTCTGAAGCCCCTGAGGATGGCTTCAGTACTTGGGATTTCGGCAGCGGAGGGAGGCCTCCTGTGAGGCTAAAATAGGCCAGGGTTGCAAGTCTAAAACATTGCTGAAATGACCCTGGGCTTTTGAAATTAAAATGAATGGATGGAGGGGGAAGACTGGAATGTCCAGTGGGAGACACCAGGCAGATGAGTTCCCACTCGGGAAGTAGGAGCAGTATATAAGTGTGAAAAATAAATAAAATAAAATAAAATAAATAAATGGGAAGAGTTGCCCCTTCGTCCTGGGCCGGAGGACTTTTCCTGAGAATGAATGCCTCTCTCCCTGATGCACGCTGCTGACCTGCAGGCAGCTCCTGGGGCGGGTGGGTGGGGGTAATAATCTGGGGCCCTTGCAAGGTTCTAGTCCTCATCCTCCCTATTTATACAAGACACTCCCTGGCTGGGGAAGAGACAGAGCTGTGAAGAAGGGCTATAGTGGGGAGTGTGGGTCATGGGGAGGAGCGGATGGAATCACTCTCATGAGTCCCTGGGAGGAGACTCGCCTCATGGATCCATTCATTCACACACACATACATGTGTTAGGTTAAGGATGTCAAGTTTAAGCCAAAGGCAGGGGTCACGCAGCTGGGATCAAGGACCGAAAGCCGTTCCCGGGAGTCCTGTGCGTGTGGGCCCTTCCACCAAAGACGCTGCCCTTCTCGGCAAAGCCGACGGCCGGTCTCATAAGCCTGGGAGATGGGAAGGCCCCGTGATCATCCCCAAAATATATTTTGCCCGGGAATAAGTCCTAGTGAATGCAGTTGGATCTTGGCGTTGCAGTTTGAGGACTGAACGAGGTCTTGAGAGACTCTCATAAGGTTGGTTACATAGATGCAAACAGGGTGGAAAGAAACTGTGGGTTCTGCTTTCAGCCTACTGGAGATAAAGGAGGGTAGGAATGTAATCATCATCATCATCGTCATCATCATCATCATCATCATCCTAGGAGAGGCAGAAGTGTCAGCCCAGGCTAGTTCTTGGCCATGCCGGGTTCCGATTTCTCATCTCCTGAAGAATCCTCTTCGGCTGCCTCTTTCAGCTCCTCCGAGTCTTTGGGGTCCAGGGGTCCCTCTCCCACCTCTCCTCCCTCATCCTTCCTGAGGATGGCAGTGCTGGTGGGAAAGCCCTTCCAGCCCGACAGCAGCGGGGGGCTCGAGGAGAAGGAGTAGCCAAGGCCCAGCGTTGTCCCGCAGCTGCTGACGGAGCTCAGCCGGGTCTCCTCACCTTCCAGCAACTTCCTACACGGGGGGTGGGGTGGGATATGGGGCAGGGATGGGGGAGGAAGGGGGCAGGGAGGAAAGACCCAGGAAAGACCCAGTTAAAATATCCCCAGGGATTGAGAACAGGGGGATTAGAAATCCAGCCCCTGTTTCCCAAAACTTCCCAAAACTGGCCCTCAAATGTGGTTTTCTTGTAAAGAACGAAGACACCTGAAATCTTTAAAGAGAGGTGGGACTCCTTTTTAGCCTTCTAGGAGCGGCAGACCCCACCCTGTGCTATTCCATCCATACTTAGGGACCCTGGGGCAACAGAACAGCATTGGGGGAGGGGCAAGATTCCCCTTGTTTTGGGTCCTCTGAACAGATTAAAAAAGCCAAAGCCCCTTTCCTTCTCTTGGGCAGCCAGGTCTCGCCTCATCTTGTGCTGCTTCTGCAGACCTCCTTGCCCCGGGAAGTCTAAGGAACCTCCTGGTGGATCGGGCCCTGGTGAATTGTCTGATGGCAGTGGCGGCGGTGGGAAGGTGGGCACCCTTTGGTGGGCACCTCGTTTCAGGAACCCCAAGGCTTCATGCATGCACCCATCCTTCCTGCACTCCAAGGAAGGCAGCTGCTGGAGCAGGGGGGGGGGGGTTACCTCGATGCACCCCTCCTCCCCAGCCTATAAGGGCCACGACGGAAGGGACACGAAGAGCCCTACCTGTAGGCAGCTATTTCAATGTCCAGGGCCATTTTCACGTTCAGGAGGTCCTGATATTCCCGCAGGTGACGCGCCATCTCTCCTTTGGTGGTCCTCAAGGCGTTCTCCAGCTGGCTGATGGTATCCTGGGAAGGGAGGACTTCCATGACTCTGTTCTGGAGAAGGACCTCACAAGGGCGCCTCCGTGGGCCAGCGCCTGGGGGGGAGGGATCTTGCCCCCAGCCCATCTTCTGCCCCCCTACCAACTGGGACAGAAGGTTGGGCCCCGATCCCAGTGTCGAAAAGGCCCAGCGCGCCCTGTGCAGCGAGTGTCAGAACGGAGGACCTTGGAACCTCCGCTAGCCATCCATCTCAGAGCCCAGGGGCTTCAGGAACCCTTCTGGGACTCCCAAAGTGCTCTGCCCTTCCCAGCCAGACCCAAGTGACGCTCCGGAAGCACAACGGCCCACAGGATCCCCCCGTCCCTCACCTCCCCATCCTCACCTGCAGGCTGTGGATCTCTTCGGTGCTCCGCTCTTCCGCTTCCTGCAGCTGCCGCTCGAGGGACTCGTTGGTGCTCCGGAGGGTCTCGATCTCGATGTTCCGGGCCTGAAGTTGGCGGCGGTACTCGGAGATCTCCTCTTTCGCCTGGCGGACGCTGTCGCTGCTGCGGGCCACCTCTTCGGTGAAGTTGGCAAACTTGGACTTGTACCACTCTTCGGCCGACTGCTGGTTCCTGGCGGAGAGGACCTCGTACTGGGTGCGGATCTCCTTCAAGGCCTCGGTCAGGTCAGGCTTGCTGACCTCGACCTCTACAGACACCTGGAAGGAGCAGAGGGGTGGGTTTGGGGGTGGGGGAGAGCAAGGGAAACCTTCAGAATGGCCATGTGGCCGGCATGGCTGCAAGGAAACACTGTTTTTACCTTCCCACTTTTTACAGGGGTACCTATTTATCTATTTGCATTTACGTGCTTTCGAATTGCTAGGTTGGAAAGAGCTGGGGTTAACAACAGGAGCTCACTCTGCTGCGTGACACCCGGGATTCGAACCACCGAGCTGCTGACATTGCAGCAAACAGCTTTTGGAAGCCTTAGTTCACTGAGTCACCATGGCCCTAGCTATGGCAGCCTAAATCACCCCACTTGGGCCTTTTCACATGACCCCTAAAATCCACGGCAAATGGCTCCCAGATCCGGAGCTTAAAATTGTTTCCCCACCAGCTCTGGAGTTTACAAAAAATTCAGTGTGACCACGACTACCTAAGCGCGTCCCAGTGCACTTTTCAAGTACCTGGTCTCCAGAGCTGAAAAATATCTGATGCGGATGTAAAGTAGTGAGTGCCAGGCTCTCTTTGCCTTGTGTTTGTTTTTTTGTCCCCGCCGCCCCTTTAAGAGACAGGAATCACGACGACGAGGCAGACGGAGGTGAGCCTGCGTCTTTTCTCCCTTTTTTTCTCCCTCCCCTCACGCAGACAAGAGCAAGGAAGTGGGGAGGAGGTGGGAACACAGGAAGAGCGACGAACCCCCAAGATCTCTGGTCCGAATTTAAGTGGCCAGCGGATCTTAGGGGTCATGTAAAAGCGCCCACAAAGGCTGAATATCTGAAAACCAGAGAGCATTCTCCCAATTACCTCTTTACAGATCAATCCCCAGTACAGCTACGGCTCACGCAGGAGTTCAATCAATAAGTTTAAGGTGACAGTAGGCTGTAGTGGAGCCACTCTGGGCTTCAGTGGGAAATGTGAAGGCGCTCTCCAAGGTTCTGGATCCCTTAAGATTCAGCCCCATGGCTAGTTCTTGTAACATTCAGACTAAATTCCCAAGGAGAGCCAAAATCTCACTAATGCTGCAGCCCCCAGCCTTCATGCTGTGGAGCCTGGAAGCTAAAAGCTATCAGCAGTCATTAAACATTTAAGAAAGCATCCTCTTCTTAGGGTCAGGGGCCTCAGGGTGCAGTGGTTAAGCTACAGGACGTACTTCTTTGGAGTGTGCGAGGTGCGGGAAAGAAGCAAAGACAAAACCCACGGCTTTACAACCCAATGAGTCATCTGGAAAGCACACACACACACACACACACACACACACACACACACACACACACACACA
>JAHTLZ010000327.1:21294957-21307415 GCA_023846285.1 Phrynocephalus versicolor
CCCCCCCCCCCCCCCCCCCCCCCCCCCCCCCCCGGGGGGGGGGTGAAGGGCGCGCAGGACCTGCGCCTGGTGGAGCTCGGCGTGCAGCTCGGCCACCTCCTGCTGGTGGAGGCGGCGCAGGAAGGCGATCTCGTCGGCCAGCGCCTCCACCTTCTTCTCCAGGTCGCGGCGGGCGAGGGCGGCGCGGTCGGCCTCCTTGCGCGCCTCGCGCAGCGCCCCTTCGGCCTCCTGGCGCCGCTGCGCCTCCCGCGCCGCCTCGTCCCGCAGGCGCTGGAGGGCGCGTCCCAGCTGCTGGCTCTCCAGGGCGGCCGCGTCCCCCTCGCGGCGCAGCGCCTCGGCCTGGGCGCGCAGCTCGCGCAGCTCCTCCTGGTAGAGGCGCTGCAGGCGGGAGGGCTCCTGGGTCTGGCGCCCGCGCAGCGCCGCCACCTCGGCCTCCAGCAGCCGGTTGTGCTGCTCCAGCTGGTGCACCTTCTCGATGTAGGTGACGAAGCGGTCGTTGAGGCCCTGCAGCTGCTCCTTCTCGCTCGTGCGCACGATCTTCAGCTCGTTGCGCAGCGCGCTCGACGGCGCGCCCGACCCGCCGCCGCCGCCCCCCAGCAGCACCTCCATCGGGTCCAGCGAGCTGCTGGGTGCCGGCAGCCTCCGGTAGGACGACGAGAAGGAGGAAGAGGCGCGGGCGGCGGCGGCGCCCCGGGCCAGAGGAGGAGGCGGGCGGCCCCCCGCCGTCGAGCCCAAGAGGAGGCTTCCCTTGGGCGCCTCCCCGAAGCCCCGCTGGCCGGCGTACCGGGAGGCCGGGAAGAGGAGGTCGCGGGCGTAGCTCATGGTCCCGGCGCGGGAGGCGGCGGAGGCGTGGGAGCCAAGGAGAGCCGTCCCGAGCGGGCCACTAGCACCACCACCACCACCACCACCACCACCACCGACGGGCAGGCGGCTACGGTTCCGACCGGGCGGCGGCGGCGAGGAAGGGGCGCTCGCCGCAGCGGAGCCTTTTATAGCTCCTCCCGGACCAATCCAGGGGCGGAAGGGAGGGGAGGGCGGCCAATGGGAAAGAGAAACACCGCGGCGGCGAGGGTGGGTGGGTGGGTAGGTGGGATGCTGGCGGCGGGGGGGCGGGGGGTTGCGCGCAGGCAGGGATGCGCAGGGCGCTGAGCGGGCGGAGGGAGGGGGAGCAGCCAAGAGGTGCCCCTCCTTCAGCAGCGGAGGGTCTGTCGCCTCTCGTCGGGGACTGGTCGGTAAAGAGCCCCCGGGGAGGGGAAGGGGGGTCTTCAGGAAGGGGCGCCAACAGGCCCCCCGCCCCCCCAACCCTCGGGGCCTTCTTTGCACTGTCGAAACCCCCTTGCTTGTCCTCGGAGGAAACTGGGTCTGCCGAATCTGTAGCCTCAGCAGCATCCTCTCCTGGCCTCCTTCGGAGTTAGAATGCTGGCAGGTGGCATGGAAAGCTTCCAGCAGTACTGACCCCCCCCCCCCCCCCAAAAAAAGGGCAGCCTCTAACTCCTTGACTGAATCGTCTGGATGTAATGTGGAGGGGGAGGGCAGTTTGCACACCACCATCACACCAGCCCAGTAAGATTCAGGGAAGGTGGCTGTGCACCTGTTGAGTCTCTCCTTGGCTCCACACTTGGGGGGGGTGGTATTCCTGAGAGCCAGCAGGAGTGGGTTGGGGTGCAGGAACTCCTTTGGAGGGGGGTACTTCTCCTGGGGTCTCACTCGGTCTCGCTGGCCAGATTACACCACGGTCCAGGTGTTCTTTTCTTCCTCTCACCAGCACTGTGCCCCACCCCCACCCCCAATTGCTCCTGCAGCTCTCTGAGACTGTTTTTACAAAAAAAGAGGAAGTAAAGACAGAGTAGCTGCACTGGGCTTTCTGATGCCTGCTAGCACTAAGCACCATCCATCAGGACCACAAGCATAGGCGTGTGGCTTCCTTTGTGTCTCCACTGTCTGCAAGATCAGAACAAAAGAGAAACAATTGCAATGGCTTAATAAATGAAGTGGAGGCAGATTTTGCTCCAAAGGAAAAGCACTGATGCTGCTTTGAATGATTCCCCTCCTCTCTCCCCACGGTGTAGCACCATCTGCCCATCCCATTCCGTCCTCCCCCATTTAATCTCCGCGTCTTTGTTGGATAAATCGATGTGCCATTATTTGACAAGAAGGAACCGAGGAGAGACGGGGGGGGGGGAGAGAGTTCAGCTCCTGCTGAATCAGGCATATCGGTTGCACCTGCTCATTACGGCCTCTGGCCTCTCTGGGGAGGGGGGAGGTAGAGGAGGCTTGGAGGTTTCTGGAAGAGGCAGGAAGCTTTCCTTGGGCTGTGAACAGGT
Source organism: Phrynocephalus versicolor (assembly GCA_023846285.1). Taxonomy (NCBI): domain Eukaryota; kingdom Metazoa; phylum Chordata; class Lepidosauria; order Squamata; family Agamidae; genus Phrynocephalus; species Phrynocephalus versicolor. The sequence goes on from JAHTLZ010000327.1 coordinate 21,297,282, forward strand.
CTAAGCCAAGGCAGCCTGGTGGCAGAGTGATGGGGGTGGGGGCTGGGGCTGGAGCAGGCATGGCCCACTCGTGGCCATCACCCGGTCTTACCATTGAGGCCAAGAAAGATCAGGAAGGAGACCCCTTGGGTCCTTGAAGGATAGAACACGTACCTCTGCAACCACCCCTGACCTTTTATCTCCATGGGGCTTTTGTTGGAGGGTGCTTGGCTGCTTGTCCCCCTTGGGAACACCTATGACAAAATGTCTGGGTTGAGACAGCCTGTGCAGAATCACTCACACCACAAAGAAGGAGATTTCTCTTTGTCTGTTTGCTTTTGCCTTGGTCACAGAAATAAGAGCCAGATGCCTCTCTGTTATTGACTTGTCCTCGTTTTGGACAAAAGGTCTCTGGTCAAAACTGGAGTCCTTGGTGCAGATAAGGAGCCCAGAGTGGGGAGTAGTGGGGGAGGGTCCAGAGGCCCTGGCCCATCTTCCTGGTTTATCCTTTCCATCACACCCTCGTCCTCTATTGTAGCCAAGTGGAAGGAAATATATGTCAGAAGAGGAGCCGCTGAATGCATCCATGTATCACTGGGATTACTGTCAATTCCAGATTCTTGGAAAGACTGGGTGTACAGCAAGCATGCATACAAAGGTTCTCATTGTATGCTTTTTTGATGTCTTTGGTGCGAAAAAAGATTCAGCCATTTCAGCCTGAACCCGGCGGAAGTCCTGAGGTCTGGACTCTCTTTTGACCCTGTGTGGTGGCCATCATTCTCTTCTCTTTCAAGAGATCCCTAGGGGTAAATCTTAAGGATGGCCTTCTATTCCCCAAAGCTGGTCCAGCTTCAGATCTGGCCCCGGATGACTGGGACATCCCAGAAAGCATCAGATGGGTGCTTTTTGTAGCCCTGCCAGGGACCAGAGGTACCATGGACAGCTCCTGGCCCAGCTGTCATCATCAGTGATCACTTCCCCAGGGAAATAGACTATGCAAGCCCTCTCCTTAGCTGTAGCTCAATTGTGTTATTTTAATTGAACCATCTTGTTCATACTGCTGCATTTTTTTTAAATGTTCATGTCAACATGTTTTATTTTATCTTCATTTATCAGTTGGTGGCATTTATTGCTGCTTTCTTTCCTGTGGAATACTGTTAGTATCGTTTAATGCTTTCTAAGCCAATATGCTATTGGGTTTATAAAGCAGGGCAAAAAACATTTATTTCCCCATTCTGACTGTCATGATAATAACTCTCTAACTCAGGCATGTCCAAACTTCCGCCTTCCAGATGTTTTGGAGCACAACTCCCACAGTCCTTTGCCATTGGAAATACAGGCTTGGAATTCTGGGTGCTGTGGTCCAAAACATCAGGAGGGCCGAAGTTTGGGCATGCCTGCTTTAACTGAGAAGAGTTGTTATGATAAGAACCCGTTAGCAGGGTGGGCAGTTTATTTAAGAGAGAGAAAAAGAGAATTTATTTTGACTTTGTATTCTTGAAGGCTTTCATGGCTGGGATCTGATAGTTGTTGTACGTTTTTCTTCCTGACGTTCCACCAGAGTCTGTGGCTGGAATCTTCGGAGGGCAAGGAGCTCAAGGAACGAGGAGGGAGCCCTGTGCTCTGGGGTATTTTGACTTTGTCTGGAAAAGATTGGATGTTTGAGGAAGGCAGGAGTGGAGAGTCAAAAAAGATGCCAAAACCAGCACCGGGACCCAGACATGACCCCACTTGCTGTCAGGTTGATGAATTTAAAAAGCATCAACATTAAAGCCACTGTGTCAGCAGGGAGCAAAATAGATTTGCAGCAAGAGCGCTACGCAGTGAACTTGGCTCTGCTTGGTGCTGGGTGCAGTTTTCCCGCTAAGGCTTCTTCCTGAAGCCTAGGGTGACTCCTCTGTGAACCTGCCCCCTCCAATTCTGACCAGAGGAAATCTCTGTCGAAGGCAGCTCTTCTAGTTCCGGACTGAGGCAACTGCCTTGTCATCCTAGCCATCCTTCACAGCAGGGGGACATTTATGGATAGGGGCCAGCCTCAGAGAAGGATCAGAGGGAAGGAAGCCAACCATGGTTCCCCTGATCCCAGCCTCTCTTGCCTTCATTGAGGATGCCCCCAAAGGCATTTTGCTCCCTGGGAAGGTTCCAGAAGAGCAGTTCCAGGGGAGAGCTGGTACTTTGAAGGCCTGGGACGTTCACCTCTCTTTGCCTGAGGTTGCCACATAGCTACATTGAGCATCTCTCTGCTGGTCGGGTCATTGCAAATGTCAGAAAGCGTGGCACTCATGATGGTGCCAGGCAGCATCACGTTGCAAAAAGCATTGTGGGAGCTGGGTCTAAAAATAAAAATCAACAAATGAGGTCTTTTTCTCGTCTGAGCCGGGTGGAAGGGACCAGATGGCGTTGGGAGTCGGACAGAGGCCTGGAACGGGCAAGGCGGTGGAAGGAAGGAAGGAAGGGTGGGAGGCCTTGACAAGCTCTTCATTCCAGCATCTGGCAAGAAGGAGAAGGGAGGGAAGGGGAGGAGCCCCAGGTGCTGTGGGGTGGGAGCCGTCTCCATATTGTACAGCTCAGATCTCAGGAAACAGGGCTGTGTTTGCCCCATGCCAGTCTGCTGAATGATGGCAGGGGGGGGAGGAAGGGACCTCCTCCCTCCGATGTCCTCTGGGTGCTGGGGGCTTCCAACCCATCATCCCCTTCCAGTGTGGCCAATCCTAAAGGGTAATGTACGCGGTTGTTCAAAATACCGGGTGAGAAGGTGCTGCTTTTCATTCCTGGCCTTGACCATAAAGGGTCTCCATGTCCTGGGACAATCCCGCATTTAATCTGAACTTTTTTTTAAAAAAAAACTAAAGGTTTCCAGGGCCTATTTAGGACCTTCAATGGCATATTTCAAGCTCACACTAAAATCTCCACCACCGATGGCCTTTTTGTTAACAAAATTTCAGTTTCCCTGAGAAAATTTCACTTCCCTACAATGTGAGAACTCCCGTTCGGCATCATCATCATCAAGAGAAGCAGAAGAGCACTCCCCACACAACGGGAGAACTGTGAACTAAGAATGGCTCCCCTTTGGGAGGGGACAAAAATAAACCTGGCTCCACTCCATCCTGCATGCGAGTTAAATTGCTTCAAGTATTCCTAGCAACCTCTTGCTTAGCAACGGGGCTGCTCCCGGTCTGAGGAGCAGCACCAACGCGGAAGAGGAAGGTCTATTTCATGGCAAGGCGTCCCCAGGCTCCTTTGGGGCGCACCCTCTTCTTCCCCTGCCCACAACCCAGTAGGCTAGGTCCCCAGTCGCCCTTCAGCCAAGGTCAAGCAGGGCAGGTGCTGAATTTCAGCACCTGTGTTTTGCATCAGGGGCAGCAAGAAATACCATCCACGAATGAGTGTGGACTTGCAAGCAAACAAAAAACGTCAGTTGTCTCAGGATGGTTTTGTGCCAAATGATTCCTTTAAGTCTTGGACCCAGTCCTTTCCCAGGTGTGGATATGGCCCGTATGATATGACCCAATAGAGTCGAGTGGCAGCTCAAAGAATCAAGGTTGAAACGAATCTGTGAGAGAAATAAGCAGAAGATGCTGAGTGAAGCCCCGTCACAAAAGTGGCCCTATAGGTTGCTTTTTCTGCAGGAGATTTAAGCCCATTTACATCACCTGAACGTGACACGTTCCAGGCCTGTGGCTGACCAGTGATCCAGCTTAAAGGCCATAAACCAGAGAGAACTAGCTGATGCCTCCAAGAACAAAGCCAAACGCCTCCACTGTGGGACTTGGACAGGGTGACCAGAGTGGAAAAGTGAGCAAAATAAATAGATAAATAAAAAATGGTTGACCATGATTCTCTGCCCTCCTGCCATCACATTCACAACAAAAATAAGGAGGAAAAGGAGGTGTGGTAGAATTGCCCCGTAAAATAATATGCCAGGCGGACTCTCGAGAGAGGAAGCAGGTGGCTCTTGTTGGAGTCCAGCGCCCCCTGCTGGTTCCAGGGAAGAGAGACTTCAGAGGAAGTAATTCAGTGTAAAGAAGAGGGTCCTGAATGATGGGTGGCACATATGTGTTTATTTTTGACCAGCAGGGAAAAGGTTTCCTTTTGAGCCGACAAAAAGTGCTTTCATAAATACCAGCTGTCATTCAGAACAAAACAAGGTCTTAAAAGGGGAGCTTTCTGACTAACCAACTCGTTTTTGTTGATCGAAATCCACGTCCTCAGAGGTACAAAGGACGCCCATGACGGGGCCTCGTTGTGTGGCTGGTGGTGAGGAAGGAAAGGAGCCAAGGTGGACCCAGATTTGATGGTCTGCCAAGTTCCTGCCTCCGAAAGCTTAACATGGTTTAGGTAGGAATGATGTGTCCTCCAGGGCCCAAGCATCTTCCCCTCCCCACCTCGCCCCCCCCCCATCCACTACTACCCAGGGCCTTGTGGCGTCACAAACATGCCAGGGCTGCAGTGATGGCACCCTCTTTGCTGCCGGGAAGAGAGAGACTGGGCGAGGTGAACACAGGCGTCACTCCCGCCCTCACTTCCCGGGGGGGGGGGTTCAGGAGCCTCCCCAGGTACACTTCAAACCAGACACTAGGTTTCCCTCTCATTGGTGTGAAAACCGATCCAGACAATAACAGCTCCTTTGCCAGCACTGGCTTACTCTGTGTTTTAAGGCGGTGACAGAACTCTTAACAGAGGCACATTAGCAGCTAATTCATGATTAATACTTGCATGCCACCCAGTTGATTCCAATTTACAGCCGCTTCTCCTAGGATTTTCAGGCTGGAGTGTGGGTTTGCTTCTGGGACTGCACCATTTGCCAAAGGCTGGCCTCTCTCCCTCAAGAGGCCCAGCGGGGAATTGAACTCCTAGCCTCTGGCTCCCCAGAGATCTGAACCACCCACCTAACCAGCCAGCCTTTAACTATTAGCGACTTATTCAGCACAGTACAACCCAAGGCCTTAAAGAGCCAGCAGGAGGAAACTAGGTGAGGTTTTTGGCTATTTTTTTTGGGGGGGGGATTGGTGTGGTATATAAATATAAATAGAAATAAATATCGACCTTCTTGGTCAACCAAAACAGCTTTAATTGCAGAACTGTTAAATATGTGTGTGTGTGTGGGGGGGCTTTTTCTAGCCCCAGCCATTGCAGAACCAACGGAGCAGTTGAGCCAAGCTTTGGGGACATCCAGTTGATTCCATGGGTCTCCTCCAAAGAAGGCTCCCAGGTGTAGGGTTCCCATCCTCCACATGAGACCGGGATGTCTGCCTTTGTGTGTAGGCGTGTGTGAAACTGCGCAGCTGCCAGGAGGGATCGTCTCAGTCCCAAACTCATGTGATGCAACACATTTTCTGGTCAACCACAGCAGGAAGTAAACCAGCAATCAGTGACAGGCTTCTTGGAAGGACTGTGACGTCAGGAGCCATTTCACAGCCACCGGGAGGTCTCCCCTCTTCCTCCTCCATTTCCTGGGGCATCGTTCTCAGGGCTCAGGGGCAGCAGAAAGGGCCACGGCATCACAACATGAGAAAAGCTGCCCACATGTGGGGGAGTCCTGCTTTGATGCCCACAGAGAAGGGAAGGGGGGAGGTGCATCCCGTTGGTTTGGCCAGAAATGTCCTGGGCGAGAAAGATGGCTGGCCATGCCCGTCTCACGCAAGGCTGCCGATCAGCCACTCTGGAGGGTGCCCTTGTGAGCTGAGCTGGGAAGGACCGACCCGGAGCCCTGGAGAGTTGTCCATCTTCTGGTTTCCAAGTATTTCTAGAAACAATGACAGTAGGTGGTTGCAGGCTGCCAACATCCCTTGCAGAATACGGTGTTTGGAGGGGCAGAAACCACTGGGCTCGGGACAAGACAGGATAAAAACACCACCTCTGGCAAGAGGGACTGGCCAGACGAAGGCTGATGCCACGTGGATGGGAGAACCCCCAGGCATGCGCCAGCATTTTTCCGAGAGCAGAATGGAAGTCCAGAGAATAGGACTCAGGTCTCTCATTGGAACTGGGGTAACGGGGTTGGGGAACCCGTCCAACCAGTCCCCTAACCCTAATCCCCAGAAGGCATTTCACAAATGTTTGTGAACTATACTTTTCCCTAAAGCATGAAATATCTCCACAAGCCAAATGTGGAAACCGAGGCAGACCTGCTTTGGGCCCACGAGGAGAGGATCAGATTCTCTGGAAAAGGCTGGAAAAGGAGGGAGGCAGCGGGAAAAGAGGAATGACCCAATACGAGATGGACGGACTCGCTAAAGGAAGCCATGGTCTTCCATTTGCAAGAGCTGAGTAGGTCAGTTGAGGACAGGCCACGTTGGAGGCCACACATGTATCGGGTCGCTGTGAATCAGAGGCTACTTGGTGAAAAGCAACAACCGATGACGCGAGGAGGAGAGCCTGCCCTTTCCCCAGCCTAGAAGGGAACACCAAGTACCGACTTCAACGGTCCTTCAGTGCCAGAACAAGGCTAGGAATTTTAGTATCTTGTAGTACCTTTTAAATCCGTTTTGGCTCTTGCCATTTATTTGGCTTTGTTTTTGTTATTTAAAAAATACCAGTCAACCCAAACTGTGAAAAAAGACCAGTGTTACATAACATATACAAGTTTTAACAACAACAAAAACTATGTGTCCGTTAAATATTGACATAACATATACACACTCTCTCTAATGTTGCTGTTTTTGTAGCTTTGTTTTGGGTAGTTTTGCTGACACTGTTTCTGCAATCTGCAGCGGTCTACAATGCGGTGTGAAATTTCTTGAGATTGTTCTCAAAGCCCCCGCAAGGAGGAGGAGGAGGAGGAGGAGGAGGAGGAGGAGGATTCCTTAACTGAAACTTCATCTCAGTTAATGTCACACTTGCTTTTGGGTCATTCTTTTTCTCCTGCTGTTTCAAATTGAATTGTTTTGTTTCATGAGACTGTCATGAACATTTTGTTACAGGGCGGTTGAGGTACATAAAAAACAAACCCTAAAAACTCTGTGAACTTGCGTTCGGGGAACGTAGCACAGAAATCCCGTAGTTTCCAGGGATTTCACCCAAAGTGTGTTGCAAGGTGGGAAGCACAGAGAAGTTCAGCCATTTCTTTTGACCTCCTCTCTCAACTGGAGTGGCAATGAGCTTCGGAAACCATCGCCTTGCCCTTCTGGGACTCACCCGAAATGTGACATGGGAGCTCCCTGGTCTATTTTCCTTGTCATCATCTCCCTGAGGTCAGAAAAAGGGGTGTGGGGACGCTCACATCGCTGGGGTTGCCTGGGGTCATGTCCCTGACTCAAGTGGCTGCCTTATCTCAAACCCTCCCAGATCTTAGCAAGCCCTGCACAATGTATGCTGAAAAAAATGTGTAGAGATTTTGTGGCATTTGATAGCATAAACCCCACACGCTCCATCAACAAAATAGACCGGGCAATTAAATATCTGAGAACTACAGAGCGGGAGAGGATCCCAAAGGGATCTTGTAGCCCAGCCCCTGTGGAGGAGCCCCTGTGGGGAATATCACATTCCCAATGTTGATGCACGAGAAGACCTGTGAGAAGCACAACCAAGCAGCTTCCTTTTCAGGAAATGTAACACACACACACACACACCCTGTTGCGTCAAACCACTGCTGCTTTCTCGTCATGAGGTTTCAAAACCTTTTGCTAGTGGTGGACCTCAAGAGGCCAAGAGCGGTGTGTTGCAAGGATCCGTGACCAGGCTGGGAAGGGCCTTCCCACCAGCTTCCCATCCGGCGGCCTGCAGGCCTGGCTCCATGCCTTTTAAAAAACTGGTGGGTAAATGGGCGTTCATTTATTTACCTGGACCAGTCAAGTTTTTTTCTGGCTACTCCTTGGCCCTGGTGTTCTCTCTCTCTCTCTCCCGAACACCTTTCCTCCCTGATGCCTGGTGGGCTCGGTCCCTTTGCTCCAGACTAGGGTTTCTCCACCGGTGGGTCCCCAGATGTTCCTGGACTGCAACTCCCAGAGGTCTTCCTCACGAGCTGAGCTGGCCAGGATTTCTGGGAGTTGCAGTCCAGGAACATCAGTTGGAAAGACAGACAGCTAGACAGACAGACAGACTTTGGCTTCTCTGTCATGTGGGAATGTTACACCCCTCCTCTTTCCCGAGGGCTGGTGGGAGGCGTGACTCCTGTCCAAATAAACCATCCTTCCTCCTCCTCCTCCTCCTCCATCCTCACTGGGGTGCCCAACATAGTAATTTTTTATTTTTAGTCTCACAAGCGGTAAGTGCCACATTTCAGGGAAATGGAAACTCTTCCCTTCTGCTTTCAAAACGAAAGCGGGTATCTGTGCCAAGGGGTGGGGGGGTGGGGAGAGAAGGAAACTGCAGAGAGTGTGACGTGGCAGCTTTTCTGGTGCCAGGCGTGTGATCTGCCAGCCGGCCGGGAGCGAAACTTGGCAGGCCAGCGGTTGAGCTCCACATGACGAGGCGGTTGGCCTCGGCGCAAGAGAGAAGGGGATTTATAGCAGCCAAGCCCAGTTCCACCCTTCACCCCCCCCATCCCATGCCTTAGAACGAAAGATGGCAGAGGGAAAGGGCTCTGTCCCCAACACCCACCCCTCAAAACCAAACCAAATCAAACCCATTCTAGAGAAAGGGACAATATTTTTTTTAAAAAAAAAATCTTTAGAAGTGGGGTCCACAGAGGCAGAAGGGGGAACCTGTGCTGGTGAGTGAGACTCCTCCTGATTCCTCCTCCCCACCCCTTCCACTCTTGCTAGGAAGGCTCCTTTTATAAACCCCAGGGATGGGCAGCATCTGAGGGTCCCGGAGCCACTTCTGACCCTCACCGATCACCCCAGAGGGGCATGTTAGGCACCTTGAAAAAGGCCCTCCCCCAAAACAAGCAAGCAAACAAAAAAACCCGCTTCAAATCCGGCTGTGCACAGCTTGCTGTGCGTGCACAACAACCCCAGCTGCTTGAGGAGAGCTGTTGCATGTGGATAAGCAAGGCATGGGGCAAGCGGGCCTTCCCAAAAGCCCCAAACAGGTTGGTCTCTGTGTAGTGTGTGTGTGTGTGTGTGGGGGGCTTGGTTTTACCATTCTCCTCCACACAAAAAAGGACCAAAGGAAAGGTGGAGGTGGGAGAGCGGTGGGTATTTCCGAAGGGATCGCCCCCCTTCCTCCCCTTCTCCTGCGTGCCCTCCTGATTTTCCACAGGCAAAACACCAATGAGTCAGAGGCAGCTTAGACTGAGGACTGAAAACAAAAACACACTCCTGAAACACACACACACACATCATGTATGCTCTATGGGCCTGGAGCCATGGCTGGCCCCACTGAGGCAATTTTCCTGGAGAGGAGCCAGACTCTGGGCCCCTGGGGGGGGGCTGGGGGGGCGCGGGCCAGGCTGGTTGCTCCACCGCCCTTCTTTTTGCAGCAGAGAAGGTCCAAGGCCAGGCTGGGCAAGATGAAGGGTGACCCGGGTGTGGGTGTGGGGTGGGGTTGGGGATACAGCTGGAGGCGAGCCACCTGCCCTCAAGGGACCAGCAGGATCGACGGTGCGGCCAAGTAGAGTGTGGCTTTGTGGTTCGAGGCCACAGTTCCCAGAATCAATTGGGGAATTTCCACCCTAAAACCCAAATCTTGCACAGCTCTGCCTGTGGCCGATGGTCACCCCCGGGTGGACGGGGCTGGGCTGTTTGCCCTCGGAGCCAATTCCCACCTAGGGAGCCTCCCTCGGGGAGATCTTCCCTGGGGGAGACAGGGAGGTGGCCATGAAGCGTGGATCTAAATTCTCCCATGCAAAGAGGAGAATCACAGCCAAAGGCCCCTGTGGCTCTTTCCAAAGTCAGAGTAAGAGATATTCAAATATCTGACCCAGTTTCGCCAAAGCTGGGGCCACCTCCCTTCCTGTGTGTGTACCTATGTATGTGTGCCATATCTGCCTTGTGGAGGAGGAGGACACTCTGTTTACACCTTGCTGTCCATTACAGCCTAATTAAGGGTGCTAATTAGGCTGAGGGAGCATTCCCAGTTGAAGAGGAAGGGAGGGCCCTCGCTCTCCTGCCCCACTTTCCAGCCGAAAGTGTGCCTCACTTTTCCGAGTGGAGGCCAGGGATCCCTCTCCCCCCTGGGCCAAGCTTTCTTGAACAGCACTGCATCCTACGCAGCAGCAGTGGGGAAGGCTGCAAAACCAGCTGGCACCTTCCTCTCTCTCTCTCTCTCTCT
>JAHTLZ010000327.1:21307425-21320836 GCA_023846285.1 Phrynocephalus versicolor
CACTGGGATCCAGCTTAGCAGGACGGCGCAGGGGTCTGCTCGTTTGGAACGCCAGAGGCACTCAGAGGTCTTGTTCTGAAACCCTGGCCAATGGGATTAACATGCATGGTGGGGGGGGGGGGGGACCAACTCCGCCCAAGGGTAGGGCCGGCCCCAGCGGTTAAGATCTCAGTGCAACCACCAACGCCAGGCCAGCTGGACTGTTTTCTATGTGACGGCCCTCCAGTTGCCTGACAGTGGCTAGCTATCATATCACCTCTCGGTCTCCTCTTTTTCCAGTCCAGCCCCGGGCAGTTCCCATTGCCACTTCCCAGGGGGCTTGGTGGGCAGACCGTCTGCCTTTGTTATTGTCCTCTGAACATGCTCTGGTTTGTCAATAACCTTGTCAGACTGTGACGCCCTGAACTGGAAACAGAGTTTCAGGTGAGAATAGAACGGTACTATTGCTTCCTTTGAGAGGGATTTTACACTCCAGTTTATGCAGCCACGTAGCATGCGTTTTTTGCTGCCACGTCACACTTCTCGCTCACATTTAGCCTTGCCTCTTTCCCACAAATCGCATGAGCTACGATGGCAGCTGCCTCCCATCCTGGGCGTGTGTGCTTCTGAATTTTCCTGCCTAAATAGAGAACTTTACACTTCTCCCGGTTGAAATTTATTTTGTTCCTTCCTGGCCCCGCTTCCCTGTTTATCAAGACACTGAAGAATCCCGCGGCCCTGCCTGGTCACTTCTCTCCGGCATGAGGAGGACACTTGAGGGCAGGGTCGCTCTGCAACAACCAATTCAGCCATGCACTGTCATCGAGCCGGCCCACATTTGGGAGAAGCGGGTCATGTCAGAGGAGGCTGATTTAGTAACCCCAGCGCTCCCCAGACGGGGCTGCCGGGCTGCCTCCTCCAGGCCAACTGAGCAAGCCGTTCTGAGTTTTGAGGGTGGCCTCCCTTGCCCTGCCCTGCCCTGCCCGGGTCCCTCCTGTGTTTGGATCAGACGGCCCTTCTTCTCCCTTGGGACTTAGTTGCGAGTTGCGGGGGGTGGGGGGGTCATGCCGGCTTGCGAGAAGTGGTTGCTGAGTCAGTGGCTGGCTGGGGCGGTGTGTCGCAAGGCCTGTTTGCACAGCTCCGGCAAGGTGTGGTGCCCGTCCTCGGAGAGCTTCTTTGCCCTATCGTGTTCGCTGAGAAAAAACAAGCCCCCAACATTCCTCCTCCTTGTCTGGTCTGGGGTTGAGTGTGGCTCACGAGATAGCCGGCTTTTCACCCCAGGGCAAAGTCAGAGGTGGCGGCAGGACAGCCTTTCAGGTCTCCGTCAAGACGCTGAAACCGGGAGCGGGCTGAAACTTGAAAGCCCTGCCTAAACAGCCCTGCTCCCGCTGCCCTGCACTCCTCAAGCAGGCCACGGGTAGATAGAGCAGGCCGCCCTGGGACCGAGGGTGTTGGTGTTGGTGGGGGGCATCTGAGGTTAAGCACAGGGCTCTGCGACCTGGACAAAACAGAGCCCGGACTGGTGTCTTCTTACAAATGAATTGGCTGTGAAGGGCTGAGGCTTGAGCTTGTCAGATCAGGATAACAGGCTGGGCATGAGGGCTGCTGTGCCAACACAAGGGGGCCAGCCAAGAGGCTGGGTGGCCACCCTCTGCAAGCTGACCCATCGGGCAGGGCCCTCCTGGGGCCTGGGAGAGGCATGTCTCACCGCCCCCACCTGCCGAGAAGCACATCCATCGACTGAGAAGCCTGTTGGGCAGTTGGGAGCCCTTTTGAGTGGATCCTTGAGTTACACTGGAGTGGGAGAAAGGCAACCCATCAGAGGCTGACAGGCTTCAACAACCATCATCCTTTGCCGTAGGGCTATGCCGGGTGGTGCAGATGGGATTTGTAGTGTGTACTCCCTGAACGGCACAGCACTACACCATGAGGAAAAGGACACAAAGTAACCCAGAATAACCAAGGCCCTTGTGCGGGAGGCAGTGACTTGCGTTGGCCAACCAGTCCTGGTCTTCTTACCAACGGCTTCCCTTGCCGTGTCTAGTCAGCAGACCCAGGGGCCATGAGGCCTGTGCCCACAGGACTCCTTGCCAGCTCTGGGCCCAGAGGGACCATGAGCGGCTCGAGGAGTGAATGCCAGCCTGCCTAGAGTCCAGCAGGTGCCACCATGCAAGCTGCCATTGAAAGAAATCTCTCCTGGCCCAAAGGATGGGATGCACCCAGGAAGGGAGGAGAAGAGGCTGCTTTCTTAATTTTTCCAAGGCGGCCCAGGCCGTGTGGTTCTCCCCACCCCCCATGCCCACCCCCCCCACCCCACCCCCCCCGGTCCGTTTCCTGGCAAGCCAGCCAGAGCTTATGTTGTGAAGTGGAGCCGCTGACTCACTCTGCTGACTCAGTCCCTCTCTGGAGGCATCTCCCATCGCATGATGACACGGTGCGGGTGGGCTGGGCAGATGGGAGGGTGGGTGGCCTTCCTTGGAGTTTCTTATGTGGTGACTTGCCTCTGCCTATTGACAGACAGACACACACACCCTCAACAACATCACTGTACAAAAAATGTTAGCACAAAACCTGTGTTAAAATCTAGAATGAGGTGGCACCTTTCTTAGGAGGTCAATCAAGAAAGACGGCAAAAACACGGGGACAAAGGTGAGCGTGCACACCCCTGCCAGCGCCCAAGCGAGCACCAAAACGGTCTTCTCTTTTCTTGGTGTTTGGAGCTTCTCCGGAGTGGATGGAAAAACTCCCTTTGGAGACCTCCTTTGGTTTCGGCCACTGAACAATTTGGGGTGGGGAGCAAATATGACTACCTCCAGAGATGAAAATCAATCAACAAAGCTTAAACTGAAAGTTGTACCAGGACTTTTAAAAACAAGAATGAGGACCCCATGAAGGTAGTTTTTGAAAGCAACGGGTATAGGAAATGGAAAGGGGTGGGGAGGGAGAGAGAGCAGGTTGGTGCTAAACATAGTTGGCCACCTTGTTTGCACGATCCAAGGCTATGGCACCATCCAGAGATATAGGACTACGCACCCCATCATCCACAACCAGAGTCACATTATATATTTCGGATGCCTCGGGAATGTGCCAAGGTGTTGAAGGCAGCTTTGTGGGGCCGGGAGGAGAGCGGCTTCACAGGTGTCGAAATGCCCTCTGCTGCAGCCGGCCCCATTCCTGGGCCTCCGCCCTGCAAACAAGTCCTCCTGGGCTAAAATTAAACTGCGACTGACCGGCCTTGCGGACAAAGAGGCTCTTTTAAGGAAGGGGCACCTGGCAAACCTGTGCTCATAGCTCGCAGGTGGATCCTGGGCTCCCACGTGCCGCTCGGTTTTGTTTGCAGTGGGGCGGCACCCCCACCCTGAAACTACCCTCGGCGAAAGGTCGCTTGTGCCACTGTGCAAACATGGGTTGTTGTCCCCACCCCAACCCCCACCCCAAGGAAGCCGTGCCTCTCCTGCCACCTCTGCTGCTCAAGGCCTCCGCCCAGCCTCCCTTGGCTCCTCGCCCAACGCACGGAACGGCTGTCACGTCCCCACCCCCCCCCCCAGCTCTTTCCTTTTGCAGCTGCATTGAAGGCAAGGCTTCAGCGAGTGCGAGACCCTCCCCCCTTTAACCTGGGAATTGGCACCCCACGGGAGTGCTGAAGGGGTCAGCGTGACAGGTGCGAGAGCTCCCTGGGAGTTTGGAGGAAGGCAAGGGCCGCAGTAGATCCTGCATTCAAGGGTGACAGATACATTAGAGGATTTGGCCTCTTTGGCCACTTTCCTTCCAGGCACTCCTGAGTAAACTGCTTCCTCTTCCAACAAGAAGCCACCCGGAAGAATCTCTGCGGATCTTTCTCTCGCTGGACTACCTCAGTAAGCCAGGCCACTTCCCCTCCCAGCCGTGTGCCAACTCCCGATTTCTCTTGGATTCCTATCGACTTTGTGTGGGTGTGGGCCTCTCCTGGGTCAACTGAAAAAGACGCCTGGAGCCAGCTAGCTGACGGTTGTGGCTTGAGAGAGGAGAGTCTTGTAGGTGGAGTCCACCTAAGCAGCTCTTTCTTGAAAAATGCCAGTCTGAACAACAGCTGCTGTTGCAACAAATCTGACATTGTACGCTCATTTGATTTAATGGCAAGTTCTTTAAAAAAATCAAAACACATACAACAGAGCAATTACGCCAAGTTAATTTTGCCTTCTGCATTCCTATTGCTCAAGAGGACAAAAGGGAGGATCAGTTACAAGATGGCATCGAAGTTCTGTTATTTTAAATGCTCCTGTCTAACTTGGAGCCGGCTGGTGTTCCTTGAGGCTCACGACTCATTTGAGGAATATTTTGTTTCTAAGGAAGCCTTTTTGTTTCCAGCTGCTTCCCTTCGAACCTCTCCTTCGCCAGCCTGTGAGATATTAGCTTAAGCCCAAATCAATCTGAAATAGTCCTTTTGTTACCTGAATGCAAGTTACATCATTTCCCCAAGCAAATGAGTAAGATTTTCCTTCCACACATAACACCAATTCTAGAGCACTCTTTAATAATGAAATAATTTATTTTCTAACAATTGAACAATACAGAAGTATACATATACACAGCAAGGTCATCTAAAACATGTAGTTTCTAAAAATGCATGTGCTAACTGTAATAAAAAGCACCATTATATGGTCTTGACACAGGATTTATAATGATATGGTATTTACATTAGGAACTGAACATCTGGAAACTGAATTCCGATTTTCCCATCTGCTGCTCCCCTGTTTAGGCTGCATTTTTATTTGGAAGACTCCAAAATTAAACTCAAGAGTTCAGAACAGCAAGTGCTGTTAAGAGCACCTATGTGATGAAAGTTCCCAGGTCAATCGAAAAGAACCGCACAAAAAAATAAAGCCAAACCTCCTTCTGATGGGTCAGATCTCTGGACACTTTAGAAGGAACAGCTATGTCTCAGCAAGCACATTCCAGCCCTCTTTAAGTGTTCTACAACTGGACCATCTATTCAAAACCAACACACATTTGCTCAAGTAACCTTGGTACAGAGATACTGGAACATGGTACAGAAATTCTCTTTGCTCAGCCACCGGGGTTGTCTTTCTCTTCCAAACCAAAAGCACTGCTGATTGACATAGCTGTTTGGAAAGGTTCGGGTAGTCAACAGGGAACAGAAAACAGTCACTTGCATTAAGAAAAAAGGAAAAGGAAAAAAAATCTTTCAGATGAGTGCAGCAAGAGCAGAAGCAACACAATATAGGTCACCAGGGGAGCAAGTGCACAGCGAGAGATATAAAAAGCAGAATTCATCCAAATACAGTTAAGTGTCAAAACCTGAAATCTGTTATGAAGGGGGCAAAGAAGGACTCTACGTCCGAATATATTGCTAGACTGGACACCAGATGTCTCAGTTTACTCTAATTAGGCAGCAAGCATTTTAAAAAATAACGCTTCTCCCTCCTTCATTCCGCCCAGAGAATGCAGGGCTTCCTCCTTCTGGCTGTGTTTGTAAGCTCTACGGTAGAGGCGGAGTTTTCAAGGGAGACAAAGAGGGAAACCCCCAAAATGGGGAAAATTGACTGGGAGGGGGGTGTCTTCGGGGCCCAAGAGAAGTGCCCCGCCATGAGAACAAAGTGCTGAATTGGCAGTTGGCCGTCCACAGCCTGCTCAGGTCCAGAGCTCTGGAATCAGGCAAGAAGAGGGTGGAAAGGATTGTGGCCCCTCCCTCACTAGGAGTCTCAAATAAGTGCTCCGAATTTGAACCAGAAAGGGGCAGTTGCAACAACCCTGGAAAAAAGTTCACAAGATGTGACTATCAGCACCTTGAGAAAGCTCTGCTTTATTTAAAAACAAAATCACCACACCATAATAAAAGCTCCGAGTGTTCAACACTCAGGCGAAAAGTTCGTCAGGTACAGACAGTACTTTTGGGACGGCCTGTCACCCCGACAACGGGATTTATTTTGGATCAGTAAGAGCACACACGCTGGATTTCCGCTTCCAACCCAATGTGCTCCAAATGGACTATTTGCACAGGAAGTCACCACGTACAGCAGCATTTCGTGTGGCCTTTTCAAAGGGCGCACAGCTTCCAACTGTAAATGCAGGCACAGAAACCGACCCCCGACCCCTTTAAACAACCTACAAAATTAATTTCCTGCAGCTTATTGAGTAGTAATGCTGGTGGATCAGTGAATTCTAGAGAAAGGCTGGCTGGACCAGATCATTACACTTCCATGGCCCAGTTTACATATTCCCAAAACGGTAGCTGCTGCCTCCATGGCTGCTCCGCGCCACCCTGGCAGTGTAGGAAACCTCAGCTCACAGGGTTAGGTGGGAGACCGGTGCAATGATGGTGCTCCCTACCCACAGGCATGGTACCTAAGCACACAAGTCCCTTCCACCGAGTGAGCAGTTCAAAGGTGACAGGGGGTTCGATAGATACAGCTCGCCAGAGTGGTTTCTCCAGTCTGGAAGTGGGCATCGCTCCCAGAGGAAGGGCCTGGGCCGAGAGCCAAGAGGGCCACAGATACTTGAAGCTGCCAAGACTAGTCCTAGCCATGAGATGGAGAGGCGTCCCTGGAGCCTACAGAACAACTGGCCTTGTCTAGATGCTTTTGAACTATTACACACCTTTTAAAGTTAGGGTTTTATTGTTGTTTTTGTTTTTATAACATTAGTGCATTGTTTGCGAAGTTCAACTTTTTCTGTACCATCCAAATTTCAAAAGGACCACATCCAGACAGTGCAAAGATCAGTTACTGGTTCACCATAGGGACAATGGAATTCAATCTCACAGTATTTCACTTTTAAAAAAAGGAAAAAGAGGATGTACACAATACACCTGAAATTTCTCCTGCCCAAAGTCCACCACTTCCCACCGCTCTGGATGTGTCTGCAACATCCATTCTTTTAGGGACCATCGACTCATGATGTTGGAAGGGGCTTACACGGCGGCCCTCAAGAGTCCAACTCCCTGCTCTCAAGGCAGGAATGGAGGGGAGGAAGAGAGAGATGGTGACCTGACCAAGAGAAATCAAAAGTGGACTGTGCTCAATTATAATCAAGTCATAAAAGGCACAACAATTTAAAAAAGAATAACCACCACACACATACACGCATCAGGTTGAATCCTTAAGACTTATTACTTCTAAAGAAAAGTACACAAATTTGTAATTCAAATTTACCCCACGGAAATGTCCCCCAAATCTGAAGTTACTTTAAAATTAAGGTGGTAACATGGGAGTTGAATTTGAGACACTTTTATGCAACTCATTCACAACTAGAGAGGCTCAAAAGCCTCAGGCAAGAAATATGCTGGAACAAAGGACCTCCAAGTGCAGTATTTAACATCCTTAATGTTGATAGGTTGGGAGCTAGCTCTCTGAAGAGTTTTCTGCTTGGACTTAAAGCCAGCTTACAAATGCAAGAAAGGCCTCCGGCAAATAGGAGTTCAGTGCAATTCTGCTGGATATCTGAAAATTCCAGCTGTTTATCATCATCATCATCATTATTTTTAAAAAGACAGCACACTCAAAAGTAACAGCTTTGGAGATTCATTAGCAATCCACTAGCTCCACTTCCCATCATGAAAGTTTATTCAGAAATAGCTTCAAGCTTCTTGAAGAAATCAAGTGTCCTCTTTGATGCCGTTTGGAACTTGGACACTATCCTAGTGGATTTTGGCAGCAAAGGGTCCCTGTAAGCAAGTTTGAATTACATTTTGAAGCTAAATATGCTACGTAGCCCTTTTTGTGACATGAAGCTGCTTCACTGGCTCTCAAATATCCTGTAAGTGCTGGAGGGCAGTGAGCTGCGTAGGGTGAAAAAACTATAAACGTCACTTGGGGCAGGCCAAGTGGGGGCAAGATTAATGCTGAAAGGACAGGGGGGGTCTGTGGAAAGCTACGTGAGTAGACTTTGACATACAAAGCTTCCTAAGCATCTACAAAAGCACAAAATAACAATATTACATTACATTTATATAAAAATGAATAAATACTATTTATAGACCACATGTTATGTACATTTATGTGTGCTCAATTTAGCCAATGTGAAGGATGTTATTGGTGTGGGACACCAATTTCAGAGTGAAAGGGGGGGGTGGCAAAAAGATGGACAACTTAAATGTCCAAACCCAAAAAGAAGCCACTTTTTAAGAGGGCTACCAAATAATTTAATCAGGCAAGGAAATGCTAGCATGCCAAGAGGGCACCACAGAATTACTTTAATGCAGTCTTCTCAGTCACTAACTCACAGTTAGCACAGCTAACTCTGTCACTCATTTATTGCTGAATTTTTAAGTAAACAGATTGGACGAGAACCAAGTATACAAATGAGGCATTATTATTATTATTATTTGTGCTAAAGGGATTGAGATCAGCTTTGTTCATCTCTCTGAGGTAGAAAGAATTGTCCCAGAGACAAGAAGCAGGACTTGGCCGCTAAAATAGCTGCCAGAAACAAACAGGAAATGCAGCGGTTAATGTACAGACATTATAATGATTGCACAGGAATAGTATTTGGTCTTATGACAGAGATATTAAGACGTGATTGAGTGAAAGTGTCTTCCTGGGGTTAATTGGCCAAGAGTGAAACATTCTCCCCACCCCTCCCCACCCTTACAGCCTCCAGCACGATTCTGACTGTATTCCTGGTTAGCAAGTTTGGCCCCCTGCATCAAACTAAGCCCTGACTATGGAGAAGGACGGCTCAGCATTCGGAATTTGAAAAGAGCCGGGATTCAGTGCTACTAGCACAAGGAGTGCCTCAGAGGCAGGTATGTTACTACTGCAATGACCCAGGAGAGCTTAGCATAACTCCTGGACAGTGGCTGGAAGGTTCCACTGTGTGAATCCCCTTAACCGAGACTTACTTCACCTGGCAAGGCGGTTATGCCAAATTTCAGCACTGAATGACGAGCAGTAATCCTTCTGCAGAGGTCAAATTTAAGGAACAGTGGGTAGCCTGGCTATTTAGGTTACACTCTCCCATCTTCCCTCCCTCCCAGATGGAAAGGTCTGCCTAGAATATTAAGCAACAGGAGCACAGGCAAAACTTGTCTGTTTGTGTGTGTGTGTGTGTGTGTGTGTGTGTTGCTACTGCAACAATATTCTTGGGTGCTGAGAAATCTGGTTGGAATGTTCAGTCTCACAGAGATGAGTTCACGGACAGAAAAGAGAAGCTAGTGGATGCCATCAAAGGTGTGCTCCAGAGAGTAGCTTGTAACCCACAACCCTATGCACTTGTCAAAAGACTTAGGCAAAGCAGATTTTGGTAATGTTGGTGGTCAAGAGGTTCGCGTGCAAGAGAATTGTGGGAGGGTCCAACATACTACCTAGTAAGATCCGACACGGAAACAGCGATGGATGGCGGGAGAGCGACTGGCTCTTTAGAGGCTCAGGCAGGCCTTCAGATTGTGCTGCAGCTTTATTCTCTTAATGCCTGCACTCGAGTAGCCCTCGTCACTGCAGAGGCTCTGCAAGCTTCCCCTTTCGTCCGAATCACTTGGGCTGCTGCTGCTGCTGCTGCTCCAGTCCAGGTCTCCTGTCAGATAGTCCGTGCTTTCCACGTCCACGTCGATTTCTTCTGCAACAGAAACGCCAAAAGGTGCTTGCTTGGGTCACCAGCCGCACACATCTCCCCTCAGCCACTCCGCTCCTGTTTCCCCCTGAAAGCAGGGACCCCCCACCCCACCCTCCACTCCTACTTACCTCGGTCTGAATCGGACCGTTCAGAAGAAACTGTCGACCCCACACTGTCCATCCGAATGCGCTCCATGCCCAGTTTCTCTAGCTGCCTTTTCAGGTGCCGCTGCTCTCGCTGCAACTGATCTATTTGGTGTACGGCTTTCCGGTCATAGTCTTCAAGTTTCTGTGGAAGGACAAAGGCCACGGTTGCCCCTTAGCCAAGCTCTTCAGGAGGAACAAGTGAGTTCGAGGGGAGCTCACTAGCTTTCCCTCTCCCTCAGCAAAATCTCTGCCTTGAAAGGGAGCAGATTTCTCAAACCAATGCGAACATCTTGTCTGAAAACAAGAACTTTCCTGGCTGCCTGTTCTCCATGGATAGGGAGGCACAACCTCTGGCCCTCACTCGCCACAATGAAGGAGGTCGGAGTAGCGCCTGTGTGTATTCGAACATGGCAATTCACCGGCCCCGTCTACAGACCAGCCTACGTTCATGGGCCACCGTAGCCTACTGTTTATGATCATTGCTCTTGATGAAGTGGAAAGTATGTGAACAACCCATGGACCATCCATCTATGGTTGAGTGAAGTATGAAACCAGGGTCTCTGGCTTGGCTCTTTCCTGGAAACTCAGAGCCTATTTGTCCCTCTTCCCTCTGACATGCTGGCAGAGAGAGAGAGAGAACAATGAGGTTCCAGGCTCCCTCATCACACTAAGCCAACCACAGAGAGAAATCCTATACTTTATTTACCTTGGTGCCCTTGCACAAGAGGCCCAGTGGCCCAGCACACACTATGGGTTGTTTACATGCTCAGTGTGTTCCTTTGAATATTAGAACATTCCGACCTTCTGCTTATCATGTCACAGGCAAAACACGAGACAGATATGACCTGCTGGGAACATCTTCGTCGGGGGAAGATACAACGTTCTGTAAAAACATTTAGCTTGCAACCCCCTTACATGTTTGAAGAAGAGCATCTAGAATGCATATTTCAGAGGAATGAGAGTGAAGTACGGAGGAGATTGTTACATCATCTCACCTTTATGTGCAATTTAGCTTTTGTTAGTAAACTCAGCGTAGTATGCCTGCTGGATTCCGGTCCAAGGGGCACTAGCCCTTTCAGCTTCTCCAGGCACAGGCGCAAGTGAGCACGCCTGCGAAATAAAGCAGACATCGGTTAAGGCTGCAAGATCAACAGTCTGCGTGCAGTGTTAACCAACCATGTTGCACTGTCTTAACAAGCTAG
The DNA here is from genome assembly GCA_023846285.1 of Phrynocephalus versicolor. Classification (NCBI taxonomy): domain Eukaryota; kingdom Metazoa; phylum Chordata; class Lepidosauria; order Squamata; family Agamidae; genus Phrynocephalus; species Phrynocephalus versicolor. The sequence continues at coordinate 21,318,302 of JAHTLZ010000327.1, forward strand.
GGTGGCTCCAAAGTTCAAGGTGGGCCCTTGAAGGTCAACGCCAAAGACAGTGTGTTTGTCCACAGGGGCACTGATGCAGGTTAGGGGCACAGGGCCACGAACGTCTCTCTCTCTCTCACACTATTAGCAACTTCCACTTTTTGGAGACATAGTGATAAATCATTCAAAATTTTACTGGCCCACCTGGCACACTACTGCCTGTTCTGACATCTCTACTTCAAACCATCCAGAGATCTGCTGGGCAACCCCAGTCTTACAGAGGCAACAAGATTATCGTTTGACTTCCACAGGGGAAGGACAGGACTGAAGCTGGATGACGCGCCATCTGTTTTGCCTGCCCTTCTTAAATCTTGAAGGCAACGAGAGAGAGCACACCAGAACCGAAAAGGCCATTCTGCATGTGCATTTTTAATATTCCAGCTGGCCCAGGGCACCGCCTCTAATTGCAGAGACATTAGCGACAATTAATGTAGCCAGCATATGATTATGGAGCTCCAGTTCTATGACTTACGCACAGAGAAGGCACCAGATATTACTCTCTAATAAAGGACAAATGTCAGAAATGCTTGTGCAGATTAAGTTATTACTGATACTGGAACACTAACAAGTGAAATAAGTCATTAGTGCATCTATGAGCGCAAGCTCAGCTTTCCGCCATCTTGAGCTCTGGGCCACATTTTTAAAGGCCCTAACGGTCAACCAGTTAACGATGTAGGCATGACATTAATCTCGCTGGGCACAGCCTGTTACCTTCAACAAGTGAGCAATGATAATAAGTTAGCAGAGCTATTCATATGGGCAAGCAGGGTGCCATGAGGAAATTATTTCTCCCAGAAACAAGGGGAAGATCATTGACTTTGCATGGGAAGGCAGACCAGTGTGACCTTGTTACCTGCTGAGGCACTGCAAATACACAGGGCAGTCAAGCAGAGTGTCTGTCGTTTTAATTCCCATTTATCCCATGAGAGAAAAATGAAGCATGAGTTTAATTCTCGTTTGGAAATCAACCGGACACGAGTGCTCCATCATGCCTTAGTCCTGCCCAGACTATTTTGAACTGCAGCTCTGAAGCCATCTGATCAGATTATGAGATTTATTGACTAAAGCAGTGGAATTTCCTTGCTTCATTCACTGTAATTGCTTGGCAAACCTTTTTTTTTGGGGGGGGGGAGGGGCAGTTTACAAGTTTGCCTTGGGGCAAACACATCCCATACAGTACTTCGCAAATCACAACTAAATTTACCAGCAAGCACAAACGTCTGAACAAATAAGGCAAAAGTGGTACAAACATTAGGTTCACTGTCTGTTGACACTGGTGATTATAAAATTGCTCAACATGTCAATCGCAAAATACTGCTTTTATAAGGAAGGGTTGCTCATGCAGCCAGGGTTAACTCAGCTATTGCCTGAGTGCAGACGTTAAACTCCTCTTATATGTTATAGCTCACACATACCATTTCCTTATCAGAATAAAGATAGTAGGAAAAGATGCTCCCATCTGCGATAAAAACATATAACTCATAGTACTGGGTCTGACCAAAGGCCCATGAGATCTAGCACTATCTTCTCACAGTGGCTCCTAGGAGGAGTACAAGCAACCCTACCTTCCCACTCAAAACCCATAGCAACTGACATCTTGAAGCATCATGCCTCTGACACAGCAGGTGGGGACCACCAGCTGGTGTCATCATGACTCACCATTGATGGCCTCCTTCTTCATTAATCTGAGAGGTTTCACACTTTTTCATAGTTTTTGTTATTTTGTTCCCATAATCCCTCACAAATCATACTGCAATACCCCGAATTACGCTCTGGTCTCTACAAGACAACTGCAGCCAGCTCTTAAAAGTTTAACAAGCTTATTAAAAAGCCTCAGAAGAGGTTGTGCCAGGAGCCACTTCCCCATAAATGTATGTATTAACCTTCCTGTCCAACCTCAAGCGATATTAACAGAAACACAAGGGTGAAAATCCATCACCGCCAAAGACAAAGATCCATGGCAGAACGGTGCCTGGGCTCTGGCTGGCCCCAAAGCACAGCTGGGCCCTTTTGGAAATAGGTCCAGTTGGAAACCTGACCGTGACAACAGGAGCCCACCCAGAATGGTCCTGACATAATCAGCCGGGCCCTCCTCTGACAGAACTCAGCTACTGAGAGACGTGAATGTGACGCCTTGAAAGCAAAAACCACAACCAAGGACTCTTATGAACCCAGGCTTCTCACATTCCTCTAAGAGGCAAAGAACTGTTCACAAGGGGAGTGACCCAGGGAAAGCCAAGCACGCCAGCTGGGAGACAAAGGCTGCAGAGCCCGACTATCAGAGCAACATTAGCACAAAGGTGGTTGTCACTCTGTGCCAGGAACACACCCGGAAGAGCACTTTGGCAACCGTCTCCTCCTGAAAACCAAGGGGAAGGAAGGGGGCCATGGCGAAACCAACATGACCACAACTACAACCATCATGGCCGCCAGCCCTCCCCTCCCCCCTCCCCCACCGCCCATGTTCTCCTCTCAGCTTGAACGGCTGATTTCCTG
>JAHTLZ010000327.1:21321336-21344700 GCA_023846285.1 Phrynocephalus versicolor
CGCAGCCGCCCTCCGGAGAGAAAGGAAACCGGACGACCCTCCGACCGACCGACCGAGGAGGAGGAGGAGGAGCAGCCCCCCCTTGCCCCCCCTCCTCTCGGGGCTGGCCTGGGCGGGGGGGGGAATGGGTCCTCTCTCGCCCCCGATCCGGGTCCTCCCCCTCCCCCACCCCCACGGAACAGAGATAGACAGATAGACGGACAGAAAGATACCCTGGACACACACACGGACACACAGAGGGAGAGAGAGAGAGATGGAGGCGCGGGCCTCGGTGGCGAGAGAGGCCGCGCCGGAGAGAACAACAACAACAACAACAACAGCAGCAGCCGCCCCTCCGGCGGGAGAGAGAGAGAGAGAGAGAGAGAGCGGGGGGGGGAGGCAGCGGCGGAGGCGGCACGGAGGGGTCTTCCCACCCCCGTTCCGCTCTCAAGGAGGGAGGGTGGGAGGGAGGCCGTCCCGACGTACACGGGGGGGAGGGGAGGGGAGGGAGAGCCCGCCGGGCGGGGGGGGGGGGGGCCGGGGGGAGGCGCGGGCTCTCTCTCTCTCTCTCTCTGAGCGTGAAGGGACCGGAGGGGGGTGTCCCTCCCTCCCTCCCTCTCATCTCACCTCTCTCTCTCCGCTCGAGGAACTCGGCGGCCTCCAGCAGCATCTGGATGTTCTCGCACACCTGGGCGGTCGCCGCCATCCCGGCCGGCCCCGGATCCTCCTCCCCCGCCTTTTTGGCTCGGGCTCCCGCCTTCCTTCGCTCCCTCGGCCTTTTATTATTCCCCTCTCCTTCTTCTTCTGCTTCTGCTTCTTCGTCCCCCCCTCAGGCCTTCCTTCTTTCTCTCTTCTTCCTCCTCCTCCTCCTCCTCCTCCGGCGGCGCCCGCAGCCCGACTGCCTCTCTGTTTACCTCAGCGCCGCCGCCTGACAGACTCGGCGCAACCAACCCCGCCCCCCGACTCCCCCGCCCTCCCGCCCACGCAGCCCAGCCCGCTGCCCCGCCAGCGCGGAGCCGATTGGGCGCCGCCGACTCGGACCCACCCCCGCCGGCCCCGCATTGGCCCGCCGCCGGGCAGAACGGGAACGGGCCGCGCCCCCCTCGCTCCCACTCCTTTCCCATTGGCCTTCTTCCCGCCTGGCCGCGCCCCGCGCTTTCTGGCTGCCGGTTGGCTCGGGTGTCCTTAAGCCCCGCCTCTCCGCGGGCGCCTTCTTTCATTGGGCCAGCTCCATACACGCGGCCCTTCCCCCGCCGCTTGGCATTTCCTCCGTGACAGCCCTTCTCTCCTATTGGGAAACATGATTAAGGCCACACCCCCAGGCAGCTCCGATAGGACCATTCGTGTCTTTGGGGTCCCCCGATTGGCCAACAACTTCCCCAACCCGCGCCGTTTCCTATTGTTGCTTTTTGCGATCAGCCCTCCCACCGTCCACGCGTTTCTGTCATCCCGACGGCTCAACGCGCATGCGCTTTGCGCTCCCACGGCATCCTGGATGCTTCCATCATGGCCCGAAACAAACCATGTGAATTTGTTGCAATTTCCAGGAGGCGACCAGGGGAGAAATATTAAAGCAAAGGCCGAGAAACCATAAAATGGCGAACACTGCGCTGCTCTCAGTCACAGGAGGAGAAAGGTCAAATAAAGATTGTTACAGTTGATCATCTAGGGTGGAATAAAGGCGAAAGAGAAGAGCCAGGAAAGAGAACTTCTTGGCTGAAGAACCGGGGAAATAGCTTTCAACGCAATTAGAGCGGCTGCACCGTAGAGCTGAGAGCATCTCCAACCTGCCCAACCAGAGAAACCACAAGATTAAGCATCAGCCGATCTTCTGGAGATGGGAGGGGTTTTTTTATCTGCAGGGAGGGATACATCCTGAAAGCAGATAGCAGTGGATCTGCCATCTTCATCCTGCTTTGCCAGTTTGCTTTCAAGAAAAACCATGTAACAAAACATTTTGGGTTTGTGACTTCTTGCCTTCTTAACAGGCAGTTCATTATTAATAAAATCCGTGCCTAGAGAAGAGTCCTGAAGGACCTCCAAACGTACCTCTCACACAACACACTCGAATGACCCAATACAATTTTCACTCAACCAATGAACTGGTGGTTTTACATCTGGATCACACAACGGCTGGTTCTTCCCCAAAGACTTGTTCTAAACCACCCAGTGGGCAAGGACAGCTATTAGGCCAAATCCCACCCTGACTCTAAAGCACACAAAACAACTTGCAGGTTTGGGGGAATAACTAAATCTCTTCTTTCAGGAAGGAGTGGCAGAAACTAAAAAGCCTGAAGTTGGACTACTTAATGGAAGTCTATCCATATACTACTGTACATCTTTTACTTACTTTCAATGTAGAAAAGGCCCGTAAAAATCTCTAAAACTTGTGCAAGACCGCAAACTTTATTAGAATACTGTAACTGGAAATATCCTCAAAATGCCAAGCAAGTTTTTCAAGCTGTCCAGGAGAAGACAGGAAAGAAAGGCAGAGCTGAGAAACACTCTGGAGAATTAGTTTTTTGGGTGCTTGTTGGGTTGAGTAGGAAGGGAAGACATTCTACATTCCACCTGCACTGGACATCAACATATATCATCAAAGCTTGGTCGTTAACAGCAGAGATTTTGAGATTTCTCCATGTTTGAACCTGACATCCCATTTAAAAAGAAGCAGAATCACTGGAATAGGAGCACATAAAGTTCTAGTGTCAACTTCTTTGGGCTGCAGTCTTGTCTTGCATCGTTGTGAGCCTACTGAATACAAATTATGAATTTTGCTGAAGACGCGGGCTTAGCCTTTGTACCTCTATGCCTGGTAAGTCACTCTGAAACATAAAAACCAGGAAAATAAAGTGTATTCTCGAAGGGTTTCATGACCGGGATCTGAGAGCTCTTGTGAGTTTTTCAGGCTGTTTGGCCGTATTCTGGAAGTACACAGGTTAGGGCATGTCCAAGCAGAGCGTGATCCTTCAGGTACTTGAGGAAAAAACTCCCACATCATCAATGGGGATAACTTAAAACTGCAGTCTGGCAGTCCCAAAAGTTTCACGTACATTCAACCAGTTTCTGAAATGTAGTTTTCACCATGGACTACTGCTTCTCATTTTTAAAAGAACATTTATTAATGTGGATCAAATGAGATGTTTACTTGAAAGAGAGTCTCTCTCTCTCTCTCTCTGTGTGTGTGTGTGTGTGTGTGTAAAAGAGGAAAAAGAGAGACTGACTTACATGTGTCTGTGAGATAATCTTATACAAGACACACCCTCTTGCAGTGTGTGCTGGCAATATCCTGTTAGCTTTAGGACTCTACATGCACTTGTGTGTAGGAGGAATAAATCCTATTGCAATTCTAGGTCAAGGGAAGTTGAGCTCCTGATTTTAATCTGGATTGCACCTCTTAGTTGGAGACAGCCAAAATAATAATGGGGGTCCAGCAGCAGAAGATGCCAAACGCACGGAGGCACTGCAGGCCCAATTAAGGATGCTGTCACATTAAATTAAGTGGGACTAATTCCCAAAGGCGTAGGTGCGGACCCATAGTCGTTAAGGACAGCTCACGGCATTGGCCTTCACTTCCTTGCTAAAATGGCCTCCAGAGCAGAAAGGCTAAAATGGCACCAGCATTGGGTGAGACGTTGGGCATTCTACCCCAACAGCTCCCACTCCTGTGACTGCAGGGAAATTTCTGCCTCAAAATGCAGTCCATATCCAGGCCAGTCACTTGGCTGCCTTTGCACATCCTCTAGAGCAAGAGCAGTGGTTCTCAAGCTGGGGGTCGCAACCCTGGGGGGGGGTGTCAAACGACCCTTTCACAGGGGTCGCCACGAGCCTGTGAAGAAAAAGGCTCATTCCGCACCACAGGCCTCTTTGTCCTTAGCCAACAGCAGAGACCACGTGTACGGCCTAGCGATCACTGTGGGCCAGCATGGGACCACCCGCCGCTCCAGGATTGCACCAGCGCCATTGGACGAGCAGCGGCCCTCGGAGGAGCTGGGTGCATTGGCGCCCCACCAGGTCGAAGGCTTTTGAGCAGTCCATGGATTGCCAGGAGGGAGGTTCAGGTGCCTGCCTAGCCAGCTGGTTTCAACTACCAGACCAAAGGCCTTGCATGGTGGTGGGGGGAGGGTGGTGTGCACCTAGCCTAGCAGGTGCTCATTAAAAAAAAAAAACCCTGCTTGCCTTGAAGTATGCTCAGATCCTTTGGGAGGTGGAGGAAAATATCCAACACGAGGTGCAAGGCTGAATTACCAAAGCTGGCAGCTTTCTCTAGTATTATTTCAAGGAAACACTGGAGGTAGCAGTGACCACTAGTTCACCTGATTTTTAGGGGGATTCAGACAAAACCACAGGCATTAGCTTGAAGGCCTTTAGTCAGTACAACTCTATGTACAGGGGCCCTTTATCCTTTAAACAAGAGATGGCTGTAGCCATCTTTTCCTGCTTGACTTTTAGACCAGTACGAGGATTTCAAGTGAACCACGAAATGAACTTGGCTCCCGACAGTCTTCCAGGCCGATCTAGTACCCCTGTGCTAAGCATCAATAAACTGAGAGCATGAAACAAAACTCATTTGCAGGAAAGGCCAGAACGTAAATGAACATCATTTTTATAAAATGAAGAAAACATGGCAGTATCTTTCTACCGAGTGGTGAGGGTGGGTTGAGAAACAACAACAAAAACCCTGCTATACTGAGAAACTGTTTCTCAGATCAAGAAACGCTCTGAGAACAACCAAACTTAATTTGAAACTCACTTTCCGTATCCACCTAACATATTGCAAGAATCTCAGCTATACAGAATAATTTTGGATCCTAATCTTTTAGCAAATGTCAATCTTCCAGTATGTCCACAGATAAAACTGCTTTTTCTTTTTAATGGAAGCAATGCTATTTAAAAACAGAAGTCTACAAATGATACAACAAACTCAAGATCAAATTGTGCAAGAATAAAACTCCTTACCTATGAAAAATCTGAGAAAAACACACCACCCTATGAGACAATGTCACTTTCACAGAATCTCCAGGAATAACATTCCTCTCCTGTGTGGGAAGGAGCTGGGATCCTCTTAGCCACAGGTGTTGGTCTTAAGACAATTAAGGGACTAGAACAAAGTCATCTTTCCTGTCTTATCCAAATCAGGTATCAGGCAATGAAATCCAGAGGTCGATTGAACCCACCTTTTCGGTTCATGTATTGCCTGAAACGAGAGAAAGCAAACATTAATACAGAAGGACTCCAAAGCCAGCTTCCCGATCGCCCACTGATAGTCAAGCTCATTTTTGCAACCACCAGAACTAGGAAAATGGTTTTCAGGCCAGAAGAGGTGAAGCCAACTTTGGATACCAATACTGCATATGAACAAAACACAGTTTGGGGCATACACACAACAGGGACGTCCCTAGCCTTAGACTATGTCCCCTGAGTTTCTACCATGAGTTTAGTGCTGCAGGATCTTGTATGGCTTACAGTGTGCCAATATTCTGGCAGAAGTTCTGCTACTATATATCTGAAAAAGTGGCCATATCCACGGAAGTTTACATTAAAATATAATTGTCTTTAAGGTGCTGCATGTTTTTGTCTTTTGTTTTGTTTTGATTTTTTGCCTAATATTCTGACTGCTATCATCATGTAAATGGGCACCAAGAACTCAACAACTATAGGCTTTGGAAAACCAGGGGTTGTAGGAAATGTTCATGTCCCCCAAATGCAACTCTAAAGTTCTCTCTCCCTCTCTTTCTCTTCTTAGCTCATTCCAGGGAGGGCCAAAGATGCCAGACTGGCACTGGATACTGGCTGACTGAACCACTCCCACACTGGGAAGGGCAACCCATTCTGTACGGCAAGAGGAGTGTGGCTTCTTCTTCGACCGGCGGCGGCATGCAGAATCCCACCAGTGGCACAACCTCTCCCACTCTGGAAGCCCAAAGTGCCCGATTTCCTCTCCCACCGATCCTTTCATTACTTCTTTAAAAAGTAGCGGAGGAAACATGCATTTGAAGCAACCCCTAAGAGATATTTTTGCAAGTACTCCAGTGGCTCTGGTGCTACTGGCTGAACCGCTCTCCTCAACCTTGGAACGGTGGCCCAGGTCCCAACTACAGAACCAAGTTGTCTGAGCAGAAGAAAGCGCCAAACCTGTACTTCCTCTTCTGTGACACATTGATCGCGTAGGCGTTGGCAGAACCGTCCACCTTCTTTCCCTGCAAGACAAAATGGAAGCCAAAGCCACCTTCAGACAATGATCTCTGCCTGTGGCAAGTGCTGGGAATTGACTTTTGCTCCAGAACACAGAGTGTGCAGAGTTTGTTTTAAGCCAGGCCCGCATGGTTCTAGTAAAAGCCAATGCATGCTGCAACCCAGGAGTCTGTCTAGGCCAGCGATGGCAAACCTTTTACAGATCGAGTGCCCAAACTGTGATTCAAAACTCACTAATTATTCGCCAAGTGCCAATACAGCAATTTAACTTGAATACAGGTGGCTGTGAAGGGGGTGATGTCAGGTGCCCACAGAAAGGGCTCCGAGGGCCACCTTTGGCACCCATGCCATAGGTTCGCCAACACTGGTCTATGCCTTTTCTAGAGGACATGATCAGCTTGTGAAGGGCTCTGTAAAGAGCAATATCCCCCAACTGTGCTGCAGAGAATCATCTGAAGCAGAAACCAGCCACTTTCCTAGAAAACCTTCTCGCTCAGAAATAAATGCAATCTGAACATCTTTAATCTTGTGTCTGTGGTACAAGAAAAATGCCAGGATCAGTCTAGCCAAGGACTTCTTTCTGACTGAAGAGAAGCTACACCAGGGCACTGCAGTTTGCACAAGGTGGCCATGACAGTGTACATATCAAGAACTTGTGGAATTCCGGATACAATGATGGTGACTGCCTAGGGCTAGGCTGCTTGCTGGGATAATGAGACATTTCATGAAGGTGAGAGACATTTCATGTTAGTTGTGATACTTAAATGATTGACAGATGGGATTCTAATGACATCACATCACACATCATCTTGTTGGTTTTTGATTAATTATGGCTATGTTGGTTTTATTTAATTATTGTCTTTTGTATATTGTATGTTTTATGTTCCCATTCTGTAAACTGCTCAGAGTGACCTTTGGTCAGATGGGCGATCTATAAATCAAATAAATAAATGAATGAATAAATATTGATTTTCAGATCCCGAGTAGTGGCACAGCTTGCCTTGCTTCTGAGGTGCTGTGGCACAACAGGAGGCACAGCATCCCCATGTGCTGCTATGGGCCTAAGAACTAAGAGTCCAGCACAAGGTGGCTGCAAAATTACACTTATTCACCTTTGTTGAGTCAAAGGAGGCAAAGCCCATTGTTTTCATCATTTCAATCTCTTCTTCTGTTTTGCCTTCCAAATCCTCCTCTGGAAAAAAACAAACAAGACACAAGAATAAGGCTAAAAAGAGAAGAAGAAGACAACTGGGTAAACCTCCCAACTTCCACAAAGCAGAGAGAGAACTGGGATCATGGATGTATCGTTTTCCTTCCAGCAGTGTCTTCAAGATGCCACCCCGGACACCCGCGGGCTTCGCCCAATGCAAAGAGGCAGAGGCCTGGGTTGGAGCCATCCTGGTGTTTCCAGAAGCACAAACACACGATTCCCTTTCCACCGCTCCTCTCCTACTGTAGACAGGGAGACCTCACGGCTACCCTGATTTTCAAGGTACACAAAAAAAAGCAGGGCTCCTTCTTTTCAAGTCCAGTTGCCACGACTCAACTCCTGCACACTCTTCACCTTGTCCATCTAAAACGGTTCCCTCTTCCGGTCTGTTTTACTTTGCTTCATCGTTCAATCTTTCCTTTTCCTTTCTCACCACATAACTAAAGTGTTCCAGCTTTGCCAACCATCAGCCAAGAGTGAGTGTGGCTGAAGTACGTAGCACCGCTGATTATTCCAGGCATGTCCAAACTTTGACCCTCTTGATGTTTTGGACCACAACTCCCAGAATTCCAAGACTGTATTTCCAATGGCAAAGCACTGTGGGGGTTGTGGTCCAAAACATCTGGAGGGCTGAAGTTTGGACATGCCTGACTTACTCAATGCTACCAATGCTACTGTGAATAACCCAATCTCATTTATGCTAATTCAACAGAACTGCATGTTATTTTGTGCTCTTTGTTCTCCAAAAATCAAAGTGCAAAGCACATTAAATGCAATTATTCTTGAATGTTTCTATTACTTGGCTTCAGCAAATGACCTTTTTAATGGTATAGACTGCCATGCTTACCTAGTCCCAGATTTCCAGATTTTAGTCTTTGCATCTGGGGTTTCCCTGCCCCCGCTCATAAATAATAACTGTGTGCTATCAAGTCAGCTTTGACTTACGGTGATCCTTTTCAGGATTCTACAGGTAGAGAATATTCAGAAGGGGTTTCTCTTTTCCTTCTTCTGAAGGTGCCCTGAGACGGCAGCTTTTTAGATGACCCTCTAGAAATCTTTTTCTCCCGTCTCTGGAGGATGCCTTCTGGTTTGCCACATTTTACACACATACTGCAAGCCTCTGGTTTATTACCGGTAATCTGTCGTTCTTTGCTTTTGGCATCTTTGTTTTCTTTCTTTTCGTCGTCTCGCCTTTCTTTCCGGGAAGGGGAACTGGAACTGGATCTGTGTCGGCGTGGAGATCTAAAAAGTTCAATTGCCACAGTTTATCATTTGAACAGCAAAGGGGATCATAAGGTACATCTGCTATTTTATAACAGCTATCACAAACTGAGAAGTGTCTGAATTTCAGCAGAAAATGGAGGAAAGGGTTAAACAAATAATGCATAAACAACCATATGCACAGAGGAGTGGAGATCTATGTATGTGAAATCCTGTCCAACATGTTTACTTTTCCACAGGGGAGTGAAAGGAAGGAGAAGGAGGTTAATAGAGCAGATGCTCTAGCTAGATGTCAAAGCCAGAGCTTATGGATTGGCCATTCTGTAGGGAGAGGCATATGAAGGATTATCCCATTTTATTTTTGCAGTAACTCCAGATATTGAGATGCACATTTTATCAATGACTATGAAAGAAAGGCCCCACAACACTCCAATAAGCAATATATCAGAGCATGGGGCTGAACCTACACCTCCTTTGTGAGATTTGACCACTATTCACTCTGTGGCCACTTTGCACTTATTAACTGATATTCCAAGATGAAAGCCAATTGCTCAAATGGATTACAGTATAGTACCAAAAAAACAGGTCCAGAACAAGACACCATATAAACAGAGACAGCAACTGGAGGTTATTATAAGGAAGACAGGATGAATGAATACAAGGAACCTGAAGTCCCTTAGCTTTTCACAGCTTGTGCCACATTTAGCAGCGCAACAGATAGCTAGATGATATCAAGATGGTATGGTGTGGTCCAGAAATCAAATCAAATCAATCAATATTCATGCTGACACCATAAAGGACACCATTTAATTGCTCAGCCCAGCTGCCATTTTTCCGTGTCACAGATTACCATAAACAGAAAAAGTAAATGACTTTCCTGTCCGACAGTCTTTTGAAATAAAGAAAACAGCAGCCAAGAGGTGATACAGGACAGCAGCCATACATCCATAATAATTTATTTTAAAGAAAACTAGCCATAAAAATGCAACTTGAGAAACAGAAGTAGTAATTTTTTAAAAAAGGTGACTGAAAACCAGCCTTCATTTCTTAAACCCTTGATAAGGGCAGGAGCTGCCTGCCCCAGCCTACAACAAGAACAGCACTTACTGAACGGGCTAACCAGAAACTGTGCACGGCTATCAGCTGCCACCTCCTTACCTGGATCGTCGTCTGTGTGGGGAACGGGAGCGACTTCTCCTCCTGTCTCTCTCCCGAGACCTTGAGCGCTCCCGCCGTCTTCTCTCACGTGAGGTCGATCGGGAACGCCGGCGCTCTTAACAAAGAGAAGGATACGGAACAGTTGTCCAAGTTGCCACGAGCTGGTTGCATGTGAGAGCAGTTTGGCTGGTCTCCCTGCAGTAACACGTCATGCCCAGTGAGGAGATTTTCATGGTTTTTCAGTGTCACCCACCGATAAAGAGTTTGGCCCACTATCTTTCACTTGTAAGGAAGAACCCTCAAATGCATGAGACATCAATGCTCATTTGCCTACTTCCATTTCCTCATTGGGTTCCTTACTTCCCTCTTCAGCCACCTATAAAAATATAAATATTTCAATGCAAGAACCCAGTTGCTATTTCCAAACACAGGGTAGTGAGCATCCAGAGCTATTACTGATTAGAATTCTATCCCCTCTTTCCTCCCTAAAACATAAAGCAGTTGTTGTCCCGTTTGTTTTGTCTTATAGGCTCCTTCCAACTCCTTGATTCTAAGATTTCACTCACTCTCACTCTTCCTCCAGGGCAAGTCCAACCACGCCCTCACCCCCACCCCCACCCCCACCCCCACCCCCGTTGTTGTTGTTGTTGTTGTTTGAGGGGAGGTGGTGGTGGTGGGGAGATCGCTATTTCGTAATGCGATTTTTAAAAAAACGGACACGAAAGGGAGCAAAACCTGTGGTGGAGGGAGGGGGCAGCTCCCCCCTCCTCCCGCCCCTCAAAGAGACCTGCCGTTGGAAGAGACACCCCCTCCCCCTCCCCCTCCCCCCTGATACGGGAGCGTCGGGGGTGGGTGGGAAACCAGGAGGAGGAGGAGGAGGGAGGGGAGGTTCCGGAAGGCTGCTCCCTCCCTCCCTCCTTCCTTCCTTCCTTCCTTCCTTCCCCCCCTTCCCTCCTTCCGAAGGTGAGGAGTCTGAACGGGGTGTCCCCTCCTCCTCCCCCCCCCCACGGCGGGATACTACTACCGACCCCTCCTCGGCGGGGACCTGGACCGGCTCCGCCCCATCCCCGCTTCCTTCCCGGCGGCGGCGGCGGCGGCCCCGGAGACGCCCAACCGCTCCCGCTGCCGTCGCTCGGCTGCCGGGACTTCCGGTCCGCCGCTTCTTAAGCTCCGGCCGGGAACACTCGCCCGCAGTCTTACGCTTCCGGAGAGAGAGAGAGAGGGGGGGGCTTTCCTCTTCCGTCCCGTTGCTTTTCCGGGTCCGGCCGGGAACACGCTCCTCGCCGCCCAAGGTTCCGGTCTCCTTTTCGGCCCCCGGGAGGCAGAGGTCGGCAAAGTCCATTTTGTGGTCCTAAAATGCAACAGGGTTTTCCTCCAGGCAAAAGAAAAGGTGAAGAGGGGCCAGACCCTGGAGCAGCTGAGCACTCCAAGCTTGTTGGTATAAATTGATTTAAAGTATTTTACCCCACCTTTCTCCTCGAAAAAGAACCCAAGGCGGGTTCCCTCAATGAAAGAAAGACAATATTTAAAGTTGCCAACAAGGAGTATATCCTTCAGCCAAAAGCGGGTTTAACCCTGCAGCCCTTCTGCCCAACTTCTTGCATGCTCACCTAGGCAGGAATCTCAGTAGATTCAAAGGAGCAGCCTTCCAGCATGCACGCACCTGCATGCACACTATTATGGATCACTGCAAATATAGAACGATGGGGCATTTTTATTAGAACAGGAAGACCCAATCAATGGAAGCTTTCTTGGAATAAATATATCCCACTTCTTCAGGCACACGCCTGTAACTTGTGAGAACTTGTGGCGATACGATGTGTGAATGTTACAGAAATATGTGGCCAACTTTGCCAGGCAAATTTTTCTTAAGGTGTGTTTTAAGGCAGGTTACAGGCAGGATGGGGGGGATGGGTTAATGTATCCCCCCCCCACCATGTGCTGGAAATTCCCAAGCATTCCACCTTGGAATTTCATTGAATTAACTGTGGGACCCTACCTGTGTGACAGATGGCAGAATGGAGATGGCCAGGAGCAGCTGACTTAAGGTGAGGAATGGAGTATGCAACAGAACCATAAAGTTGGCTTTGAAGATACGAACTACACAGGGCTATATTTTCTTTGTTGAATGGCAAAGAATCATGGATATGTATGCAGCTGTTGAAATGTTAGAAGCATATGAAATGGCGGTCTGATTAAGAGTGCCAAAACTTTCTTGCATTGAGAGGGTTGATTCCTAAAGAAGTACCAGAGGGCATGAAGAAAGATGCTTGTTTCAAGTTGTTACTTCCGGACAAGAGCAGCCATGGGGATATTATCCAGCCTTCAGCAGGAGAGAAACAAGAATAATTCTCACTTGAGGAAATGGGAAGGCATGTGTCCTATTTTGCTAAGGAGATGTAGCTCAGTGGTTGAAGCCTGTGGTTGGGAGTTGGATACCCCAGGGACTCTCAGTAGTTCTGAGATCCTAGTGCAGGCATGTCCAAACTTTGGCTCTCCAGATGTATTGGACCACAACTCCCACAGTCCTTTGCCATTGGAAATACAGGCTTGGAATCCTGGGAGTTGTGGTCCAAAACACCCCGAAGGCCGAAGTTTGGACATGCTTGTCCTAGTGCTTTCCCCCAAGTGTGTGTGTGTGTGTGTGTGTGTGTGTGTGTGTGTTCAGAAGCTGAGCTGCTCACCTTCGTTCACTTGGAACAAGGCCCAAATGTTAATGAGTAGAACTGTGGGGGTTCCAGACAACCACCGCGACCAATAAACAAAGCTGTAATTTCCCAGGATGAAATTCTAACTTGTGGAAGTAAGATGACCAGTTCTCAGGGCAGCAGTTGTCTCAGGGAATCAATATCAATTCAAAACTGGAATTCCGTCCCTAGCATCAGCATATGAAGAACCTGCTTGAGAAGCAAGCAGAAACTTGATTTTTGTAGAAACAGTACCTTGTGATGGTTTATTAAAACAGAGATTTCTTCAGTGATTTTGGTGTTCTGGTGAAAGTTTATTTGCATTGGTCATTTTATTTTCTGTGATTGGGGTTTTCAAACCCCTCCCCCCCAAAGAACAATCGAAAGACAAAAGCTTGTTAAGAACAGCTTTGATCCCGACACTTAGCAAACACTTACTTGGTCTACACCTTGACAGCCCAGTGAGAGCAAACATCTCCTGGCTGAAAGCAGTTGCTTTAAATGCCACGAGAGGAAGAAGGAGTGAGAGCATACACCACTGTCCTTTGGGTCAGGAAGAAGAGCACATACAGTCACCTGCAAGTAGGGACATGCAGCAGCAGCAGCAGCAGCAGCATCAGCAGCAGCAGTGGCGGCGCATGGACAAAGCGGAACCGTTGTGGCAGGGCTTGGCTGCTGACTCGTCAAATTCTCTTGAAGACGGTCAAGTATTCAAAGATTTAGAAACCAAAGTACAATACAAAGAAAGAAAGATATAAAAGTGCAAAGGAAAGCAAACCACTCCGAAAGAAAGTGTCAACCTCAAATTGTTGGAAAAGTGGCAACATACAGAAACTAAAACAGAGGCTCCTAGTTAATAGAGTACAGATTTAGGAACCTTATGTTTACGTTCAAACCTGAAAGGCAGACTTCACAATATCTATGAAAGACCAAACACAAGTTTATTTACAGTGGGCAACATTAAATAGCACTTTGAAGCAACGATTGTCAGACACAGACATGAAAATGTGAGCAGCCCGACTGAATCACAGATAGTTATTATTTTGTTTGTTTCTGGCTGGTCTGGGCCACATCCGTTCACTCTGGGGTGGGGGTATTTTAGTGAACTTTAGTTGGGTTGTACCTCTGGTTTGGGGGTAAATCCTGCCATGCAGTTACTTCCATGACCCTCTACCCCACTTCTTCATCTAGCTTCAAATACTGTAAGACACACATTTCACAATTGGGAGTTGACTGCACATTCTCCCCCAGGGAATGTAATCCCTTCCAAGCTCTGTGCCTGCATGACTGGGTTTGTTAAAAATCCCTGCCTTTACTATCAGATGACAAAATGAGGAAATCATGTCTACTATATGAACAGAGAGAGCTGTGCTTTGAATAACGGGATAACTGTTTTGTGTGGTTTGACCATGAAAGAGAACAGCCACTGGGAGGGAGGGAAGTTGATCAGAGATTTCAGTGGCTCTTGGGCTTGTTGTGATTGATCACGTGTCTCAGTATATCCCAGGTCATCCTTGCCATTGCTGAGTGCCAGCTATGACCCGAGCTGCTTGTCATGTCAGCTTGTGAAGGAGAATAGAGCTAGGCTGCCTGGGGAATCTGGGAGTTGTCGTCCAGATCACACATCTGGACTCCTCTGGTGCCCAAGCTCAACGAGACAGGCAGGCTAGGTAAACCCCAAAGAAGCTGCCTTGCCAGTGAGAAAGAGATCTGATGCCATTTCAGGAAAGATGGGCAAGGCCAAACAGTTCTATAACACAAATTCCAAATTCTAGAACCTGCAGGTGAGCCATGCCATAATTTGGGTCAATTGTACCTGTTACCGATAGGTGAGCATTGACCAGCAGGCTTTCTGCGTTTGCATTTATTTGTAATAAAGGCATTGTTCCCCCACCAACGGCTGGTTTTAGGGTCAGGATTTCATTCCAGTGATGTCACTTGGCATCTGTGAGCCTTCCTCTCTCTCTCTCTCTGTCAGCCACCATCATTCCTGGCAGGTTTTGTAACTTTCAGATTCATTCAGCACATGTTCAGACAACTTTGTCTACGGGTGGCTCATGGGCTGGGGAAGGGAGGAGAAGGGGAGATCACGCCCTAAACTGTTGGGGGAGGGAGCCACGGTGCCCTCCCCTCTGCTCAATCCCAAGCTACTTATGTATTTATGGGCTGGAAGAAAGTAGACCTCTTACAAATGGACCTGGCTTCCCAGGATTCACTGCAGAGCATTCAAGAACAGGGCACCTATCTCTGAGGAGTAGACAGGCATGACATTACTGTTTAGAAATGCCTGTCGATGCCGTTCTCATTTATATGTTTCTTGTGTGGAAAATCCTTGCTTCCTAGCCCCCTAGGAACAGACGATCAGACCCTTCTCATTTCTGATAACATTTCAGCCTAAGGGGGAAAAACACCCACTGTTGCTCCCAAAGGAATGAATATTCAGTGATCAGCTGCATAAGTATGACGGTAATTACAGGGTTATTTCAAAATAATTACACAGTTGCTTAGGGTTTGCTGGTTACATGGAATAAGTGCCTTTGAGAACAGATGCATGCTTATAAATGAATAATTACTGCATTAATATCATGAAATTACAGAGGGAGGTTGGGAGTCTTTATTCCCCACTAACTGAAGTGATTCTCTTTGGAAAAAAATATTGCCAAGTCTAAAAGAGAGCGAAGGAGGGAGGGTCTCGGGGACTGTAATTCTCAAATAAAGAGGGCACAATTCACATCGAACATATCCAGCACAAATCTGTCCCAAATGCAATAAATAAATAAATAAATAAATAAATAAATAAATAAATAAATAAATAAATAAATAAAAATTGCCCCAAGATCTCCCTGGAGAGACTGCAATGGTTGGAAAGCAAGTGAGCGGAAGAGTGCAAAGCATCTTGGCACAAGAGCAGGGGGGTCTGTTCAGAGCTTGGAAGGAATACGTTACCAAATGTTGTGTTTAACAGTAATTAGTTATTGGGGTGGGGGTGTGTGACAAGGCTCTAACCAAGTTACACTTGAAAAGTTATATAACAAGTAGGAATTAAGTTACTTAATTGGTGTGATGAGTAACATTTTTTTCTGGTTACATTTTCCCCCTCGTTACTTCCAAGCTTGACTTTTTCAGGATCATGTCCAGAGGCATCCTTTTGGCACTGCTTCCCCCAACCCCAACCCCCAAGTTGCAGGCCATTCTCGGATGGGTGCCTGTGCAGTGATGCATGATGATGACAGCATCTTCCCAAGGAGACAGAGGGCCTCGGAGCCCCTGCCCCAGGGACAGGGAGATGAATGGGTGGGTTTGGTACCCAAGGTCTGCTCTGCTAAATGCTCTGAGTTCCCGTACACATCCAACTTTCTGCTGGGTTGCGTGACCCACAAGTGAATTCTGTCTGTTGCCTGTCTGTGCAGTTTAGACGTCTGCCCTTGGATATACTGTATATATATATTCAAGGTTACTTACAATGCAAAAGAGAGAGAAAGGGGACATTTAAAAGCATTTGTTATGATTTTCATAGTAAGAGCAATAGCCAACAGGTAACCAGGCGCTTGTTGCCAGAATAAGTGGGTAATGTTCAGCCTTTCCTAAATACAACTCCTGCATATAATTTAAGCCACATGTACATAATAACTGTTATCAAACACGATTAGCTGGTCAGCAGAAGCACCAGAAAAGCAGAGGCGCCTTTGGGTTCAGCTGTTGCTGAACTGCTGGGCACCTCCACTCACATACTTCTTTGAATGAAAAACTGCTGTTTGCCGGTTCCAAAACGGTCCCTCCTCCTCCTCCTCCTCCTCCTTCTCTGTCTCCCCTTGAGAAAAAGACAGAGCTTGGTCCTGCTCACAAGAGGAGCAAGCCTTTTTATGCAAAGCACCAGGAGAACTTTTGAGGTACACTGGAGGAGGGCGAGAGCCCCCAACTGAGAACAGGAGTCGCTGTGGAACCCCCCGAGCGTTGCCTGCAGTGAGCGAGCACACCCCTCTGCACCCACATGGATGCCATGCCCACCCTCACCCACAAGAGGGAATGCCATGAAACCAGCCGCTTTCCGGGCTCATGCCTTTTAGAGCCTTTGCTTGAGGACCTTCTCTCTTTGTTCCCTGCCCGCCCTTTGGGGAAAGTCCTGAAGACTGTCCTGGGCTACACCAGCATCAACAGTCCCGGTCCATTTCAGTATATGTCTCGCTCTGGGAAGCTGCGCCATGGTTGGGGCACAAAGAGGTGCCGCTTGGCTCAACAGCTGCGCAGACCCCATAGGAAAGTGGCTAGGAAATCGGGTCCCTTAAGGGGTGAGCAATCTGGCATCCTGTCCCTAAAAGAGGCTGGCGGGATCCATCAAGGGAGACTCGGGAGCAGCAGGGCATTAAGGCAGCCGTCTCTCCAGCTCCTCGGCTTCAGCCTGGGGTTCCCAGGGGTCTCCAGAAAGGGTGGCCCTGCCTTGCTAAGAGGGGCCAGAGGGCTCTCCTCTGCTCTCCCCTTTTACCAGCTGAGATCACGAAGCCCCACCTGAAAGGGGAGTGAATTCCACCATTCTAGCCAGTTGAGGGGAGAAATGAGCCCCCAACCCCAACCACGGCGGTCTTGAACCTCTGGCCCATCAGCTTCAAATCAGCCTCAGACCTCTCCCAGAGCAAGGAGAAGCCTTTGTCGGGAGACTTCGGAAAGGGTGTTTGTGTTTATTGCATGGTGCAAGGCAAAGCCTTCCTTCCTTAGGTAGGGAGTAGGGACTTTTGCTTCCTAACTCAAAATTAGGAGAGTAGCAGCAGTGAATCATTGCAGTTCACTGCACTCTGGAGTAAGGCATTGAATTGTTGGAAAGGCAGTCTTGCCCAGTAGCCAGCCTCACCTCTGAGCCACAAAAGGTGGCTTGCCACAGCGAAACAGAGGTTTCAGATCCCTTCTACCTCCTTGTAGCAGAAGGAAGAGGTCGCTTTTACCAACTGAAGTGTTTCTCCTGGTACCAATGCCAGGTGTGCCCCACCCCTCGGCACAGATTGATACCACTGTGGACAATAAAGAGTTAACACTGCCCTTCTCCCTGTCTACCTCCTGATCTGGATTGGGTCCTCTTTATTCAATGTATCCTTTAAGAAACTCATTGCATGAGTACTACCACACTCCGCTTGCTCGCTTGGTGAGTTAAGGGCCAATGTCAGAAAGACCAGAGCTTTGAAAAGGTTGCTTTTTCTGGACTATGACTCCCAGAATGCCCCAGCCAGCATGGGCTGGGGTACCTGGGGGATTCTGGGAACCAAAGAAGTCACCTCCCCAATCACTGCAAATGGCATAAAGATTCCATGACATACCCCGAGTGGTCCTTTTAAAAACAGTAATAGAAAAATCTGCCTCCAGTAGGGTTCTTGAGATCAGAAAAAGCTAAATCTTTCCCACCACCTTAATTCTCCAGATTAATAAAGTAATGGAAAGTAGAAAGCACGCTTGAGTGCCAGACAGATGCTATTCAGGCAGTGGAGACCTGAACGGAATCCTGCGCTTAAGTTCCAAAACTCAATTGCAAACCAGAACAAGTTAATTTGCAAACTAGAAGGTGAGAGAAACTCCTGCTGTACACTGAGATGCTTTCAGCAAGTAAGGAATTCCTTCTTTCAGTGATGGATTGTCTATAACATCTACCTGGACCCTCAAATATGGGCACGTTTGGGCTTCCTGGAGTAAGAGTTGGAAGGATGTAGAACAGGAAGCCTAATCATTTTAGGTTAAGTGCAACATACCTCTCCTGATCTAGTTGGAATGCCACTGGCTTTCTGGAAGCAGCTCTTTCAGAGCAAAAAAAGGAGCCTCCCTGGTGATGCTAATCCATCACTGGGGATGTGATGCTTTCCTTTATAGGGCCGTGTGTGGCTTTGGGAGCCCGGTTTCTGCTCTTTTGGAGCCAGGGCATCAGGAAGCACCAGTCAGGTCCATTGGCGGCTCAAGGGCCCTGCCTGTGTCCCAGCGAAGCCTCTTTCCCACATGACCCTGAAATGACTTGCAACCTTGGCTGCATCCCTTCTGCTGGCTGCAACCTAGGGAGGCTCAGAAGGGCCATCTCTAAACGAAGGAGGCCTTCTGATCAAAACACCAGTTTGGAGGAATTGACCTTTGCGGCAAATATGTTGTGAAAACACCATTCCGTGTCACAATATTCCCTAACAGTGCAGTCATCTAGAAATGAATTCTGTAAGTTCCCCATGTATTGCAAGGGTGGTGCTTTACAAGTTACACAGATTCTCTTATCAGCTTGGTAGTTGAGTGGTCATGTTTCTCATGCCCCCCCCCAATGGCTCACAAAGTGGCACTTAAGTGACCCGTGTCAAGTTGTCCTTTAGATGCAGTGCAGGTGGAGCATGGGTGGATCTGGTTTCTTTCCTGCTTTGCCCCCGGACTCAGAGGGGTGGGAGTGGAGCAGGCAGGCAGGCAGCCAGAGGGTCCTAACTCCCATTTCTCACATGGGGAGGGAGGCTGCAAGGAATGGAGAGACAAGCAACTAGATGGCCAACGGCAAAGGTATGAGCCAGACTTTCCTAACCTGGCAGCTTGGACAACAATCCCCATTGTCCCCAGGAACACGGGGAGTGGTAGTCCAGCAGAGCTGATGGGCGCCGGTTTCCAGGATGCTGGCAGAAGAATGTCACGGTCACGGATGACCCCTCTGGCCTAAGGGTGGCTACTCTTACCAGGCAGCTGACCGGTCTCCCTCTTTTTCCGGCAAGGGCTCGTCTCCTTAGGATCCAGCTGTTGAACTCCAGGGCCACTGGCATGCAAAACAGAGGCTCAGCCACCAAGAAAGCGGTCTGTTGGGTCCAGGGGCCCAATAGCGCAAGAACTGGGAGAGGCAGCCATTCCCGAACCAAGAGGTGATTCTAAAAGCAAGAGGAAGGATCCCATGGTGTTGGCTTGGATAGCAATCGGGGTTGTCCAAGAGATGTGGGTGTCTGAGCCAGAACATCCAAGTGGTAGGCCACACCGCTCAGGACTATAGAACCCACTTAGACCTTCTCCTGCTGGAGACCCTGGTCAAAGAACAGGAGGTATGCAAGGCTGCATCCCCACAGTTGTGCATTCACACTTACCACTGTGAGCTGTGGCCCACGATTATGCAGGATTCCAAAGAGAAATTGGGAATGGATCAAGCCCCACAAGCAAAGCTCTCCCCTTCAGCCACCCTTCACCGGATTGTGATCAGCCCCATTCGGGTCCATGGCAGGCCCAGTTTTACTGACACTCGCCGAAGCCGGGGCCACTGGCCTTGCAGTGAAGCACTCAGCTCCCCTAAAACATTTAATCACTCCACAGTGTTCACAGCAAGTCCCCTTATTGGATTCCTGCCCAGGAAAATCCATAGGTACCTGTAGCAGCTGCCCTGGGGCCCAAGCAGCCTCGCCCTGTCAAAGGTCAGAACACGGGCTCAATGGCTTCCATGCCAATGAGCGTCAAAAAAAGTGTCCAGGGCGTCTTTCATAGGGACTCCCTCCTCTGTCAGCAGGAGGTCCTGGTGTGCCTCCTTGTTTCCCAGCAGGGATCACCCAAGCACCATCTAGCAGCCCTTGACCGTGCAGGATGTGGATGTCTTGGAACAAACAAGGAAGAGGTGTTCAACGTGGTTTTGTCAACGGGCATCCTCTCTGCTTGTCCCAGGATGGGAAGAGGCAGCCTTGAGCGTGGCCGTGTCCTTGGACCGGTGGAAGATGAGCGGGAGAGGAGGAGGGTTGGCCTCACAAACCCCCAGAAAGCATTCCTCCTCCTCCTCCTCCTCCTCTTTCCAAAATGCCAGCCAAGTGGGGGGAGTGGTGCCTGGAGGAAAGCCACCCCAGGCCCCTCAGCCTCTCCCTGCCAACCTTGTCCCTGGACTCCCTCTCGTCAGAAGAAGCTTCCTCCGGGCGGCTCCCATGACTCTCCAGCAAGAAAAAGCAGGTGGGAGGCAGGTGGAGAAGAGAGAGGGAAGAAGGCAGCTGGAAGAGGAGGGGAAGGGATGTGGCGGCCAGGGGGTGGCAGGTGAGGGCTTCAGGACTCGGCCTTCTCTTTCTTTTTACTTTTTTTCAGGAACGAAGGGGCCCGGAATTTCTTCTTCTTCTTGGAGGGGGACTTGGAAGGCGAGCCCTCCGGGGAGATGGGCCCGCTGGTGACCGTCTCCGTTTTGTCCTTGGCAGCCTCGGGGTCTGCGTTGGTGGTCATCTGGCTGATCCCTTTGCTGAGAACGTCCTCAATGTTTGGGTCGTCGTCTTTCCCGTTGACCACCACCGCCGCTTCAGGCTCCGCCTTCTTGTCCATGGCCGCCTCAGGGTGGTCGGGGACCTGGCTGCCGCCCTCTTTCTTCTCGCCTTTCCGGAAGGAAAAATAAATGAATCAATCAAAGGGTTGTGCGTGGAGGTTTTGCTGATGCTGAGATTCATGAGGTTATGGGGAGTTTTGTGGTCAATGCCTTGGGGACAAGGTGCCCGTGGAGGAGACCCGTGACCACATCCCTACGCAGCCAGAACTCTAATGGGGTCAAATGCATCAGGAAATTCACCCTTTCCCTAAATAAACTTAAGAGCCAACTAGACCATGTAGAACACTCGTGTCAGCAAGCAGGGAAAAGGGAGGGGGAAATCTCTGCTTGCTGGCTTCCTAAGTGCTTTATGCATTGTTGTCCATTTACACGGAACTTTCTGGGCCTCTAGTAGGTTTGCCTGTGGGGCAGAGGGGAAAGAATGGTGCATTAGATAATGGCAGCTTGGGCCCTGTAGGCACAGTCGACCTGGCCTCCATGGTTGTCTGAACTATCTTTTCAGGAGCTGTCCAAGGTGCTGAGTTGTATCCCCCCAAAGCAGGCCAGCACCCCGGACAGCTCCTTTAAAGCTCAGGCAAGAATTCTTGGTGCTTCTGAGCTGTAGTTGGGCATCCCAAATGGAGCAGGCTGAGGCAAAGAGTTTGCTTAAAACAGTTTTAGAAGAGGTAGCCGTGTTCGCCTGTGCTAGCATGTCAGGCAAAAACAAAGGACAAAGAAGGCCCTTTTAGACTAATAGCAATATTTTAACATGAGCTTTCATAGACAAGTCCACTTCCTTATTGGGTTCCATAACCCTGTCTTAAGAAGTGGACTTGTCCATGAAAGCTTGTGTTAAAATTGAGCACTTAGTCTTTAAGAGGCCACAATATTTTGTCTTCTTCATTTTCCCTTGCTTGCTTTTGTTTTGGTCTAAAGCAGTGGTTCAAAACTGTGGGTTCCTAGGTGTGCTTTGACTCCAACTCCCAGAAACCCCAGCCAACACTGCTAGCAATGAAGGATTCTGGGTGTTTTAGTCTAAGGAATTCTGGAGACCCAGGGTTGAGAACCAGTGGTCCAAAGCAAGGGCTGGCAAGGTTCAGCCACTTAGATGTTGTTAAAATGCCTCTCCCACCATTCGTAGGTGCAGGAAACAGTATCTGGAGAGCTATGGTTTGCTAGCTCCCATCCTCACGCCACCTGTGAGTTCCCTCACCGACACTAACTTCTTCCACCGATGATATTCAGTGGTAGGCTACAGTAAATATTCAGAACACTGTAGGAGGGGGGAAAAGCCCTTGCAATATACGTGCAAGAAAGCAGCAAGAATATGCAGCTGATGTAGAGGTACTGTACTGGCGCACGGCTGCAGAAGGGTTTCTGGTGTGCCCAGGGCCCATTCATTTCAAAAAGGCTGAAGAATGAATGAAACAGGAACAAACCCCAAGGGGTCGTGTAAAGAAGCAGGCACCATCGCCTGTGGTGAGGAGCCACTGGCGTTGGCTTCTTTTGGAACAGTAAAATGCCACAATTAAAAACAAAACTTGGAACGATGTGCAAACAAGCCAGTCCCTATAATTCAGCAATGCACTTCCCAGTCTGCTGAAGAAACAGAAATGGAGACTGAGCCGATCAACAGAGGCATGTCTGCAAGAAAGCTGTGCGTTGTTGGTACCAAAGGGCTCTTCTGCACAAGGAACATCTGGATGGGTCACCTGGATGCCATCTACTGCAGGGTGGGCTCTGCAGTGTTTCTGGTGGACAGCGCTCCATTCCTATTCTTCCTTTTCTACAGAAGACCCCATTTCCCCTATTTTTGCATGCAAAGCAAATGCTCTGCCCTAAACCAGAACTCAGGAAAAGGTCTGGGTTTGGACGACAAGGGTCCTGAGCCCAGCCCACTTCCTCACTCCGTGGACTCTCCTGGTGCTGTCATGGCCACCGGGCTCAGCTGGCACCACCGGGCTCGACTGCGCCAAAGACCAGAAGCGAAGCTGGGCTCAAAGGCTGCCCCTCCCGACCCCACGGGGGACGCAGAGAACAGAGAAAACGGCCTCGCTATACTTACTACAGTGACAAGTACTCAGATTCACAGGGGGTTCCTTGGTTGAAAGCCACACATGGAAAGAGAAAGGAAGACACGGTGGAGACAAGCATGCCAAACACAACGAGGCACAATGAGACAACGGAAAAGAAAAAACCACAGAGAGAGAGAGAGAGAGGGAGAGGGAGAGAACCCCAAGGCTGCTTCTGCCACCATCACCGCAACCTCAGCTGGAAGCAGCTGTGCAACCCTCAAATATCCATGAGTCCCCAGGGGCCACAGCTCCCTCCCTAAGGGCCAAATGGCACCTTATGCCCCTTCCCCTGGCGTAAAAGCCCAACGCCGCCCTGGAGACTGCTCTCTCGGGCTGCGGAAGGAGCAAAGAGGCAAGGCAGGGTCAAACCTTTCCTTGAGAATTTGCATGGATCGACCCGATGGGTTTGTAGTTTGGACACACCAACCCTTGCTCAGCCCCCCCCCACCTTTGCCTCCTCCCAGGGGGAGGATTCTTTTGCCCCAGAAGAGGGTGAGGTGTTTTCGTGGCGCACCCAACAAAAGAACAAGAAGAAGGACAAAATAATAATAATAATAATAATAATAATAATAATAATAATAATAATAA
>JAHTLZ010000327.1:21344710-21385628 GCA_023846285.1 Phrynocephalus versicolor
AATAATAATAATAATAATAATAATAATAATAATAATAATAATAATAATAATAATAATCTCCCCTTCTTGTGCAAGTTAAGCCAATTTGCACAAATAAAGCAATAATGCACATTAATACACACAGCAGGACAAAATGATAATGGGAGCTGCCTGGTTGCATGAGCTTCTAAGGAGTAGGAGGATCCTTGAGGTGTGTGTGTGTGTGTGTGTGTGTGTGTGTGTGTGTGCCCATTGGCAAATTCATAAGCATTCATCCTGTCACTCTGTGTTCACACACACTCTCTCGGTGTGTCTCTCTCTTTTGCTTCTCAAAGGGAAAAGGCGCTCATTTCGCACCGGGACCTCTTGCACCAATCCTGGGGATCTTGGAGAAGGAAAGCAACTCTCCATGTGTGACTCCAGCCTGCAGGCAGAATCTCACAGGTCTTGAGCTCCTCGGTCAAGGTGCTTCCCGAAGTTGAGGCCACGAGCACGGAGGACTGAGAGAGTATTCTCGCCATCCTGGACTGACACGCACTGGACTGCCTCCGCCCTTGAGTTCCAGGACTGTGCTGGCCTTCCGAACGCCGGGCTGCACAAAACTCGTTCTCCCTGTTGTTGTTTTTTCAACAGCAGCTGGGTGAAGGAACTCCATTCTGTGAGGGCGTTTACTCCCCCCCGCCAAAAAAAAGGTGCTGCAGGAGGAAGGAGAGAGCTGCTAGGATTCTGTCACAGGTCTTCCCAAGAGACGAGGTGGATATTTTCCTTTTTTCAGTGAAAGTGGGCTTGGGAAGGGCAAGGCAGTCTGATTCCTCCAAGGAGCCTCCCTGACACAGGTTTGAACTGGAGGGACCATGGAGTTCCTTCCAGCTCTGCAGCTCTGTGGTTCCTGATGTGCCTCTGATTGTCCCTGGATCTTGTCCTCAGCTGTCATGACCTGAATCCAGGAACAGACCCTTCCGCGGATCCTCCTACTTCCACGAACTCTGCTTTTCTGATTCCTGTCTCAAAGCCCAGAGCCTGGTGCCTCTCAGCTCCTCTGGGTCTTGCGCGTTCCCTGCGCTCTCCGTGCCCTGACTCAACCCTTGGATTCCCTTACCTTCCGAAGACTTGGAGGGTGATGTGGGTGGGCTTTTAAGACCCGGCTTTGTGGGGCTCCCTTCTGTGGGGGAGAGAGCAGATTCTCTTGGGGAAGTCATCTCTTCCTCCAGACCAGAGTCCTTCTCACCTAGGAGGAGAATTCATAACACTCAAAACAAAAGAACGTGCCATTGAAGTTTCAGAAACCAAAGCAAGTAAATAATGCAAGTTTTTTAAAAAGCTCCATTGATTACTGGAAATGCACCCAGGAGAGATCCTACGGCTTCCTTGCTTTATTAGTTTTCAACATTTCATTTCTGCCTTGCCTTTCTTTCAGGCGCTCTCTGGGGCAGGCACACTTTTCCTCCTCCCTGCTTTATCTCCACAGCAACCCTGTGAGGTGGTTCATGCTGAGAGAAAGGGACTGGTCCAAGGCCAGCCACTGAATCTCAGGGGGCAGTCAGGACCCTTCCAACCCATGCTCCCCAGCCCCAGCCCCAGCCCAACACTCTCCCTGCTACACCACAGTGGCTCCTTGGCCTTAGTCGGCAAAGCTGGGGGTCTCTGTCATGACACCTGTCGCCCCCCCCCCCGGGGACCAATCCGGCAAATACACCCCAATTCTCCCGGTTGGGATATCAAAGGGATTAAAGACCAGAAATGGGTCGTTTTGCCTCCCCACCCCCCACCCCCACTCACCCCGCAATGCAGCTGTTCTGCATCCCTGCTCTTTGGCAGGTTCAGGTGGACTTTTGCATTCTTCAGACCAAGAAATAACGGAGAGGCAGATTCTCGCTTCCACGAGAATCAGGCCAGATCCGGCAAATTGCTCCAGCCCTTTTTACTCCAAGAGCAGGGCCTCACCATTGGGGGCTCACCTGACTCCTTTAACCGCGCATACCCCATGATCCAGAGCTCGTGGGGCTGTGCAAAGATGGAAAGAAGGGGGTGCCCCAACCCCAAGGGAAGAATCACAGGGCGGGTGGGTTGGGATGGTGCCCACAGCCAAGGAGGGGAGCCCAGCGGGATTCCTGAGGCAGGCCAGCTCTGGACAATGGCTGAGCTTGGTGGAGGAACACATAGCCTTGGTCCCACTTGCTTCCTGCAAGAGACGTGCTCACGACTTGACTGTGGCCGGCATGTCACCTCTCCCAGGCTGGACCTCCGAGCTCCGCCTGCCTCTGCCTTGCTGAAACCCTTCCCTCCAGCGTGCATTTGGGCTCCCTTTCAGGCGAGGAGGCAGAGTCTCCAGAGAGGGAGCGGCCATCAGGAGAGGCGGCCCCCATCTGTCACAGAAAGGCAACGGAGCCCTTTTGCTCCCTCACAGAGTGACGCCTCCTTTACGCAGAAGGTTTACCGTCGATCCCCAGCTTCTTCCTCTCCACCTCTTTCTTGTACTCCTCCAGTTCCTGGTCGGTGAGCTGGCTGAAGGGGTTCGGGGGCTCCGGTTCCAGAGGAACGGTTTTTCGGGACTCGTCTCTCATCTCCCCATCCGCCAGGTTACTCTCCGTGGACTGTGGGGCGTTAGACAAAAGAGGCACACACGGTTATTTATGGCCAGCACGCGGCAGAAGCGGGGGGTGGTGGTGGACGGGATGGCCCTGGAGGTCTCTTTTCCCAACTCTTTGATGCTTCTATGACTCTATAAGGGCCAAAGGGGCCAAGGATGGAGACCAAAGGAAGGAGGAAAGTCCTGGGCCTCGAGGAAAGGAGAGCGATGGGAGAGAGAGGGGAGCCCTTTTCATAGACTCGAAAGGCTGTCGCAGAGAGATGGGGCAGGACCTCTCATCTCCATCGTCCCAGAGAGCAGGGCATGTAATCATGGGCTCTAAGGCACAGGAAGCCAGATTCAGGCTGAATGTCAAGAAAAGCCTCCTAACTGTTACAGCAGTGTGACCATGGAACCAATGACCTCAAGAGGTGGTGAGCTCTCCAACACGGGAGGCATTTGAGGCAAAATTAGACCACCACCTGTTAGGTCTCATTTGATTTGTATTCCTGCCTTGAGCCCCAGGGGGTTGGACTCAGTGTAGCCTTCGAGGCCCCTTCCAGCTCCACGATTCTGGGTTTCTATGTTCTTTGAACTATGGCTCAAGAATCAGGACTCCAGAGCCACTGGTATCACACCTTCCATCCACACCAGCATAGGTAGAGGGGCCATTGCTACGCCTGTAAGATAGGTTAAAATGGAGGGATGATGCCTAATTCTAGGGTCCACCAAGGCTCTGGGCCCCAGACTTTCCCCGTCTGGGTCTGATGCTCCATCTGCTATACCGTACTGCCTCTGGGTTGCTCCCTCCCCTGAGTCCTGTCATGAAAAGTACCGGGCTCCTGCTTTTCTCAGCAATCACGCTGGCAAGCAGCTGGGACTGGGGTCCGGCCGATTTCACCTCCTGGCGATTGAGGTCTCGGATCTGCAAGTTTGAAGTCAAAGAACAGGAGAAAGATGCTCCTTAGTCTGCAGGAAGTAGGTGCCTCCCTCCCCCCACCCAATAGAAGTAGCCCCATCTAACACTGGTTTGGTACCAGCTCAGGGGCGGTATCAAGACACAACAACCCTGTAGGTTAGCCTCTACCCCCCCCCAACTAAGTGAGAATCCCAAACAGGTTCTCTATCCATGGGGCCACTATACTGTACACGGGTTCACTTATCTGCTGCCTGAAATTATTAAATCACCCAACTCCCAAAATACATATTTCCAGCATGCATTTATCAGAATTGGAGGTGGGGGAGTGGAACAGAAACCATGCAATGTATTTTTTTTTTGTGTGTGTGTGTGATTTGCATCCACAGGGAGCTTGACATCCCTTGCTGATACCCTTCCTCCTGGATTAATAAAAATGCATCACACAGTGTGGCATGCCCCAGATTGTAGCTTCCTTTGGTGGTGGTGAATGAAAGAACTTTGAATAGTTTCAGCACATCCCATTTGGGGAGGGGGGGTTCTTTTCAGGACTGGTGGGATGAGGAAGCATAAGATCTATTTTCAGAGTGGGTGTCCTCTCCAAACAGGGAGACATTCCAAATTATAACTTGGGGGGGGGCACAGGGTGTGTTGTGGGAGTCCAGCCAGGCAATGGAAGGCTCCTGTACCTTGTTCCTCATTTCCAGAACTTCTTGAGGGTCTGTATAGAGAGGCACAAATTGGTTTGGGTTTTCGATTCGGATTGGCGTTCCACTACTGGACTTCTCCACCTCATCCGCTTTCATCCACTGGGCAGCACGAGGAGGAAAAACAAGGAGAAATGTGAGAATTAAAAAGTGAGTTACCACTGGGGATAGACAGACAGATGAGGAGACCAGCTGCGGAACAGGCTACGCGTTCAAGATTCTGGGCAATATGCTGGAGCCCTGGTGAGATCCGGATCAGGGAGGGAACGATCACCGAGGATGGTGAGAATTGCTCTCTGCTGGCTGCCACATAAACTACCACGCTGCCTTCAGCTGTTTTTGCAGCCCTAGGAGTTAGAGCCATCCCTGGCTGACTCTGAAGTTAAATCAAGATGCGTGAGGAGCACAGGGCAGTTCCGGTGCCCCAAGGGCTTTAGAAAACGACCTCTGAGGCTCAGCCACTGCCTCCCCTGCCCTCATACCGTGGTTTTGGTCCTCTGGCTGCCAGCGCTTCCTTGACTTTCTTCTGCGACGTTCACCCGCAAGTAGGTGTTGGGTGTGTTGAGCCAGCGGGTCTTTTCCTTCTGCTGCTTCTGGGCGTGTTGCCGGAGGGTGGAGATGGGGGCCCCCTCCTCTTCAAAAAGGAAGGCTGTGACGGTGGCTGGAATCTCCACCTCGCTCCTGTGCTTGGTTTTCTCCTGAACAAACGGGTGGCGGTAGGCATAGCCTGTCCGGTAGCCCTGGCGAGGAGAAGGGGGCTCTCTGTCACGGCACGCCTGAAGGCCTGCCCATCGTCTAAAAGATATCTTGCTGGTGTCTTTCTTGTCATGAAGACAAACTGTTTTGATGCTGCAAGACAGCCTACTAAACCTCATGGCAGTTTGCTTTACGCCAGGCCCACCACCCAATCCATTTGCTGGAATGGCAAACCCAACAGAAAACAACCCCTCTCCTGGGGGGACTCTTGGTCCCTTCTGAAGGACCTCCTGGCCTTTGATGAAGTGCCTTCTAAAATATGCATTGCTTAGAAAAGACTGCTCCAGGGCTTTGTTCCTTAGACCTCCCGAGTATACACTAGTCACCCCTCTGGTTTTGAAGTACCAAAAGGGAATCCCAACCACACTCTTGGAATTTCAGGCTGATAAGAGTGTCTAATTTGAAAAATAATGCGGCGAACTGGAAGGATGGGCCACAGCTTAGTAATCCTTGGCTGCCTTTAAGTAATCTCATGATGACAGCAGCAAACAACTAGTCCACCTGGATGCTCTGTGATATATTACCATATGCAACATAGTTGTTATTGGCCATTTGTAATTCTGGAGATGAGATGACGTGTTTGGCAAAAGCGTGGCCTTGAATCGTGCATTAAAGCATCTTACCTGGAAGCTACACTCATGAATCTCTTTGGTTCTTTTCACTCTGCTGACTGGGATTGGTCTACATTTTTGTCATGCTCCAAGAGAGCAGAAAAGTTTGTATTCAGTGTTAAATGTGACCCGTGGCTGGACTGTGCTTGTCCCAGAGGCTCTGGCAGTAGGGAAAAACTTAATTCCATGTTTATTATTAAGAGGGAAGCCAGGGGAGGTAGGTGACTCTGTCACTCCTGGGAAAGTGAATCCACTCCAGTGTTTCATCTGAACTTTATAAGACCCACCTATGGTGCCAAAGTCAATGACCGAAATAGTGCCAGTATTTCAATACTGCCTCTAAGATTCTTCCCTGAGCTTTAAAGGAGCTGGCCTACTTTGGGGAATACAATTCAGCACCTTGGACAGCTCCTGAAAAAAAACACCCTTCAGACAACCATGTGAGCCTGCAGGGTCCAAGCTGCCAAGATCTAATGCACCATTATCTCCCCTCCGCCCCACAGAAAAGCATGCCGGAGGCCCAGAAACCTCTGTGTGAATGGATAACAATGCATAAAGCACTTAGGAAACCAGCGAGCAGGGATTTTCCCCTTGAAAATGTACCAGGTTGTCCAGCATCCTCATGAGAGCTTCAAACTCATGCTCTCCCAGGCGGCTCTTCTGCATGGGTCCGAAAGTGCTGCCGGCCCATCTCACGGAGCCAACATCATAGGGTTTGTGTTTCTCCCGCTCCAGCAGTATCAGATTGTCTGCTCCACCAACACTGGACAAAGCTGAGATCTGGAAGAAATGCAGACGCAGTTGGAAGCAAGGGCTGGCTCAAGGTTAACTCAGCCTTCCATCCATCTGAGGTCAGTAAAATGAGTACCCAGCTTGCTGGTGTGTGTGTGTGTGTGTGCAATGTGTAGCCTGCATACTGTAATTAAAACTGTCAACTGCCCAGAGACTACTTGAAGTGGTATGGGGCGGTATATAAGCAGAACACTTTTTTAACGTGGCAGAACAGCAGGATTGAATTTGGGTAGAGAAAATCAGGCTTCTTAGGGATGACTCTGCATTTTGTCATGGCAACATACGTGCAGCCCAAGTGCTAGAGTCTCAGAAAGCTCAGAGGCATAACATGTGACAAACATGGTTCTTCTAACACCCAGAAGGGTTGACTGGTGCAACAGAGAACTAGTAGTCTGGAAAAACCTATCCATTTCCTTTCCATTTCCTTTCTCCTGCTATGCAGCAGGAATGGTGCGTGTCACCAGATGTGTAAGGGAAAGGGTGCAAGGGGATTTGCAGTTTTCAACCCACTCATCATGCATGTTGTCACACAAGGGAATGTGCAATGGTGTGCATGACCTGGGGAGGGGGTGGCGACAGTGAGGTAAGAGGATCAAGCAGGTGTATACTGATTTCTGAATACTGTTGAGCACATTATCTGTCCAACATCCAAGTTTTTTAAAAACAAAACAAAACAAAACAAAACAAAAACACTTTGTGCTTGGTATCTCTGGCAGCAGAGATAGATCTTGGGAGTTCCGTTTCCCCCACTATATGCCACCTGGGAGAACAGCCAGCCTGGGCAGCCTTGGGCAAGTTGCACAGTAGTCCCAGGGCACCCCCCCCCCCCAAAAAAAGAAGGGAATGATGATTGATGCTAGCTCAGTGGTTTAGGTGTCTTGCTGTAGAACCATGGGGTTTGGGAGTTGGATTCCTCTCTGTGCCTCCTGGGAGAAGAGCCAGCCTGGGTGGCCTGGGTGGGGGAGGCTGCAGAGTCCCAGGATGGGCCCAGAGGCAGGGCCAGGGGAACCACTCCTGGGTCTCCTCCACCGGGAAAACCCGGAAAGGGTTCCTCTTAAGTCAGCACTGGAGGATGATTGTTTATGATTATTATTGGGGCAGCACTGGCAAAGCCTGTATTGTTCGCTCTTCCACCTGCAGAGGGCAAGCATGCTGCCTCACCCACCCACACCCACCCCCCAAAGCAGCTGACCTAGATTTTTCCAGCTGAAGAAGCAGGCTGACGCACAGAGGGGCCGACACAGTCACACCCAGGAGGGGCGGCTAGTGGGGCCCAGCTGCACCGCACCCTGCCAATCATGGCTGGTGCCGCGGCCATTGGTGGCTGCCAAGCATGGGCAACACAAAAA
Organism: Phrynocephalus versicolor; assembly: GCA_023846285.1. Taxonomy (NCBI): domain Eukaryota; kingdom Metazoa; phylum Chordata; class Lepidosauria; order Squamata; family Agamidae; genus Phrynocephalus; species Phrynocephalus versicolor. The sequence continues at coordinate 21,352,390 of JAHTLZ010000327.1, forward strand.
GGAAGGGAAGCCATGCCTCCAGGGTGTGGGGGGGCACCATTCCCCCCCCCTCCGATGCATATCGCTCTATGAGAGACAAAGGATGATGACGGACGGATGGGGGCTTTCTTTGTCTCAAGAACCCACCACGGCAGCTTCTTCCTTCCTCAAAGTTTAAAAGCCAGGCGGGAGGAAAGGTCGGAACGGGTGGGATTTGGTGGGCACATCTCCCTGCTCTGATGACAGCCAGCCCCACCCCTTTCATGCACATCAAAACACAATTCCACACCCAGGAGCATGGCCTCCGAGGCAGGTGGAGTCTCAGAGGAGAGGAGAGAGCCTCCCCTCGCTCTCCTCCTCCCTTCCAGGCCCTGCTTTTGGCTGATGAGAAACACTGAGCACACACACACATACACCCCGCCTCTGCTTGAAGCTGCAGCTAGAGGTGCAAATCGCAACCCGTTTTTTGTTGTTGTTGTTGTTGTTGTTGTTCCTGCTAAATGAGGAAGTGCAAAGCTGTTTCTCCAAGTGGGGGGTTGCTTTCCCTCTGCAAGGTAATTGGCATGCTTGAAAGATTCTTTTTTAACCCACTTATGCCGTTAAACAGAAGTTAGAACAATAGCAACTTGCTCATAGACACGCAAGACTTTTAAAAAGGTAGAAGCTTCATCAGGTGGATCATTGGAGTTTTAGGGAGCCGTCAGCTTCCTGTGTTTGCTGGGTATGTGTGTGAGAGAGAGACTCTCTTCAGAAAGGATAAAGAAAGCAGATGTTTAAAATGCAAAGCATGGTGCAGACCATGGTGGAAAAAAGGAAAACACCTCTCGGTTCTTTGCTGTTGCACCTTGAGTCTAGACCGGATGCTGGAAGGTCCTCAGGAGGCTGCCTTGCTGCATCAAGACAGTTTGTCTTCATGACAAGCAAGACACCAGCAAGATTTCTTTTATCAATAGATGGGGAAGCTTAGGAGCCTCTCCCTTCCCTGCCTCCCCACCAAACAAATGGGCTGCAAATGGAACAAGCCTTTGAGCAGCCACCTGTCTGAGCAGCACCTGGATTCTCCCTCTTTCAGCTACTGGGCTGTCCTCTCTAGCTGTGCATCATGGCTTGGGCTGCCTGAGCTGCTGTGGCCTACCCTTCCAAAACCAAAAAAATCAAAATAAAATTTTAAAAAAAATGCTACTGTGATATCCACTCAGTCAGCACAACTCCCGGACTTCATGGTGCTAGTCCCTGGTGAGGCTATAGGTAATCTCCTCCAGAAACATTTGGTTCTGTTGATTTATTTCATTTATATCCCACCCCATGAGTGCAGGACACTGTTCTGGGCAGCAAAGAGTGGGATCAAATCCAGGAAATCTAACAGAACCAAACATGGAGCAATACCGCTATAAAATCACAACATTAGCATGCAGTGGAGGCAGATTCCTCCAGTCTGGCAGGCAAGATGGCTGAAGAGCATGGATGGATTCAGCCCTTGGCACATCTCCTAATGCCCCTGTTTTGCTGGAGTTGAGAAACTGCATTTCAAAGCAATTCTGCAATTTCTGTGTGTGAGATCGTGATGGTGTCATTTGGCAAAGAAAGAACTACAAGGAGACATGATTGCACTGAAAGTAGCGCACAGACTATGGAATCAAATGATGACTGACCTCCACCCCACCTACCCAAGACACATACAGTAGGACCCCGGTATCTACTGGGGATTGGTTCCAGACCTTCCCGTCGATAATGGAAACCATGGATAAGAGAGAGCGCCTCCCCCGCCCCAAACTGCTGTTTCCTGACAGTAGCTTGCTTTATGACTGCTGTTTTGAGACAGTAGCTTGCTTTATAGCTGCTGTTTGTCACAACAACTTGCTTTACAGCTTGCTTTGTGGCTGCTGAATTATTTAATTTTTTCCCTCTGCCAACCGTGGATAACTGAATCAGTGGTTACAGGGGTCCTACTGTATTTTGGAAATAGGGGTACTTTCCTGTCTGGAGTTGCTGGACAAACAACCATTGGCCCAAACAGAGGGTGCTGGGGGCCCCAGACAGCCATATCCACGAGCCCTTCTCCCTGCCAGAGAGCCTCGACTCCAAAGTCTGAGGCTTGTTTAAAGACTTTCCCAAAAACCCAGGTGTATGGATTGCTTCCAGCAGCTTCCAGCAAGAAATGACCAGATGTTTGGAAGAATCTCTCCGATAAAGCTAGCTGTGAGCTGTTTTGCAGACTGGAGGGTGAGATCAGCTCATCGGTCGTGTGGCGGGTACCATCCTGATGCAGTGGTTAGAAGGATAAACTCAGAAGACTTGGGTTCAGATCCCTACTCAGGAATGCAATGTACCAGGTCCCCCCCCGCCGCCGCCAGGGCCAGTCACACGTTACGAGCCTGGTCTACCTCTCAGGGATGTCATTGTGGGGAGGAGGGAGGCTCATTTAGGTTGCCTGACGTCACTTGTGTGAAAGGTGGGATAGACGTGTAATTAATTACTACTCAGAACCTGGTGTTGTTTCAGTACTTCAGGCAGGCAAGCGGAGTGAGGGGCGATAAAGGCTGAGTTCAGTAACGGAGAGGGCAACCTTATAAGTCACACTGACTCAGCCATCAGCATTGATTCATAGGAGCTGTCTGTGGTGCTGACCAACCCAAGGTTTACTCTAGCTGGCAGAAGCTACTGGACTCCAGCAGACATACTACAATTAGAAGCCAGCAAGTGTGTGTGTGTGTGTGTGTGTGTGTGTGTGTGTGTGTGTGTGTGTTGCTCACCTGTACTTCACAGGCCGCCTGCAGATGGAAGATCTTATAGAAGGCTTCTTCCACTGTGTCTCCAAGAGCCACCAGCCCGTGATTCCTCAGGACAAGAACCTACCAAGGGAAGCGGCAAGAACAGAATGCCCAGAGACACTAATAACAGCAGATTCTTCTGGTGCTGCTTCAAGGTTTTCCACATGTCGGCTTTTCACACCCTCTGCCAACGGTCTGCATTTCAAGGCCAGTCCCACATTGCAGGTTGCCCAAAGGATGACACAAGGCCATCCGAGATGAGAGCCCATCACGCCCCATGCCCTTGCTCAATCCTCACCTTGCAGGTGGGTCCCAGTCGCTTCTGCAGCGCAATTCGGTCTGCTTCCTCCTCCATTTCTCCATTGTAGTCAAAATACACCATGTCCCCTGCCAGAAGGGCATTGTGAGAAATCAGCAAAAGGCCATGTCTCATTGCAGAAACCTTGGAAGGAAAGAAGAGAAAGAGAAAGAGAGAGAGAGAGTTTGAGAGAGGGGACTTGGAGACTTCAAAGATCAGCTTTTTCCTATTGCATCAGTACATGGACTAGGCCAGGGGTGCCCAAACTTTTTGCAAGGAGGGCCAGATTTGGTGGCTGAGAATGTGTCAGGGGCCGGTTGCTCCCCAACCCTGCCACCCCACTGTAAGCCCCACCCACTTTCTTTAAAAAAAACATGGGGTGAAGGAGGGGGAGGGAGGGGTGGGCCAGCCAGCTGCGGGCCACTCAGAATGGCCTGGGGGGCCAGATTTGGCCCCCGGGCCGGACTTTGGGCAGGCCTGGACTAGGCTGAGTACTACAATGGTTTTCCTCTAAAACAAGGCCCAGACCTTTCCCCTGGTGGGTGTCAGGGATGACATATGTGTGTTATGTGTGTGTTTTCAAGAACAGCTTCTGGTTATTTCTGCTTTGGGGGAAAAACATTGCCAATGGCTAGTCTTTTTACATATGTGTTTAATTGATTTTATTATTTTATAATGATGTTTATATTTAACTTGTCTATTGTATTTCTTCTGTTGTGAACCGCCCGGAATTCCCCCAGGAAGACGGGGAGTATATAAGCCCTAAAATAAATAAATAAATAAATAAATAAATAAATAAATAAATAAATAAATAAATGGTGTTCAAACTGAGCTAGCCTCTTACATATTTGCAAGGGCTTGAAGAAAACATGAATAACAGGGAATAAAGATGGCTTTGGTGGCTTTCCATTGGTTATTTTTGCATGTTTACATTTTATCTCCTCTCAAAATGGATTCCTATCACCCTGTTATAAAGCAGGTGGCCACAGCTATTAGAAAACTCCTTTTTTCGTGGGGAAGTTTTCAGCAGGGAGGAACGTGCCCCTTGTTGGCCCGTTTGTCTTACAGGGGAGCAGAAGCCACAGGGATGAAAACCTAGCTGGATTTCCCCTTCTCAGTTGTATGCCCCCCCTCCCTCCCTCTTCCTGTGAATCTGCCTTGCCAAGGCGTGACGATCAGCCACAGGGCCAGCCCCAAGGTCTGAGCGGGAGGCCCAGCGTGCCAGATCTCATGGCTCTGTCAGGGAGGCGGAGGGTGTTCCTTACTTACTGCAGCAGTGGCTGGTGTGTGCAGGTGGACGATGCACCGCACGTCCGGTCGAGCCGCATAGATGGCCGAGTGCAGGCTGAATCCTCGGGTATCCACTGGAAAGGTGGTGCTGCCTTGTTCCACTACTTCCCCCAGAATGTTCACTTTGATCTGCAAGGCAAGAGGAGGCAGGCCATGTGGGGAGGCAGCGGGGCAAGAAGGGGAGGCGTGTTGTTTTTGTGTCCTGGGCTGAAGGTGAAGAGGTGGCCTCCTAAGGTTTTGCCTTGCCTCCCGAACATTCGCCGGGAGGAAGCCAGGAGCAGGTCCTCCAGGAACTGGTTCCAGAAAGAAGTCACTGCCTCTTGCGGATGACTTTGGGGGTGGGGGGTGGAGGCATTTATTGAGCAAGTCTGCAACAAGGCAAGTGCTCTTTCCCAAGGCAAGGAAAGCACAGACCATGCGGCAATGCAGCAAATGCGGCTGTATTTGCCCCACAATGGAACATGGCAGTGCCAGAAACATGAGTTGGCCATCCAAAGCAGGCTCCTCCACCTCATCCCTTCATTGTCATTATGAAGCACTGCATATCTGTGCATCTGTGGCTAGTAGCCACGTTGCTGGATGGACAGTGGAGCTCATGTAGGCCAGGGTGTACCATTTCACCTTAAGAAGGGATGGCCCTCATCCTCCCCACCGTGATCTTGGGCGTGAGGATAGCACCACCCGCAGAGACTTGCGTATACAGTTATGGGAACAGAGAGGCAGGGAATCAAGCTGTTCCAAGTACTCACCAAGCTTGAAGCAGTGACTTCATGGCACGCCAGGCCCAAGGGACACACCAGGAAGTGATCCTGCTCTTTGCTAACTCGCAACTAGGAAGGGAAGAATAATTATATGGTGGTGATCTTAATGTCCCCTTTGCGTTTAAGGGATCCCATGAAAACACATGGATGGGGGAGAGCAGATCGAAGGTGTCTCTAGCCCAGGATCCCTGTTCCCACCAGTGGTCCACTACAGCTAGTCCAGCAGCAGGACCTGAGGCCACCCACACCTTCTGCCTCGGTATCCCCAGTGACGGATGTTCAGAGGTCAACCACCTACTACAGCATGGCAAGGGATGTGCAGCCGTTGATTCCCCCTCCAAGGTCCACAGCCAAGGTGTCATGAGGGCCAGGAGCACATATGGTGGCAGCCATATTGTAGACACCACAGGAATCCTATGACTGATGCAGGGAAGGGCAGCCCTTAACATTTTGGGAAGGAGGTCCCCTCTGGTCTACCCACGGGAGTCCCCTGGCTGGCACCGAAACCAAGGCAAGGAGAGCATGCAAAGAGGGTAGGGAGCTCTTCACTCCGGGCAACCTCTTCGGGAAGAAGGACCAGCAGCTTGTTTGGTCTCTAATCTGAGGAAGGAGGTCCAGCATTTTTCCTTCGTCAGGACAGAGAGTGTAGGGCCTGATCCAGACCAGAAGACCCACTGAAATCAAGGCAACACAGGAGTTCATGGCTGACAGATGCCCTGAGAGCTTCTGTTGGGCAAAATCCAAGAATGATGATGACTGGATCCAGCCCTTCTTTGCACCTCCTCTTTCAGTGGGGAGGCTGACAGAGCAGGCTCTTACCTGGGGACAATGCAATGCAATCCTTTCATTTAAAAACCAAAGTCTGTGTATTATAATTCTTATAAATTATGCTGTGCTGATCTTTTAGGTGAATGAGCAAATTCAAGTCATTCCATGTCTGGGGCTGCAGCCACTTAAGAATGACCAATGAAAGGCCCTCCCCACCATTCTCACAGATCCAGCTATAGGCTGCCCAGAGGTTGGCAGAGGATGGTGCTTTTAGCCTCACTGGAAGAGAGAGGCATATATTTTCTAAATGGCAGTTGTCTGCCTTGAAGGAGAACACAACGGTGAGGAAAAGCTGACTGTTTTATCCTGGCCTGGCATCAAAGTAACTGTGTGTGTGTGTGTGTGTGTGTGTGTGTGTGTGTGTGTGTGTGTGTGTGTGTGTGTGTGTGTGTGTGAGAGAGAGAGAGAGAGAGAGAGAGAGAGAGAGAGAGAGAGAGAGAGAGAGGTGTCACTGAGGCCGAGGAGGGTGCTTCTCACCGTGACGGAGGAGCTGCTGAGATGAGCCCACCCGTAGAGGTCCAGCAGCCGGTAGACACTGCCCATCTTACATCGCATGAGTCTCTCCCCTTTGGCTAAAGCTGTCGAGTCTGCGGCATGGAGGTCGTTGATGGGCGTCACCGTGGAAAAGTCTGGAAGAGAGCCAGAGAATATTCAGTAAAAAGTCTGCTAGCCAACTGGAACCACCCTCAGCCCATCTCGAACCAAGCGAGGAAGAGCAAAGCAGGGCTCCTTGAGGGGTGGGCCAGAAGGTCAGTTGGCTAGTTCTTGACGATTGTTTGCATTCCCCGACTGAGGCTGTCTAAGGCACCCAACTATTCCCCAAGCCTTCCCCCACCCCCCACCCCACCGAACCCACCCCCTTCCCCCAACAATCCTCCATTGGAAGGGGTGCCCAATGGAAGTCCAGTTTCAAAATCGAGGGTGGTAAGGAAGAGGGTGTCCAGGGCCACCCAAGTGGCTCCTCCACAGGGCCATGAGAGGGGTCAAGGAGAAAGAGAGCAGAGGAGGAGGAGGAGGATGTCTGGGCTCCAGCATTCCAGGGCCAGCGACTCCCATGGGCCGCCAACTTACTCAAGGGTGACGTGGGGAAGACGGCGGGTGCAGTGCTGGCCATGAAGTCTGCAATCTGGCGAAGGGCCCAGATGTTGGTGTTGTTCCCTTTCTTCATCTGCTCTTGGATGAGGCCCTCCAGCTCCTCCCTGAAAGACTGAAAATACCCCCGAGACCCTGAACAATCCAGGCTTCCTGGCAGAGCATTCCTGGGGGGGGGCCCCCCCCGAAACCCTTCCCAGTGGATTGGGGTCCTGCTGGGGAATTGAGGGATGCTGGATGCTTAGGAGCAAAAAGGGAGGAAAGAGCGTGTCTGGCAGGGTGACCTGTGATTTCCAGACCCCCTTCTTGAAAATTCTGATGGCAGGCAGGAGGCTTCTTGATGGCAGGAGAAGGCGGATCATGGCAGTCCAGCTCCTCTCCAGACCTCCTCTGCCCCGCTGCACATCCCAACCTCCCTTGGGCAGCAGGCCTGTGTCCAGAGCACGAGTAGGAGCCCAGCCCCGTGTTTTGCCAGAGGTCTGGCGATGGTCTCCCCCAGAGCCATGTGCAAAGAAGGGCAGGGGTGGGAATAGCTTCTGTCGGATGGCGACTCCTGAGGATTCGCTCATGCCAGCTGGGACAGTCTACGAACAGCTCCAGCTGAAAAACGCCACACAACTTTCCCTTTCCCTAGCAAAGCCGTCCTGGTAGTGTGTGTTGCCAGTCAATTATCCTTTCAGAAGGGTAGGGTCCAGGGCAGTTTGCAACCCGATTCAGCCAAACACAAGCATAAAAATGCAGCATCCAATTGCCATTGAACAGATAAACATATTTTAAAAAACCAGGTTACCAGGTTTTCTAACAAGTTGAAAGCAGATCATGGCTAAGCAGAGAAGCACTGCTCCTCTGGGATGACCTTAGGAAACTGTGCGCACACCCCTTTCGGCAGGCAGAAGCCTCCTTGAATGGAAAGGACAGCCTGGAAGGGGGGGGCAGTCTAATGTACCCCTTGGAATGGGGGGGTTAGAGACCACAAGAGCAGCTGCCCGAAAAGGTCCTCTCTGGTACCCCTGAGAACGGGGGAGTTCCTGCTGTGGCCACTCCTTAATCGGAGCTGAGAACCAAACCTAGGTGCTGAAGGATGCCTGGTAGAGATTCGGTCTTGGCATCCACAGGCAACAGGGAGCCCAAGGGTGCAACTCCCACCCAAGGCACCTCTTGGGCAACTGGAATTGTAGCAGGTCTTGTGCCATGTGCAGAGAAGTAAAATTTCCTGAACTGTTTGGGGCAGCAGAAATCTGTTTTTTTTCCAACATTCTCCCCACCCCAATGGCATCAAAACTTCTGGAAAGTTTATACCTCTTGGCATGGGCCTTCCAGGTATTCCCCTGCCCCACATGAGCAGACCTCTGCAGTTTCGGGGCAAAGCGGGTGCCCTTCTTTTGCCCACCCCCCATCTCCTCCCCACCAGCCACCCTGGGAGTCCGAGGCACACTCACCGGGCTTTGCAGAATCATGGTGACCCTTTTCTTCTGCTCCATCAGGTTGAAGTCCTGGCGCAGGCCGGCCGCCATGTTCCTGATGCGCAGGTACTCGGGGTCGTCTTCAGAGAACCGGTCAAAGTAGGGTTGGCTTTGGGTGGGCTGGGAGGAGGAGACCTCCTCCGGGACGGCTTGGTCGCTCATTTTGGAATCGGTCATCTCTGTTTGTGGACCTGCAAGGAGGTGGGAAGGCCGCACTTAGGAGGTCTCTCTCGTTTCCCCGATGCGTCAGACTGGAACTGGTTGATTGAGCGATAATAACAGTGCCTTGAAATGGTTCCCGTATTAACATGGAAATAGATGCAAACCATCTCTGAGGAGGTCCAGAGCCTTTTATCTCTAACCGAACTGTATTAATTTAATGTCGTTGATTAAACTGATGTATTAGCTGTCTTTCCGGGGCTGGGAGCAAAGGACAAGTGCCAGTAGAACCCAGCCATAATTGTGCACAACCAACAAAAACATGGCAAACAACTTTGTAGCTGCGATTTCTTCCCGCAGGGACAAAGTGCCGAATCATTGGGAGATAATAACATTGCTGAGTGGGTAAATCCGACCCCTACATCTGACAGTGCATCCACCCAGGCCTACCGCTGCATTTCCCCACTGACAGATAATGACAAGGCAGGGTTTTGGGGGTAGACAGACTTAGATGCACCTGATTCCAGAGCTATGTTTCTGTCCCCAGCATCAGGGGCCAATGGCGAGGGGGCCCAGGGGAGGGGTATCAATTTTCTGTCCCTAGCTCTCCCCCCACATCCCTGCAAATTGCATGTAAAAACAAAAAAGGGGAGAAGGGAGGGTAACAGTTAAAGAAGTAACCTGGTATCTACACCTGGTCCTATATATGGATAAGTGCTGTTGAGGGCAATACAAAGGATTGGGGGGGGGGGTCCACCCCTTATCCCTGATGCATAATCTCCACTCCTGGAGTTTGTCAGGAATGGAGGTTTCCCTCCATATCGGTGTATCAGGAAGGGTGGGTTGGACAGGCCACCACGGGCCACCCATGCTCTACATGCAAGCCTTGCCCTTGGCAGAATATAGCAAAAAGTAGATAGGGCTGGAAGAGGGTGGGCAGAGAGCGGATGGAGGGAAGTTCTGCGAGGACACAAGCAGCTCTTAACCAGAGCAGTGGAGGGGTCTCCAGTTGGGGCATATAGGCCCCACGCAGGCCACAACCTGCCCCTGGCATGGTAGGGGGCACTGTTACCATCCCGCCCACCATGCCACTTATGAGGGTGAAAGAAGAGACTCTTCCTTTCACCAACCCAGCCCACATGAAGCTTCTCTCCCCCCCCCCCAAACACCTTGGGGGCTTCAGACACTGTCCACCCAAAAGCACTGAAAACTTGGCCTCCTAAGAGGAAAGCTGGACTTGGGTTCTTCTGTGTCCAATGGCAAACAGAAAACGGCACACATTTTTATCAAAATGTAGGATTAGTCCAGCTAACTACAAAAACATGGAAGATATGAACTATAAACCACCACCACCACCACCACCACCACCAAGTATGTGGTTGTGGTAGGCTTTAAAAGCCAAGAGGTGGGTGGCTGGGGGACAAGAGTAGGGTCACATATCTACCACAACACGGACACATGGCTTCATGGAAAGTTGCCCAAGCCAACCCCCCCCTAGAGCAGCACCCACCTCTGGGTATGATTCTCCCCCAAGTCCTTGGCTTCCGTCTGCGGCTGTGCAGTCACCAGCCCAGTTGAGAACACCTGGAGACACGCCCTCCCAAAGGACCAGGCTCAGGCGTGGCCCTGCATCTCCCTTTGCCCACAACGGGGCTGTGTTGCTGGGAGGAATCCATTTGCAAAGGATCCAACCCCTTCGACAACCCCTCTTCCTTCTTCCCCAGCCGTTAACACCCGAAGGCTGTTCTGTGCAGCCCACGGGGAAAGTCACACACGCCCAGGATCACAAGGAGCGAAAACCAAGCGCTGCCTGAATCACGAGCAATGGTGGCCTTGACAGGCTGTCAGGTTGACAGAAAGCCCCGTGCAAATTACACCCTGCAGCCAATGCTCCCCACCCTTCCTGTTTCTTGCAGCTCAAACAGCATAATTACTGCTAACAAGGTGGGGTGAATATGCCACTTCAATGTGCAAGATGGGTGCAAACCTCCCTCTTTAACCCGAGCAGCCAAAAGCTGGCTGTTAAGTTGAGAACAGGCCACATGGGACTCCAGATTCTTACTCCTCCGGTCACCTAGGGCGAGGGAAATTTTGCTCCAGAGGAGCCAGCTTAACGAAACGGGCCCCACTAATAACCCGATCCAGTGATGGATGATGCCCGACAGATCTCTCCTCTTCCTTTCTAACATCCCAAAAGGCTTCCATTGTCTGCCACTCACGAGGGCCACTTCCCTTGGCCACTTGGCAGGGCACCTTGGACACACAATGTGGCACATGACAATGAGCGATATACGCTGTGTTTAGGGACAACAGGTGCCTCAGTCCTCATGCTCTGGCAATTCTGAAGTCACCCGGCCTGACCCATCCTCACCCCTTCCTCCCACACATCTCCAAAGCTGGGAGGGGATGCTTCCCCCACCCCTCCCACCCAGCCTGCATTCAAGTGCCGCTCCTCCCAGCCTTTGCATAGCAGAGAGGCACTTCCTTCTGCCTCCCACTTTCCAAAAGAGTGCGGTGGTGGCATCATCATCGTCCCTGTTGCCTAGCTACCCAGATCTACCAGCCTCCTAAAAATAAAAATCTGAGTAGGATTACAGTAGCTTGGAAACAAGAAGTGCCTTTCTTCCTGTGGATACTTTATTGCTTCATTAATGTGTATTATAGATATATATATATACTGTATATATATATTCACACACACACACACACACACCTGAGTTGTGCCTTCATCCAGAGCTGGCTCTCAGCCAAGGAGGAGTACGTTCAGCTCCAACCAGAAGGAATGACTGAAGGCACACAAAAAAACCCAGGCTGCCACTCAGGATGTTGGATCTGAGTCCCAAGGCCCAAATCGGAGTCCCTGTTTAAAAAACAAACAAACACTATTTTTCCCCCAGAGAAAAGGAGTGAGGGGTGCAGTGGGGGTTCCGAGTTGTGAATCGGGTCCGAATCAACTTTTAAAACACCCCATGTTGAGTCGTCAACGTGACAAGTCCGACTTGGCGGTGTACCCCACAACTTGAGTCACCTTCCCTGGCTCCTACACGTGAAATCTGGGAAGCAGCAGCGGTGAGCAGATGACCTGGCTTGTTGGGTCTTGCTTACTTTTTAATGAAGAACTCTGAGATTTGTGAGCAAACCCCCCCCCCACGCCACTGCATTTAGACAAAAAGAGCAGGGACCCTCTGGGGCAGGGACTTTCATTTCTGGTGGAAATGAATGGAACACCGCCAGCAGCTCTTTCACATCCTCAAACATCATCTTGGCAGCAGCAGCCAAAAAAAAAAAAAAAAAAAGAGGCCCAAAGGGATTATTTTTCACAGGACTGGATTTGAAAAGGTCTCTCTGGGGGCCATTATGGAAGCCAGGCTGGGGGAGGGACGTGCAGAGATGTTTGCTGATTTCTTTCCACACGGCTGGGCCTGTTGGTTTCTAAAGATGCTTCTGCAACGGGACATCCATTCCCAGTCACGCACCTTTCGTGCTTGCTTTTCTCTACAGTCGGCACGTTGTGTCTGTCTCAGAGGCCCCGCCACTGCTGTCTGAATTCCAAATTCCCAAACTCCTGGCACCTTTCTTTCATACACCACACTCATCTGGGTAAGGACATGTAGAGACGCTCCACTTCATTTCCGACTGCCATTTAAAAACTCGGTGCTCCGTCAACATTTCACGGCAAAAGTGCCACATTTTGTAACCCTGGGGAAAGTCAAAAGAGCCTGCCCTTCCCCAAACCACCCTGTCCTGCCCATGAGCTCCCTGGCTCTTGCCATTCTGCTGGTGGTGAGATTGTCTCCTTAGAAGCAGCAACCACTTTCCGAGGCTTCCTCCTCAGAAAGTTATTTAAATTCAGGCTCAGAAACCTCTGAAGGCAGGGCGTGCCTGGCAGTGGCTCCTCCCTGTTCCCTTTTAAGCGGAAAGAGGCAGGATTCTTAAGTGGTACTTCAAAGCGAGCAAAACAAAGACGTTAGGAAGGTCACGTGGGGACCCCAACTCTTGGCTGAACAGAGAGAATTGCATATCATGAAAGAGCCATAATCAGCTCTCAAATCTGCCCAGGCCAGGCCTGTGATGGAAACCTCCTTGTGTACTCAGAGGAATACAACCCCCAGTGGAATAAGTAGGCCAGTTTACAGCATTACAACTGTGTGTTTTTCAAGCATCCAGATGTGCTCCTGCGGATGGGAAGCAATCCAGGCACAGTTTCTTGTACAGGGTGCAAAACAAGGGAATAAGGTCACGGGCAGATAAGCCGTGCCATGCAGGGGGCACGGCACCTTCCATCTGTTTAGTGGCCAATCTAGAACGCAGCTGGGCAAAAGGAGTCAGTCAGTCGCGGGGCCACAGCTATGCTTTCTGACCGAGGCCACCACTTCTTCAGATGGGGGAAGGGGACTCCCCTTCCTGACCACCTCCCTTTCCCCCCGCCCTGCTATCAGCCGTGAGTAGAAGCCAGGGTCTCACCAGGTGGATTAACTCTCCCCACCCAAGTCGTGTTTGCCAAAGAAGAGGCCCGTGGAGGACACTTGTTCGCTTGTGATGTTGCTTGTTGTGTTTATACTCTGCTATTCCTGCAGCAAGTGCAAGGGGATGCATGTGGTACTCCCCCCCCCCAAAAAAAACCCAGCATGGCTCTGTGTGGCCCATGACCCTCTGTGAGTTACCCCAAGACACTTCCAGACTCAAGACAGCAACTGCTCAGCTGTCCAGGCAAATGGGACACACACACACACACACATACACACACAACCTCATCTCGAGGGCCTGCTTTCTGGAAGAGGACGATCAGGGCCACACCTGAGCTCTCCTCTTCCTGAGGCTCCTCACACACTTGGGGAGGTCATTTTAGGAAGGAAATGGAAGGAAGTGCAGGAGATAAGCTGCCTTGGCCTTGGAAGCAAAAACGGAAGGAAGGCGTAGCAGCCAAGAGTGGCTCCATGTTATGGGCAGGGTGTATCTATCGGCTCCTCAGGTGGACTATGGAGGAAAGAGTCTCAGTGAGTTGTAGTTTGGATCTACTACTTGCACCTCCTGCCTCTGAGGATCACTGGAGGCCCTGCCTTGTGCCCCTCCCAGTGGGCACCATATGGTGGTGGGGACAACTAAGAGCTGGGCTGGTCCCTCAAAGCCACAAAACGGTTCCCCAGGATTTTCAGAAATAATTTCTGGGCACTTTGCTTCCTCCAAGAGTAAGCATGCAGAAGGCAGCTCTCCACTTCCAAAGCCGGTTGCAGGTGATGCTAGCGATGTCTCTAGGCCTTGACGGTTCTTGTGCAGTGTCTCAGCCACATGGAAGGCAGCTGTTTGGGAAGCTGGCAGGTAGCAGGCTCTGATGGCAGCTGGGTACAGCCCACACCTGTCTCCCAGAAAAGGCCCAGAGAGCATCCTGATGTTACAAGTTCCCTTTGATAGTGCATGGCCTCCGTGTACGTGGCAGACTGGGATGGAGCACTTCTCTCCCCCCCCCCAACCCACGATGCTCACCAGACGGTTATTAAAAATTCATCTCTCAGCCTCCACCAATCTGTTCTTCCTTCATGCACAAGCAAGGGAAGAGGAGAAGGGGAGAGCAAAGAGACTGGTCTTTTGGAGAGACTGCCTTAAAAAGCAAACTGAAAAAGTCCCCCCCCCCACACACACACTTTTACTTCAAGTGGCCAGAAAGTCCCTCACCCCAATGCCACACAAATGTCCAATGACTGATGCTGTTATTCCTGGTTGGGGGGGGGCAGGGGGAGTAGATGCTTGAGGATTGATGCTTTTTTGGGGGGGGGATGTGGGGCTGGATGGAAATGGGAGGCATTTACTATGTTTGATGGGAAATCCAACCAGCCAACCAGCAGGAGAAATCTAGGATCAAACTAGGTGAGATGCTAAATGGAACTCTTCCACTAGACCCAAATCAGAAGGATGTGTATTTATTTATTTTTATCTATCAGACACAGGGGCATTTAATTTTCACCCTGCCATGTGACTATGGCTCCCAAATTTAAAAATAAAACCAGAACACATTGTACCCAGCAGACTTGGCTCAGAAGCGAGACAATGCACATTTGGAAGGAGTGAACAGAATTTTAAGGACCCCTGCACCACCCAAGAGGGATACTGTGAGGCATTTCGCGTCGTCCCCATCTGCAGACAATGGGTGGGGTGGAGTGCGTGGAGCAGACAGCCACATAGATTTGCTGTGCTGAGCTGCCATTCGGGCCCTACGCCAAATGTTTCTCTTTGCACTGAAATATACTTTCAATGGCCATCGCAGGGGTGGAGAGAATTCCCCCAGAACTACATTTCCCACCTACAGACCTCTGCATGCAGCTCCATGCTCCCTTACTGCTGCCAGAATCAAATATTCTGGTTATTGTTCTTGCATCTCCTCTTGGTCATTTGTTTTATAATGGCAAATGAAGAAATGAGAGCATAAGTGGCATTTGGGAAAGGCCAAAATCAATGGCTTGAACAGAGATGGAGAAAGAAACAGCATCGCAGGAACATAAATAAAGCAGAGATCTGAGAATTGACTGCGGGTATGACTGGGCAGCGGCACACCTACCAATCTTCCTCTAAAATTGGTTGCAGCAAAGGCTGCTGGGTCAGAAGCATCACCCAAGAGTTATTTTAAAATGTATCCTACCCCAAAGGCTAATTTGTGTTGATAACATCCATGGTTTGGAAATGCGATGGATGGATGGATGGATGGATGGATGGATGGATGGATGGACGGACGGACGGACGGGATGGGATGAAACTTGGGAGTTGGTCTTCAAACAATAATATATTGAAGCCCTGAAAACAACCCAATCATTATTGTACCCAGATTGGAGGGTGCCAGGATGCGGCCAACAGACTGTGTGTTATGCCATCTTTGCAGCACTACCTGTTGTTGGAGCCTGCTTGTTGTAGACCACTATATCATGACTGAACGCTTTTGTGAATACTTGTGTAAGCAAAGCATACCCTATGATGTGGTCCAAGGATATTTGGCAGACCCCATAGCTTGTTGTAATGGCATTCCTGCAGCGCTCACGTTATGCTCGCATGGCACTATGCTGATTCTCCTTGTCAGGGGGAAAAATCCTACCCACATAAGCTGGTAAGTTGGAGCAGTATACTGCAGTGCAGAGTGGGGGGGGATCTAAATCAGATGGAGGAAGGAGAGCAACCAGAGAGGTTCCTAGCCAGGTGGGCTCCAGCATGTTTCCCCCCTTCTCCCACTTGCTCTTTCTAAGCCTGTGTAGATTGCCACTCTTAGGCGCACTTCCATGATCACCCTTTCTTTCTTTCTTTCTTTCTTTCTCTTTCTTTCTTTCTTTCTTTCTTTCTCTCTCTCTCTCTCTCTCTCTTCTCTTTGTCTTTCTTTCTTTCTCTTTTCCTGCCTCCCTCCCTCCTTCCCTCCTTCATTCCTTCCTTTCTTCCCTTCCTCCCTCCCTTCCTCTTTCTTTCTTTCTTTCTTTCTTTCTTTCTTTCCCAGAGAAGGAGGCGGCACCTCTCCATAAGGGTGTCTCACTGACATGGAAGCCAGCCCAAGGGGCCTCTGTAAATACATTCAGAAATCTTCCCCGACACCCTTCCACACTCTCTGTACATTGATTTCCTAAGACAACAGAGTCTTTTCACTTCTGATCTAACCCCCCACTTTCAGAGGGCTTGCTTCCATTCGGACCTGTGTCGCTCCACTCCGCCAGGGAGAATAGCAAGCGCCGCTAAGCTCTGCAAAGTGTCCTGCATTTCATGCAAATGAGGGGAGGCCCCAAGCCCCCCCTGGCCGTATGCCAGCCAAACCCAGCTGCCAGATGGGGCATCTTTTCATCAAGCTGCACAAGAGCACCCCACTAGGGGTCATTTCTGAACAGCCTTTCCCTTGTGTCTGATGGTGTCCCACATACCCGGCAGTAGAGAGGTGACCTCCAGAGTGCGGACTTTCATGGACTGCAGCCCCATCAGAGGAGCCCTTTTTGTGGGTGACTGCCTACTGTGCACAGGGGTCTCTTTTCCAGGAGACTCCAGATTCAAGCCATGTATGCAAATCTCATCTTCCCAGATTCCTAGTGACTGCTTTCTCCCCTTAGGAAACACAGGGCCAGTCTATCTTTCAGAAATGTGACCTTCACCCAGCACTGCTGTCCTCATAATTCTACGGCACTGTCTTCCAGCCATTGGGAACACATCCCTCCATTTTTTAATTGGCCTCAGTGGGAAATCCACCCTTAGAGGTGATGCTAACTCAAGGCCTTTGATTATTTACATAAGACCAAGGCAGCGACTGTTCTCCACAGCGGGTGAGACCGGGGTGTGTTTTATTCAGATCTGGGTTTGCTTCCTTTGTGGCATCTTAGTGATCCTGCATCAGTTACGCATCTCTCAGAGCACAAAACCATTAGGGATGCTTCTACATTTTAATTCCTCTAAATTCTGACCAAAATATTGTGGTGGTTTCCCCCACATTTCATACCCCACCATGTAGAAAAACACACGTCTTTTGTGCAAAGACCCAGTACGCTAAGAACTGTGATCACAGCTTTGAGAACAATGGCTTTCTCTTGGCATCCTCTCACTTTGGGGGATTTCATCTCTGCTGCTGCTCAGTGCGGATTGCTTACATTTCCTTGCACACAACATGCTGCATTATCTAGAAAGATAGACCGGTTAATGGGATTCCCTCTCTCTTTCTCTCTTTGTGTGTTTGTGTGTCTCTGCCTCTCATCTTCAAACAAGGGCAGCTAGGCTTTTGAGTCTTCAAAGATATCCTTCAGATGTTCCCATGAGTGATGAAGCGGTCCAATCTGCTTCTGCCTCCAATGTTGACTTCAGCGGTGAGCCCCCACCCGGCACCCAAAGGCATGGCTTCTGCATCTAGGAGGCTAACGTGAGGTGGCTGAGAGCAGCACATGGATGACAACGCCAACAACTATTGTCTCATCCTTTGTGTTTATGTGACGAGGCGCTCCAGCCCACTCTCTTGCTTTTGCTAGTCATGAAGCAGAGTGTTGTGTCATGAAAAAATGAAGCTGCCAAGCATGTTTGCTCAGAGAGGGAGGGCCTCTAGTGTGCAAAACAACCCACAGTTTCCCAGAATTGTACACAGAGGGTCTGACAAAAATCCCAGCTCTGGAAAAGGATGATTTGGGGGGTCAGAATTCAATGGCTGCGATTGTTTTACGTCAAAGAAGGAAATAGAAATGGCAATGCTTGTTTTGGGCACAGATGAATTGTAATGGATCAGGATAGGGCCCACCTCCCTAGCCATTTATAGCAATTCAACCCCATGTTACCTGGCGTAACTCAACCCTATAGAGTCCTGCTTTAATTCTCTAGGGCTCTCCTGTGAACTGTAGCACTCGGGTTCTTTGGCACGGACTTGTGTAAGTACTTCCTCAAACTACAAATCCCAGAATGCCTTAGGAGGGAGACATGGCGGTTATTGGTGTCCCAAGCCATTCTACTTCCCCTACCTGGCCCAGAGTTAAATAAAAAACACTTTGAAATCAGATGTGCTTCAAAGAACTGAGGGGTAACTAGAGGATTCAGGACCTCGGACAGCTCCCAATGAGCAGGGATACTCCAGCAAGGGGAAGACTCTTTCTCCTGCTGCTGACTCAGGACTTTTCTGCTAGGCTCCACTGCCCTTATCTCTGCCCTCGGGAGGACCTGAAGGGAGAGTGTTCTGGGCTGCAGCCTGGCACCTGGTTGCCTCCCCAGAAGCTTCTGCCGAGCACACTGCTGCTGCTGCTTGTGATCCTGGAGGTCATGGTGGAAAGTGGCCTACCCCCAGTGCTGCAACTGGGCCCAAGGTGGCCACAGGCCTGGGAGCTTCAAGAAAGTTAGGCCAGTGGCAGAGTGACAGACCTTGTCCACTTTGGCTAGGATCTGAGATGACAGCGTTTCCTGATTTATATGGGATTTGAGCCAGAGAACCTACCAAGAAAATGACACCTTCTACCAGCTCCAAGTTTACCGATCATCTACAATTGAGTGGTACCCAGCGACTCACTTTGCCCCATAGCCAGCAGCACAGAGAGGCCCATCTTTTCCTGACTTCTCCTCTAGGAGACAAGAAGGCAGGCTAAGCTGTTGATGGCGGGCATATTCAAGGAAATATGAATCCTTTCATGCGTGTAAACCAGGATGCAGCAACTGAAGCAAAGTGGCTCAGGAAGAACAATTCTGAAGCAAACGGGCAGTGGAGTTCTCTGTTTAGCCAAGCAGAAAGACCGGCTGAATAATGCATATCCGTAGCCGTTTTGGGAATGGGTTGCTGAGCATCAGTCTCCTTTTCCAAGTCCCACTTAAGGATGGCGTGGCTCGGAGAAAGAGGGATAATGCTATAAATAAGTGATAGCTGACAACTCCAAGAGAGAGGTTGGCCAGGGTGGCAAGAGACAAGTGTGCTCTGAAGAGGCCACCACTGCAGAAAGCAAACCAAGCCCGCAGAAGGTCTGGAAATCCTGACACTAAGCGAATGTGGACCCAATCCATGACATAAATCAGTCTCGGGTAGTTTAATTTCATTCCTATTGGTCTTTTGCTGCTGTTCATGCTAGCTCAGACAAAGAGATCAAACAGAGACGGAATACACATGACAGGGGAGGTGGAGGAGATGCCTTTCTCAAGGGAGGAGGGCTCTCTGGTTGGCTAGAGACAGGCCAGGATCCGCACCGTCCTACCCTGCTCCAAGAGGCAGCATTGACAAGGTATGGCACATGCAGCAAGAGGAAGGCTTGGCCAGAGGCATCCGGAATGAAGGTGGAGGAGGGGGGGGGGCAAAGCAGAGTTTGAACAAAGACCTACCAGGGAGACGCATCAGTCAGGTGCGGAAGAGCCAAGGCCAAACACTTGACACACCCATTCAGAGTCAAGAATCAAGCTAATCCAGGAGTAAAAAAAAGAAACAACAACAACCGGGGGAACAGCCCAAGAAGCCTCCCCAAAACTCAAACACAGCCTGGGAGTCAGACGTAAGGGAGAAGACAGGCAGTCCTGAGTGAGGAGAGATGCCGTCTCTTGCCAGCCCTTCCTCCCAGCCTAAGGCCACCACAGCCAGGCTGCCAGAACTGACCGAGAGCTCAGCTTCAGGCCTTTGGCCAGTGGACGGAGGAGGGTCTCTGCACCCCGATTCTGGCTCCCTGGGAGGAAGCTCTTTCCCCCAAGGAGGCCCCCCAACTCCTGAGGCAGACTATTCTCCTGGTGACCTTTCCCTTGAAAGTTTGCCCGGGGTCTCCAGCCCAGCTCCTTTCCTCATTCTCTAGGCTGAGACATTCACTAAATATATACAGTACATTGCCAGTGGAGATGGGAGGCCTCTTCCCAAGGGATCATCATGCTGCCATTTATTCTGGGTTCAGTTTTGGTAAGTTCTGCTTTTCCCCCAACCTTCCTGCCCTTGCAGAACCCCTGTGCTTATATTATTATTATATTGTCTTTTTTCATTCTTTGCGATGGAGTTTAGCAGCACAGCAATTCGAGAATGATAGAACATTTCCCCTCCAGAAACTCAATCCTTCAAAGCTGCTGTATTTCCACAACTGCCTTGCAAATGAAGCCCTTGCTTATCTTCCAACAACCAATCACAAAACAAAAGCCAATTTGCTCCTTGTATGGAGCTGGGAAGGATCATGTAAGGATAAAGAAATGAATTTGATCCCTTAGGAGAGCTCCATTTTCAACAACAGGCTACGGGTACCACGGGTGTTGTCTATGTAGCTGGTAATGTTCTTGCATTGCTGTTCATAGACACCACCTCTATCCTGTGACCAATTTACATGGACTGAACTGGCTTCTTTATGACGGCAGCTTAAAAGTCAGCTTCATCATCCATCTCCTGGGTGAAAGGTCTCTCTCTTGAAGCCAAGGCATTTAATAGCCACTCTTGATGCCTGAAGCCCTGAAAAGGCATGGCTTTGTTTACAAGCAGGAGAATGCAAAGGAAGAAGGTTAAATGGCTGCCTCTCTCTGTTGGTCAAGGTGCTACTGGCACCAATCTCATCCTGGCTGAGTCACGGTAGCCGCAGCCTCCATCCCCACTTGGCCCTTTGGTCAAGTAAGTCCAGGTTACGTGGAGCAAGAAAGTCATAATCATCTCTCTGCCCTTCCTCCGAAGATAACACACCAAGCTGCTTTATGCCGTGGGTCTTAATGAGCTGGAACGGGGAGTGGCCCACAGGCCTCTTATCTCCTTCGGCTCAAACCCTTCAGGGGTGAATACAAGTTTCAGCCACCCGGTGAGGAGGTCATGGGGTGGAGCAGTCATTTCAAGCAGTCGGTTATCGTGAGACCCTCGCGGCCTCCTGCTCCGAGCCACAACAGCTTCCTAATTCTGTGATGCCCCAGCCTGATGAAGACTCCTGTCAGTCTCAAAAGCTTGCTCTTTATGTGCCCGTTATCAGTCCCGTTCCACCCTGGTTTGGGGTTTTGCACATGGCCCCCCATCACTGCGGTCGGCTTCCGGCTTTACTGGCAAAGCTGCGATTTGTCTCTGAAATGTCAGTTACATAAAAGAGGAAGAAAAATTCGATATATGTATTGTGACCTAATAAAAACAGATTAGCGGGGGAGAGATTGTGCCGAGCAGGGCAGGGGGAGATCAATAAGAGAGCTGGTGGTGGGGCGGGCAGGGGAAGGAGAAGTAAACAGACATGGCGGTGGGTTTGACTAAAAATCCTTGCTGTTAATTTTTTTCACATGAGAACATCACCTCACGCACACACACCAACCTCCTCTCTGCCTTCCACTCCAGCATGGCATAAACCAGTCAAAAGAGCCATATTTATCCACTTAGCTGTAAATGTATATTCACTGACAGAGAATCTAACGATTAACAGGGAACAGGGAAGGAAACAAATATATACCGGAGAAGATACGGCACCTGGAGAGGAGGCGGGGGCAAGAAAGACACATTATACCACAGACTGGCTGGGTGCACCTCTGCAGAGGCAGCTGGGAGCCTCAGAAAGCTGACTGCTACCAAGGGGCTGACCAAGGCGTGGGTGCCAATTCTTAGCAAAATAAGTCCAAAGTCTTTATGGCCAGAAAACGGCCACCGATGCAAAACCTAATCTAAGAGATTAAAAAGCATGTCTTTTATTATCTTAAGAGTATGACTTTGGCTCCTTATTTATACTAGTACTGTAGATCATTTTGAGACATCTAGTGCACCGCCTAGACCGGCTTTGTTGGATCCGTTTCCATTAGTAAGGCCTGAGGAGGCTAACAAGGCCCTAGCACTCTATCAAGCAGCTACCTTTTTCTTGCATTCCCACCCGTTCTTGGCTGTTAACGTCTGCCAAGGATACAGTGGTAGAACAGGCACCCATGTCTACGATCTTTCTCTCCCAGAAGGCCGTGTGCCCTCCGGTTCAAAGGAAATTCTAGTTAGCCTCATTCTTATGAAAACTGCTTTGGCAATGGATGAGTTGAACAGCAACAAACCCATGGCAAATATTGAGGTTTTGGGCAATTTGATTGAGAAGGTGGTAGCTGAACACCTTTACCCCACCCCACCCCACCCCCACCCCCTGACTTTGCCTTCACCATGTGTTATGGCAGGCAAACTTCGGACCTCCAGATGTTTTGGACCACAACTCCCACAGTCCTTTGCCATTGGAAATACAGGCTTGGAATTCCGGGAGTTGTGGTCCAAAACATCAGGAGGGCTAAAGTTTGGACATGCCTGTGTTACAGGCTTTCTCTCCAGCCCTAAAAAAAAAATGCAACGGTAAGAATAACGCCCATGCGGAAGTGATTTCAAACAACAGCTTTGCAGAAACAAAGACCCTGGCAGGAACAGATTCCAAGTTCCTGAGGCTGTGCATTTTTGTTTCCAGTCAAAATGGAAATGATTCCCCAAGGTTAGGCTTCCCTTCTACACGGTGGTCCTCCAGAGCCATGCATTATGCGCAGAACCAGAAGGGTGAGCGAGCTCTCTCCTCATTCCCTTCTGGCTCCAGAGGCTCCAGAGACTTGCCTCTCCATAAGGTCTGGCCAGCTGATCCAAAAGCCTGGAGGATTCCCCCCCCCCCTTGGTGAACTTCTCACCCGCTGCTTAATAAATAGGCGGTCAGCTGGTTGGGTGCTGGCTCAAAGGTTTCCCATTGCAACCTAGAAAGATGGGTGTGTGGAGGCTGTATTCTGACCCAAAGCTCTTGCCAGGGTGTAGCTGCTGCTGATCTTTGAAGTGGAAATGAAGAACAGAGGAAGAATTGACAGGGTGAGGAGGCTTTTGTTGTTTTTGAGATGGGGGTGGGGTGGGGGGAATGGCTTTGAAATGAAGCATAACGAGGAAGCTAAGAGAGAAGCCTCCTCCTCCCAGGTTCT
Organism: Phrynocephalus versicolor; assembly: GCA_023846285.1. Classification (NCBI taxonomy): domain Eukaryota; kingdom Metazoa; phylum Chordata; class Lepidosauria; order Squamata; family Agamidae; genus Phrynocephalus; species Phrynocephalus versicolor. The sequence continues at coordinate 21,375,341 of JAHTLZ010000327.1, forward strand.
TTTTGTCTTGGAGCAAATCCTTGCAAGGAATTGTAGAATCCACGACCACCTCTCGGTTAACTGCTGCCGGGTTGCAGCAGAAGGAAACACGCCCCATGCTCTGGTGCAGGGCCACCTCATGGGGACTTCCTCACCAAGCCTGTTCTGAGGGAACTCTCGGATCATGGCTTGATCTTGCTCTGCTTTATTTGCAGCCTTTGATGCTCCCAGACCACACGACCGACCGACCGACCGACCGTGTGGGACGCAAAAAGAAGCCAGATGCAAAAAGAAGCCGCCAGAAGAAACACCCAGCTATCTTGCCAACGTATTGCCCTCTTGAATTGAACAGGCTTTAAAGCAGAACATAACCATGGAAACAGAGCCGTCCCTCTTCTCTGTAGGGTAGCAGAACATTAAAGCACCAGCGACCAAAGAGATGTTTTTCAATTAAGGAAAGCTCCTCAAATTAAAGAGACGGTTGATTCGGTGGCAAGTGACAAGCCTCAAGTGATAAAAGGAGAAAACTCGCCCAGCAGCATGTTACACAGACATGATGGGAAGCAGAAATGACTTGGCCAGGCCAGGGAAGTTGGGGATATACGCTTGACAGTTTTGATAGATCTAGGCTCCCTTGGAGGTTCTTTTGCACACACGTCTGTGCCCTTAAGCCCGAAGAGGCATCACAGACCTCCTGACCCCTGCAAACCTCCGTCCATTTCACCGATGGAAACACGGCTCTGCAATGGAACAGTTCTGCTTTCCTACAGAGGCTATGCCTCCAGGGACAAAAAAAAAAAAAAGCATCGCAAAAGGTTCTTCTCAGCTGCTACACTCTTCATGCATTTGCTTTGCAACCCCTTTGTGCCATGCTAGAGTTTGAAGCAGGGACGGTGGTCATGAACAAATTGCAGGGTTCCCCTGTTTAATTTCAGAACTAAGGTTTGCAGGCTGGTATTTCCATTCATCGCTCTAATATAGCATGATCCCCTTTTAATAAAACCCTTCTTCTTATATGCTTTTAAACAGTTCTTGTTATTCAACTGTTGTTTTAAAAGGATTGTGTGTTTAATTGCTTGCCAATACTGTAACAAGTAGCATGTTGCATTGAGAGTCAGTCTATTGAATCAGTGGAATTGCTGGAGGAGTTTATTCCCCAAACCCCATTGGTTCAGCGGGTGTACTTTGGTTGAGACACACGACCCCCAAGCAACAGGATCTCAACCTTTGTATTTTGACTGCTTCTGTGTGTAGCCTGCACACTGTAAGTGTAATTAAAACTGTAAACTGCCCAGAGACTACCTGAAGTGGTATGGGGCGGTATATAAGCAGATCACTTTGCTTTGCTTTACTTTTTAAAAACTTTTTTGTAACCCTACTTACCTCCCTTACTTGTGAGAAACCCAAGGCACTGGAAACTGTAGGCCTCTTCCTCCCTCTTGACTCTCTTCATGGTTTCCCCCATGGCCAAAATATAGGAGCCAACTTGCCTCCATGATAAACGCATCCCACTCCTGCAAGGAGATGCTGCAGGTGCCTGTCCAAGATTTCTGTAGGAACTATGGTGCACAGGGAGGACTCCATGAACTCTTCCCTGGACACCTCCTGGAAGCACGCCTAGGCACACTGCCAGGTCAGTACCCACACAGCCAATTGCCCGGCATCTTTGCAAGGCTGGGAACGGTGGTGGTGGTGGGGTTCACTGGCTCTCCTTCTCTCTCACTCTTGGGAGCATGTCAACAAGAGACATGCCACTTGGAGGTTTTTGCTGAGCACCGAGGCTCTGTTTTCCCTTTGATGGTCAAGTTTCCCAGAGCAGAGATCTGCCTTGGCATTCTGCTGTCCTTCCATAAGGGAACCTCCCCCCCACACACACTTCAGTCTCTCTCTCCCCCCCCACACACACCCCTCGCCTTGTTGTGAAGCTGCCTCTGACTGATGGCCACCCTATGAAGGGGCCGCCTGCATAATGTCCTTCCCTCAACTGCCCATCTCAGTGCCAGCTCTCTTCTCCCAGACGGGCTGCAGCAGCCTGGGAAAACTTCCACCAGCCTACTAGAACATGTTGCCTCTCCAGGTGACAAAAGACACTGTGAATGTATGCGTAGCCAGCCACCCGTCAACCTGGTTATTCCTTTGGGGGTCCCAAGCCAATGGTGGACCCCCTTAGACCCAAATGCTCAGGCACCAGTTGGTTGAAGTCAACAACCCCTGCCTGGAACTATTTGGTGTGACTTTGGCTGTGTCATGCCTCTCGCGGAGGCCCCACGGAGGGAAGGCTAAGGATCCCCATTCGGGGCCCTGCTGCCCCCTTCTCCTCATCTGCCCCCTGAAATGTAAGGGGCAGACAACCCCCCCCCCCCCCAGAAGTAAACAGGCTGTGCAGAAGAGGCTTCCTTAGCTAGGTATCCAGCCAGTGCCTAAAAAAAGTGATGGAAGGAGTCAGGCATGGGGGGGGAGACTTTGAAGGGGGATGGGAGGGGACGAATCCCCGCCTCCCCCTGCCCCTTGGGGAGTCTGAAACAGTAGGGGGGAGTTGAACACACAAAAGGTAGGGAAGCTGCGGCCTCTGAATGCTCCTGGAGGCCATTTAGCGCCAGGCCTGGCTCCACCGGGGTCCTCCCAAGGCGGAGGCCAGGAGGAGCCCAGGCAGGGAGGGAAAACGGGCTTGTTGCACTGAACAGGGCGCAGGCTGGGAGGAACGGGGAGGGATGGGCGACTGGTGACTCACGGCTTGGGGGGGGCAGTGTAGAGGCACCAGCCGCCCCTCTGGTCTCTGAAGAGGATGTGCTCGCTGCCTGCCGGGGAGGAAGACAAAAGGAAGCCAAGGGGCAGCCGCCAGAGGCCCCCGAGCCCCCAGCCCCTTCTAGGGAGAGAGAGGGTTCCCGGAGGGAGCTTTCGGGGGGCGGCGGGTCGGGCCGGGCATGGCTCCCTTGGGCAGAAGACCCAAGCGCCCGGGGCCAGCCTGTTTTCGGGCGCCCGGAGAGGACCTCGCCCGTCTCTCTCTCTCTGCCCCGGGGAAACCAGAGGCAGCCCTTGAGCTCCAAAGCCGGCCAGGAGGCGCGAGGGCCGGAGACGAAAAGGCGCAGCCCCCTGGGGCGTTTCAGGGTGGATGCGTGTCGGGTGGCGGCTTTGAAAGGATGGCGAAGCGCCCCGGTGGGGGACCCCCAAGTCATGCCAAGGCAGCGGCGGCCCTCCTTCCCGTGGAAACCACAGCCTCCCCGTCCGACCGCCACCCCGGGCACAGCAGAGGTGCCCTCCTCCTGCGCGCCTTGCCCTGGCCAGAGAGCCGGGACCACCCTCTCCCAAACACTGCGGCGCGTCTGGTCCCCCCCCCCCCGCTGTCTTTCCTCCCAGTGCCTCCCCGGCAAACCGGTCCGCGTCCTCCTTCCGCAACGCGCGAGGAGGCTGGAGGGGAGGCGGGCGGCGCGCGGAAGGACGGCGGCGGCGGCTGGTCTGCTGGGCAGCCCGGCACCCGAATCGGACTGCCCCCCCCGCCGCCGCCCGCCATCCCTTACCTTCACAGCATCGTCTCCCGAGAAGGGAGCCGCATCACCAGCGACAGGGGCGGCGGCTAGAAGAGCCCTCCTCGGATGGCCCGAGCCTCTGCTGCCCGGCTTCTAGCTTCCCCATCAAGGCGGCGGCGGCAGCGGCGCTTCCTCCTCCTCCTCCTCCAGCGCGCATCGCTGCCGCCCGGCGCCCCCGGCCCCGCCCGGCTGCCTAGCTGGCTGGCTGGCTGGCTGGCTGGCTGGGCTGCGGGCAGCGCCTTCCCAGCCCAAGGGTGCCCGGGAGGGAACAGCGGCCGGCGAGCAGGAGCCCCAGGCGAGACCGAGCAGATTCAAGCTCCCGAGCTGGGCGGGGGACCGGGGGGGGGCTGGAGGAGGAGGAGGAGGAGGAGGCGGGCCGGGCGGGGCTGGAGCTGGGCGAGCCCCCTCGCGCTGACAAAAGGGGCGCCGGCCCCGCGCTCCCCAGCGCCGCCCGCCGGCAGACGGACCCAACCGCACGGGATGGCGCCGCCGTCGATGGGGCCGGTGAGGAGGGCGGCGGCGGCGGCGGCGGCGGCGAGGGCGATGCCTTCCTCGCGCCCCTGCCCGACCCCCCCCTCCGCTCCCCCCCCTCCTCCTCCTCCTCCTGCGGAGCCAATGCCGCAGTGGCCCGCGCGCCTCCACCGAGCCCCGCCATCCCGGTACCTTTCCGGCAAGGTGGGGACCCGTGGGTGCCCCCATCTCTCTCCCCTCCCCACCCCTGGCCTCTGGGGAGAAGGCGGCCAGGGTGCCGGAGGAGGCGCGCTGGTTTTGGGAGAGGGCCCAGCAGCCCGGCATCCACCCAAGGGGCCTTTCCTCCGGAGAGGTGCTGCAGCGTTTGGGAAGGAGCTTCATGATTCCGCCGGAGGGGCTGCTGCTGCTGCGCTTGGTACCGCTGGGGAAGGCGCCGGTGGGAGCAGGCCGCCACCCAAGATGCAGGGGCTGCTGGCTCCCAGGGGAGGAGGGGCAGCCTCAGCACCACCACGACCACCACCCCAACCTTCCTCCCTTTGGGTTTCCAGACCCGCAAATCAGGCTCAAGCTCTACTCAGTCTCAGGGAGGAGGATGCCTTCCGAAGGAGGACTTCTCCTCCCTGGCAGCTCCTCAGGCCAGGAGGACTGCGCTCCCAGAAAGAGGACATGGGGCCACTGCTATGCCCAGGGAGGCTCCAGGGTCCTCCTCAGAGAGTCCCTACACAGGCTCAGCTTCCAAGGTGACAGAGACCATCATCCTCTTTTGCCACCCTTGGCATGCAAGATTTTGCATGAGACCAGTAGACCAGCCACTGTTGTGAACCACCAAACAAGTGGGAGGAGGAGCCAGTCTGAAACAAGCATATAGAAATGTACCAACACGTCTCCCTCCTGCATATGTTGGCTTGGACAGAGACAGAGGGCTTGCATGTCTCCTTATGTGATTAGGGGTGTGTGTGTGTGTGTGTGTGTGTGTGTTGTATATTCACAGCATCGTGCATTCCCAACATTTCCCCCCAAAGGAGGGCATGGCAAACCCCTTCTGTCCACCCAGAGCACCCTGGAAATGGGTCATCGTAGGTGGCAAAGGACTTGACTCCATGTCATTGTAAGATGACAGACAAAGTAGCCTTCTAGTTGAGGCTGCTCTACAGCCAGCCAGATAATGAAAAAGGGAAAGAGTGTTCCTGAGCACCCAGAAATGCTATTTCCTGACACTGGAAACAAAGCCCTCAATCCAAGGGATCTCTGTTATCAGCATCCCACCTCCTGAGAGTTCAGGTCTAAACCTTGAGGCCTGGAGAGTGGACCCCAGCGCCTGAGATCTAGTCACACCATGGGTTCTATTCAGAAGCAACAAATCTGGGGGCAGCCACTGGTTCAAAAAGCCAAGAGCCAACAGGCTTCTAGTCCATTTCTGGAGCTGGGCCACCTGGTTGTTGGGCTGAAGACTCCTACAGAGGCCCTTCTCCTGGCATGAGCCTCCCAACCCCTTTTAAGATAATGACTAAAAGTTCATCAAGTCTGTCTCTGTGATATCTAAGGAGAGATTGATTGGAAATAGGTGGGTGGGCAGGTTTTCTGCTCTTGCACCCTGGTGTTTCCAAGTCCTTCCAAAAGAAGGCTGGCTTCATGCCATCATGGATGGATTGTCCTCTAATCGGTGGCAGACTCTCTTCCACTTCAAATTTTGGAAAGAGATCGGATGGACCTCTGCAAAGAATGCTGCAGTCATGGGTTTCCTGCTTCAGAAGGCTGGACAAGATGCGCTTGGGATACCTTCCAAATCTAAAATTTCATTTGGACAAAAATATATAAAAAGCAAGCCTACAACGAGGTCCAGGAAGCAGTTTTCTTTCTGCATTAAATTTTTGTCCTGGGGTTAGATGGCAGGCGCGCAAACCACAAGTGCTTAACAAGGCAGATTTACTAGCTTTTCAGTAGAACACAGGCAAGGTATACAGATGCAAAGAATCGTATTAGGCGTGCAGATGCAGAAGTACTCGATGTTGAAGAAATAATATGACATCCATTCAAAGCAGGGCTTCTGCAAGACAATTTCATCACGGGCATTATTATAATTAAATGCAGATGGCCACAGAAGCTCTGGCTGGCTTACATCGTTAAAAGCTAAAACAGCATTAAATGTACAATAACTGAAAACAAGAGAAAAAAGTGCCCCCCTTTTGTTATGAGATGAACTAAATTAGGGGTAATTTTTCAGTGCAGCTACACTGTTGGTATTGTTCAGGGCTCCTAAAGCAACGAAAGTGACTGTTCCTGACTCTGAAACGCATAGACCTTAAGACGAGATATGCTTTGTAAGACTCCTCAGGAAAGCTATTTCAGAGCTAGAGGCCACCACCAAGGTGGTCTTCTCCTTGGGTGCCGCCCGCAACCACTCCTCACTTGTTGGAGGCCCTTCGAGCAGGATTTCGAGGCACTGTATTAAGTGACAGGTAAATGCATTTAAACAAGAAGGAGACTTCCAGGCTTCTGTTTTGCTTTTTGCAGCCTTATTTATGGCTCTTGGTGGGGGTCCCGGAGGGGGTTGCCCCTCTCCCTCCCCAACCCATTGCTGTTTCTGTCCTTTTTTCATAAAGCAGACAATCCTCTACAAATGGAGGGAGGGGAGGAATAACACCCACAGTGCCTTGTGACACAACTAACTTCTTGTGCCTTGCCTGGAAAAGAGCCGCCGTCCCATCTTGGAAGATGGCGGATAGGTTTCAACAAGACAGGCACTTTGAACAGGTGTTGGGAAAGGAATGGAGGCCAGATCCAAGCACTCTGGTTTCATCAGCTTACCATTTCTACTGTTTGTGAAAGGCCAGCCCACATGTAATGTGTTGGAAAAGTCTATCTGGGAGCTCACCAGGGTATGGACAACCTCGCTCAAATTACCTCCATCCAGCTATGGCGACGGGCGATACCACACATGCTTGGTTTACATCTGACAGGAGTTGGTGAACTCCAGAAGCTACTTGAGCCTTTAAGGCAGGGTTGGGGAACCTTAGGCCCTCCAGATGTTTTGAACTGCAACTCCCACAATTGTGAGGGTCTAATGTCAGTGATCAAGGACTGTAGGAGTTGCGGTCCAAAAACATCTGGAGGGCCAAAGGTTCCCCCCTCACTCCTACTTGAAGTCTTATGCCTGATTCCTTAAAGCAAAACTTTGGTCTCATCTGAGCTCACTTGGTGTCCTGGTGCCGGAAGCCACATGCAAGACGGTTTGACATGCAAGCCAACAGCGCTAATTAGAAGCAGAAGCAAGCTCTTTATGGATTACCTCTGGGACGACAGCCAGTGCCTTGAAAAGGGTTCTAAACTCTCTCCAAAAGCAAAACTGGGGTTCTCAATTCTTTTAAAAAAAAGAAAAAAGACTAGTCCTTGCTCTAACATTCCACTGACGACAAGGTCCCACTTGATAAGAAAGCATCTTCTTGATGGAGCAGCCATGGGATAAAAATGCAAACCATTTCCCGGGTTACCAAGACTGGAGAAAACCTTACCCGCTACCCGTTCTTGTGAAGCTCTACAATCCCCACATAGGCCGGCAGGATCGTTTCGCCCCAGGCACGTGCTGGGGCCTCCACCATCTGGTGTGCCCAGACCACCTCCACGCCACTGTCAGCCTTTAGGTAGCAGCCCGGTCCTTCTGAAAGGTTTCCGGATAAGTGCTTCTCTGGAGCTCCTGGCATGGAGGCAGGCCCAGGAGGGACCTGGCTGGTGGAATCTTCTGCCTTGTAGAAGCAGAAAAGACAAGCAGGTACAGCTGCCAGGTCAAAAGCAAGGGAGCCAGGTGTACACACGAGAGGAGGAGGAGGAGGAGGAGGAGGGAAGGGGGAAGAGCCAGCTCGGTCTCATGGGCCGCTGTGACAAGTGCCCTGGTGTGCACCACCCGGGCAGGACAAGATGCCCGAATTTTCCTCTTGTCCCGTGGATTATGCCACTTGGTCTGAGGGGAAATGCATGACTGAAAGGAATAGGCTAATGTCACAAAGGAACCAGTAATGGGAAGCATTTCAGTGCAGTTATCAGGACACCTGGGTTCAAAGCTCATGGAAAGTGATGGTGCTAAAAAAAGGGACTCCATTGAAAGCCCCCCTACCTCAAAGGCCATCTTAGGATCACTGTAAAGTAGAAGCAACTGGGTGGCAGAAAAGAAAAGCAACACAGTTGCAAGGTAATACTACTAACTCTGATAATCTGGTATCAAGGCCTAAAGTTCTGTTCTGTCCACAAGAGCAGAGAGAGACTTCTCCCCTTATTCCTTTGAGCAAAAATGAAGGGGCAAATGATGAAGTTGTTATTTTGAAGGCATAAACAGCTTCAAAATTATATAGAAAAGCATTTTTATTAGTGGCCTATGAAGGTATCACCTGGCTGTAACCTATTTTTGCAATTGTATATAAAAGCAATGTTTTGCAAAGTGTGTTTCCTAATTTTCCCCGGAGCTCCAGGGTGGCAGCAGAGAGCGCTTCTTTTGAAAGATAATTTAACCTGTTAATAAAGAGGCTCCCCTCATCTGCACAGAAGCATCCCTTGAGTGGGCCAAGCTGCCTTGCCAAGCATCTTATGTTGAGTGACCAAGCTTCATTCACCCACTGTTTGTGGAGCATCCGAAGAATGCCATCATTGCATCATCTTCAAATCTATCGTTGTCATGAAAGACTGCCCCCATCCCCTGCATCCTCCAGACCCCACCATAGCCCTAGGTTCTGGGAAAAGTTAGGTTGCAATGTCAAACTCATCCCTACCTCACCCCCTCCGGTCTCTTCCAAAATCAGGCGCAGCAAGCGAATGTATTCCGTGGCTGCTTTCAGCATATCAACTTTACTGGGCTTCCGGTCCTTCGGAATCAGTGGCACAATGGATTTCAGCTTGGAAAATCCACTGTTCAGGTTCTTTATCTATTCAAAAATAATAATAATTACAAAGCAGGCGGTTAAAGTCAGAGGAGTGGTCTGCTTCCCCAAAGGCTTCACTACAAAAGCACCTTTTCTGCTTGATGTCTGGGAATCTCCTCAGGCTGTTGGTGAAGCCAGCGGGCTGAACTTTTCGTAACAGATTTCCACCTCAATTCCTTCTGTGGTATTTGTGATCATGGGACCTTTGATGTTCAGACTAAATGCCCATACAGTTTGTTCCAAATAAGGTAGAAACCCATCTTCTCCTGGAGGGGTAAAATGAAATCCACAGGGAGCTACTGCCTTTATTAGGGTCACTTGTGAATTTGCAGAATGTATGGGTTCAACCCATCAACCCAGCTAGCCTGATGTTGAGTTCCACAGAAGCTGAAGGCCTGCAGGTGTTGCAAAGGTATAGTTGACCCCCAAGAAAGGAATAGAATTTATATTGTTGGTTTTCTTTCTAGCCCTGTTTATTTTGGCTCCCAGGAGGACACTTTCTTGGACGATGCTCCGGGGGTTCAACCTGGCTAAGGCTGCTCCTTTTTATGCAAGGTCTTCAAGGCAATAAATGGAAAAAAAAAGACCTGCCAGGGCCAGAAGTGGAAGGAGGTTGTATGCCCCATCAAACAGCTGTTTCTTTTTCTTTCTTTTTTTTAATCTGCCTTCCTCTCCGAGGAAATGCTGTCATTTGCCTCCTGCCGAAGCCTGACATATCTGCTGGCATCCAAACAGAGTAAGTGGCTGACACATTGATAGCGTTTAACCCTGGCAAAGTTTGCACAAGCTATCTAAAGTCAACAGGCTGAGAGCCCGTTCTCTGACAAGAGCTCACTTGATGTGCACTTGAGCTGTTTCATTGCGGCGCCCTGTGCCTTTCCCCAGAGGAAGTGGCCGACGGGGTCCTTGGGGTGATGTGAGAGAACTCCAGCCAGTGGAAAACACCCTGCCATGGCTGGTTGGCTACTGAACAAACTACACTGGCCACACCATGTTCGGCCTGGGAAAGTGTCATAGCAACGCAGGACAGCTTGTGAGATATTAGTGGTCTTGTAAAAACACAGTCTTGCCATTTGTCAGGATTTCATAAGCATGGGGGAGGCCAGTGGAATAGGTGGGCAAAACTGGGCTTTTACTGGGCAAACTGGTGCAACACCAGTTTGGGAAATATCCACCAAGTGCTTTTGGTCAATAGCTCCTTCCATGCCTGTCATTTAGCACTAAAAGGCAGCATTTATGACTCAGTGGGATAAGTGCTTGGAAACTGCTCATCATACTCTGTTACCAGCCACTCTCAGCCTTTTCCGAGGTAGGCCCTCAGTTCGTTTTGAACAGATTCATCCCTGGAGCGTCTCAACACAGCAGTGGCTGACTTTGGATGTGTGTGTGTGTGGGGGGGGG